>JAQFJA010000005.1:23144603-23157228 GCA_029874485.1 Naso brachycentron
AAAGTTCAAACAAAACAAATAAAAAAATACATTATTGTAGTGTCTTTTTTATCCTTTAATCTTCGTTTCCCTGCATCATTGTGAAATTTAAAATTTGACTTTGCTTTGGATTTTAATTTAAAAAAACATAAAGTGGCAGTTTAAAAGTCACATGCTCACATTACCAAAGCAAGATCAACAACCACAACTCCACCTCACGACCCCACTTGGTCTTTTCTCCTGTAAAGTTTATAACCAAGCCTGGCAGCTTCTGCTGGCAGCCTGCAGCCTTCCAAGCAGAAGTCGATGTTGCCATGATGTTACAAACAGTGAGGCAGCACCATTGTCTCAGCTGAGCTGCCTTAAGAAAACAGACATCGACCTCCCGCTGTGGCCCACTGTTTGGGCGCCACAACATTGGTTACCAACTGTGAGTTCTGACCGGTTGCATGCGTCATTCTTCAGTTTCTTTCCCTCTTTCGGATGTGGAGAAGCTGGCCTCTACTGATCTCGTCTCACAGAGCCCATCAGAGATAACTCCGTGCTTTGTTGTGATAGCTTTACGGCCTTGGCAGTCTTCAATCAGCCATATATGGATTATTCATCGGGCCTGATGCCCTGAGACTTCAAAGCTGCAGGCAAATTAAACATCAGGAAATTTCTCTTTTTGATCTCTGGGTTTATGTTGAAGCTTAGAGGGAGTACTGGAATAACCCATGACTGGCAGTAAGACTATAAAGATTAATAACAGAGCAGAGACAGGCTGAACAGTGAGGCCTCCAGCTTTATCAGGTTTGAGATTAATATAAATATTATAAGAGCATTAAGTAGAATTTTGGGATATTAGATAATTCAAAATGAGCGCTCTAACGTCCATCTTCTTTTCAAGGGGATGTACCATGGAAACACCTTCATCAAGCTCTCAACAAACTGCATCACTCCTAAACAGCATGTCTCTCTCTTTTTTAATGTCTGTTTCATGTCATGTTTTACAGTTTTATTGCATGTTATCTTCCGTTATTATGAAAATGATCAAAGCAGATAAAGTCTGGTGTATTAAAGACAAGAACACTTTACTGGCCATGCTGCAAATGAAAAATGCGCTTTTGACATGAGTCGCACACAGGGAGGGAAGAATATTCTGCTGCAGATATTGATGGTCCAGTGCTACAATGCATGTAAAGTTGTCTTATGCACTCCAGTGGCATATGGTGTGTGACTGTGTTACTTTGCTTTGTGTCCCTTTCCAATTTTACCATCTCTCTCTGAAGCCCGGTTTATGGCCGCCATAGTCATCATAAGGGTGCACGCGCCAAAAGTAACATCATCGCACCCACACAAAGGCCCTGCAAGCCGTCTCGGCGCCTGATCAAGTGCCTCTGAAATTTTGTAACTCTGCACACGCTGCGCTTTTCATTTCAGGCTGGACACCAGCAACGGTTGAAGCAGTCTCACGGGGAGAGAGAGTCCCCAGAAGACTCAAACAGCCACGTGGTTAAACAATGTTTACAATGTTTGTGTGTGTGGCTTCTTTCACAAACACATAAGAACTCATTCAACCAGCCTATCCTAAAGACTGTGTCCAGTGAAATGAAGAATTATTACACTTAGACTACATTTTGTTAGCAAAGCCTATTGTAAAGTAACAAGTTAAAAAAATAGAATGAGAATTCACTCCAGTGTACATGTACATAGAGTGTACACACACATATATAGTTGTAATGATAAAGCTGTTGCGTATATAGTGAAGACATGTTGGATAATGACGTCCTCCCCGTACACTTGTTGACTTGTTGCTTATTCATACAGAATATTTTGTGTGTACACCCTGTGCTGGTTTGGAGAATACTGCAGTGCGCGATGTGCTGACCAGAAATGCCTCAGCGAGCATGATGGTGTTGCACAAGGAACACCGCAGCGACCATAAACAAGGCCTGACTCACCACACTGAGCACAGGACAAGTTTTTGTGGCTGTTAGGTTTAACACCCTACACTTCAAGAGACTGAAATTTGTTGGTTGCTTTGGGACATTCTGGACTTACCACGTCTCATAATGAGAAAGGACAGGCTGTCTTCTTAACTACAGGAAGGAAAACTGAAGGGGACATTTATAAGAAGTGATTCAACTGAAAATGGCATTTCTCCGTGGTCAGCACAGTAAGAGGCTAAAGTTCTCCTGTCGGGATAATAAGTACCATTTTTGCTCAGTGAGGTGGCATTTAGAAAAAACACACACGAAGCACACCAAACCACTGACAAAGCCACATAACACAAAGTGTTGTACACACTGGGATGATTAAGGGGAAAATTAAGAGCTTTACCAGTTTCTGAAAGACATGTGGGACAAAAAAGGGACAACCCCCACCCACCCAACAACATATTTGGAGTGCAGGTCATATGAATGTACATTGGCACTCATACAAGTACAATGTAACTCCAGAGAGGCCGAGAGCTGACCTGTGGCCTGTTAGAAAAATGTGAGTATGAAAGGACCTGATTTGGTTTCCCATCATTCATATCTGCCACAGCTGTAACTGCAAATAAAGCATCGATCTCGACAAACAAGACTGCCACTATTGCCTTTATTATTAACTGTGTACAGAAGACAGTAGCCATACTACTGGGGTCTGTGCCTCTGCCCAGATCTGTGCACAGACAATTATACATGTTTCCTTTAGATAACATCAGAATGAACGACACTGTGTGTAGAAAATATACTAAAATGTGTACAATATGAACACAACATAGGAACACACTAAGAATATATTACCCATGATGTAATATTTTCATGATATTGTAATATGTTGAGTATTGCAACATTATATACTGCAATTTTTCCATCTTTTTCAACTGTAAATCATTTTTCCCACTGTAAAACTTTGTCACCATCTTCTACTTCATTTAATAACATAAGGTTTTCATCTATTTACCTCACTTCAGTAATTTTTATTGCATTTTTATTGCCTCAGCAAACAGTAGGCTCTTAGCACCATCGAGTGCAGTGAAAAGTCATTTGATTTTTATTGTTCAATTTTTTTTATTGTTTTATTTTTTTTAGCTGATGCTAGCAAAACAGAGGGATCTTTTTAAAGTTCATCTTTATTTTGAGACAGAGTGATCTGTAATGACTGTTATTCAGAAGAAACATTGTTGTCATTAATATCTTGTTCAACCCTTTTTCCACTGCTCTCTTATCTCAAAGAACCTCAGGCTCTACATTCAATTAAGCCCAAGAATTATAGTATAGGGATTGATTGTTTGTACGCTTGTATGCTTGTGTGTTTCTCAGAGACAGACTGTGACAGTGGTGATGGATGCAAGTTCAAATGTCGGCAAGTAGAAAGTCATAAATTACTGTCTGTGCAATGTTGTAGAGGCTCCATGCCGATTTCCATTCCGATACACTGTGGTTTTACTGCTTATCTATTCCTTGCTCACGGCAAACATTTTCCCAAAAATATTTACAGCATTCTGCTGTGGCCCGTGGGTCTTTTTTCCTCTGTCCTTCTTGTAAACTTTATGTTTGGGCTATGTGTGACACTCATGATGAACTCAAGAGTGAACTGGTCACTTCCCAGGAGTGCAGCTCCGATGCATCTTTTAGCAAATCCAGATCCTTTACCCCATGGGGGGCCTGGTACCAATATAAGAGTGGCTGGTAGACCAAATCTTAGTTGTACCCGATAGAAAATGGATGGAAAAAATGTGTGGAGCAATGTGATCACAATGTTGATGGTATCTGTCTGGTATCTGGTATCATTACAATCAATAACATCAGTTGTGTTTAATGTAAGTAAAACATTCTCTCATAGCGGATTCGTCTGAAGTTCAGGAGAAAACACAAGCTGCATAGCTGACATTGTTGGAAATATGGAGTAATGTTTTTGTACTGTACATCCATGGGTGTTCACCAGCCTGACAGGCAAAAACAAAGTCTTACTTAAAAGACACACTGTCCAAAAGTCCACTAGGTTGAGGAATTGTTTTCACAGGCCATTTTCTTTTCATCTGGGGAAAGTTTGTTTAGGCACCAGTGTCTCAATTAGGTACTATGTTTTGATAAGGTGTGGCTCCAGTAATGTCCTTGCTTCAACCTTATCCTCTTTCAAATGATTACATGTTTCCAGCATAGAATAAAGTGCCTACCTCCTCTCCTAAGCCGACTATCTTGCCTTCAGGAGTGTAACCCACCTTTTGACTTGTTCTCTGTTGTACCTTGGCTGCCAGGTCTCACTTTTAAGACTCCCTTGCAATAGCGGTTGACTCCTTACCTTCTCACACCACTAAAAAGCAGAAGTGCTTTGATCCTGGCTTAATTACCAACCTAAATATGTCACTGAAAAGAGAGCATGGCATGACAGAGCAGGAGGGCATGGGAAGTGAAGTCTGCATGAACATCCACAGAGAGCACGACAGGATCAATGGAGCTGCCTGTTGGGTGAAGGTAACATAATCTGGAGGTTCTTTTAAAAGATCGGCCAAAGCCCTCATGATTGACTGCGCACTAACCTCAGGAGAAATTCTAGGGATTTGGCCAGTCAAAACATCACTCTGTGATTATACAGAAAAGGGACAGAAAGGGGAGAAAATGAGGGAGGATATATATTGTGCCGAACAGCATAAGCATTAGATGACTTACCCGAGACAAAAAGCCTCTCTTTAACATGAATATAATGTCTTTTGAGACTTGAAACCCATCCAAAGCCTTGATTTCATTTAAAGTTAAAGCCACTCATTCATTCGTTCAAGGCCATTCCAGAGGGTCCTGCAAAAAAATCAGGTTAATGTCTGTGCAGAATGAGGCATCTCGTCGATATGGATGACAATATAAGGCAAAAGTTTTCTATTCTTTTTGCAAAAGCTGCTTATTAATCACTTAAAAAATGTTGTTCTGCATGATAAACTTCCACTTTTCTGTGAGGTTTATTCATTTAAACATTGTTCAGCTTAAGAACAGAACACAGAGTGAAAAAGAACTCTTTCCTGGGGAGTGTTTCTCCCAGTGAACATTTCCACTGCTTTCAAACTTGGAAAAACTTGTCCGGTTTGAAGCCAGACTGACAGCATGCTTTAAAAAATGAAGTATCCATCACTTTTCCTCACAAATTTCCAGCTGTGAGACTGATGCTTCACAAATACAAGGGTTTAAAAAACTAATGCTGGGATTTATATAGGAAGTCTTATGTTAAACTGTGCCCTGCTTACAGCTATAAAATGTATGTTACGATATAAATAAGCTGAACAAACTGCAAACTTGTCTCATCAATAGGGACATTTTTCAAAACATGGACTGTTATTTAGCTTGTGACAGGGAATCCCTCCCAGAAACTGCTGAGACACTGGAAAGCCCAAATGCTGAAGCCAAAATATTGTTGAGGGGAAATTTCAGATTTCTCCTGCAAATCCCAAAATGGACAACAATGAACAGGTCAACATTTGGTCAACATTTCAGCACAGGGGACGTCATGATTTCTTCTTTTCTAAATTATCATCCAAAACAAAATTCACAGTGTTCATATGCAGTACTGAGAAACAGTTCCAGCATAAAATCCTCTTCAAATCACCAATTATACATTTCTGTTTGTTTACATGTCCAACAAATTAAAAAGCAGATGCTGCCACTGTGGTCCGAGGCAGCAATGACAGGGAGGTGCTCTGGTGAAAGACTTGGCATTGGCATTGTAACCAAAGATTTCTACGTATTTGGGTGATTTATCCATTTGGTAGAAACGTTGTGCCATTTACAGATTTTCTTTTGATTTCTTGTACGACAGCAGAGCTGTGTTGTATAGCTTGGACAGCAACATTATGGCCTCATCGGTGTTTGCTTTCAGATCCACAATATCCGGTCTATGCTACGCTGTCCGGTCTGTGCTGCAGTGCTTTGTCCAAAGTTGCTCAATCAAATCAAGTTTTTAAAAAAACACAAAAACAAACAAACAAAAGAAAATGCTTTGCCCAGCTCCTCTTATTGGATTGGCTTGCTTCTTGGTCCTACCGCTTCAGTTAAAACTTCCTTCCCTCACTGAAATGACCGCAGCCACATGGCGGTGTGAAAAGGCCTTTGCAATTGAAAAACTGCTTTGCCCTGGCTGTCCCATCGTTTTCCTACAGAGAGAGTGGCAGTGCCTGACTATGCAGCACCACTACCCTTCACTTGGCAAACCTCTCGGATTTCCCCCCTCCACTGACCGCTGCGCTCAAGGTTCAAATTATTTGAACTTCGCCCTAATTTGTTTCTGACCCTTTCAAAACACAACCAATGCATCTGTATGTGACATGGCCAGAGGTGGCCTGGAAGTGACGCTGAAAAGCAAAGGAAGGAGAGAAAAGTTTTTTAAAAAATAAATAAATCCGGGGCACCTGGTGGCTCAGTCAGTAGAGCAGGCGCCCCATATACAGAGGCTATGTCTTCGCACAGCGGACCCAGGTTCGATTCCACCTGTGGTCCTTTGCTGCATGTCATTCCCCCTCTCTCTGCCCTGTTTCCTGTCCACTCTTCAGCTGTCCTGTATATAAAGGCACAAAAGCCCCAAAAAATATCTTAAAAAAAATAATAAATCCATAGCTCTCTGACCGAGTTGAACTCTCCTTTTTCGTAGCAAAGTAACAATGTTTCATGCATGCAAACTTTTAAGTTGTTTTTTGCTGCTTTATGATTAGAATGACAAGTGCAAGAGCCTCGTTTTGAGCCAAACTTAAAGAACTCCAACAATCAACGTTGGTGGTAACTGTAGTCAACTGAAGCAATAAATTCATGTTTTTGCTATACTGACAGAGAAAGCTGTCCTGCCCACATAGCCAGTCTTACAGTGCCTACATGTACCAGGATGCATTGATGCAAGCTCCAGGTTGCAAACATGGATCAGTGCACAAAACACAGTTACAGCACAAGCAAGAGAGGCACAGCTTTTTGGCTTGAAATAACATCACCATATCACCGAGTAGATGCAAGAAGTGGTGCAGCTGGAGGCCTGGGGCTACACTGCTAACAGCGAGGCAATGGCCTGTTGCAACCAGAGACAGTGACTCAAGCCACGGCCGTAGCTTGCGCAATACATCGCTAACCTACAGAGAGATGAGGGGCACTAATAACGTTTATTTTTCTCCAAGCTGTTCAGTAATCACATAGATGTTGTTATATTATGTTGTAATATTAGCTAAATACGTCATTTTTGTGCTCAATGACTACTCCAAGCCTCTGCCGAGCCTCTCTGTGCCTACCTGGTGATAAGCAAAGAACAAAGTTCTTATCATGTGAAAGCCACTTTAGCGACCTCAACTGTCACTAAGAAGCGCAGCGCAGCGCAGCGCAGAGTAGCCAGCAGGAGCACACGCTTCCTGAAATGTCCTGTGATGGGCAGAAAAGTTCCCATCACAATCCTAATACAGAGACGAGGATAGGTGCAGAAGTCTTGTGCTCTTTCAGGCCACCTGAATAACGACATGCTGACAGTTTATTATGAAATGTTTGCCCAGTGACAACATAAAGAATCTGCCTGCTTAAGCTTTAATCACATGCTTGATTTGCGGAACTGAGAAATAGTTCTCAGACAAAACTCCAGCTTAAACCATAAGTCATGCATTTCTGTTGGTTATCAGACAAGCTAAAAACATGTAAATTAGTTAGTTAGTTAGTTGTGCTGGTATTTTTTTTTTTAATTTAAATTGAATTTAAATTGAAGTTTATTTCCCTCTGCTTGTAGGTTTTATGCTTCTAGTCAATAGCAGACCTTGCTCAACTCTAGCTCCGTCTTAACCACACAAACGTTATGGTGGTATCGTCCATCATCTCATCTTTCTCTCTGAAAGACCACAAAATTGTTCAAGTACTACTGTATGTCTGCACTAACTGAATAAAGGTGTGGCTTTATGTGAAAATAATGAGCAGCATGTTGACCAACATGAGATCACCGTGCTAAGCTTACTGAGGAGGAGGGGAGTAACCTTAAAAAGGATTAGTGATTTATGACTTTAATAATAATTTCCTCTTGGAATTTTCAAATGATGGGCCAAGTTTAACCTAAACATAATTATGTAATGTTCTCTGACCAGCTTGATATTTTATTTGACTTTGTGCTTATAGTTTATTATGGATGGGATGATGGTTGAGCTCATGTGTCCACCGTCTACCTCCTCTGACAGCCCAGCACACATTCATCTGTCTCAGGGTGAAATCCTTGCCTAGCTGCCGCCTTTAAAAAAACATTTTCCAGAGACTTTATTAATGATGCCATAAAAATAATTCATGGTCTCCTTATAAAAATGTCACATTCCCACTCAGTCAACCTCCGTCCTGTTCGGATTGGACTTTTGGCCGTTTATTCCCTCTGGATTTCCTGTAATATTTGTATCATCCACCAGCTTTTAGACATGAGTGAAGTGGAAATGGATGTGCGGTACAGCTTGCTCTGGATCAACACCTTGTCAAAGGTTTATCTGGTTTTAAGGCTTGAATGGCTTTATAATTGCAGGTGGATGGTGTCTGTGCTGTTTAGCTGGATTTACAGGATTATGTCTTCTTCTTTTTTCCCCCTTATATATGGCTGCTGTCGGGTTCTGCAATCTATAGGAGTAAATAACTGGGTGAAGGGAGCAGAGTATTTAGAGAAAGGGAGTGTCAAGTGTGTATAAATCAATGTCATCTTCACACATGTTAAAGCCTTTAAGCGAGGACTCTGCTTGGGCTAAAACGTGTAGATTTCTTATGTTGCTTATGTTATCTGAAAATCAGTGCTTCTTACCTCATTTATAGGTAGTGTTAGCATGTACTCTGTGTCTGGACATGTCATCTGGATAATATCTGATCACAGGCCTTTGGTTTTAGACTTGGAATTTTAAAGTATTACCTTGACTGAAAGCGCGTTTTGATTGTGTCTCTTTATGCAAATTATAAAGGAATTTAGGTCATATTTTCAACAAATTTGGGATGCCACAGGTCAAGGATAGCAATGTGGCACACTCTTAAGGTACAGCAAAAACCTGCAAGTTGACTGCCACATGATAAGATAGATAAAGGAATGCAAAGGCTTATTGTTGGCATCCTTGCTAACTTGGCTAACATGACTTATTATGATAATAGCACTAAACAGCACTTCAAGAAACTGAAACACCAGCTCAGAGGTTTAGCTCAGCCAAACACTCTCAAAAAATGTACACTCACTGAAAGTGCATCTGGAAAGAAGCATCATTTGCATCAATGGCTGTCATGTTTGACAAACCAACTAAAGCTTCAAAGGGTCCTAGTAGCTTTCTTGAGAGGTTTGAATCATACCAAAAGATCTTTGTCAACAGATGCAGTTTGCTTTTAATAGAGACCATGGTGGCTTTGGGCATGAGAATCCCTAAAATTGCTGTGGATTACTGTAAATCAACTACTCAGCTCACATGTGTAGCAAGAATGCCTTTATGGACACCAAACATCTACGAATAATAAGTAAGCCCAAAAAAGACGCCAAATAATATAGTTCCTGACACTGGAGCACTAAATAATGTACAGGCATATTAAAGAAATATCCAAAATAAAGTCTCTAAGCAAGGTGTCAGCCAGCACGTGTGACTGTCACAGCGTCTATGCACCAGGGCACTGATTTCTCTGAAAATTGATTTCATTGATTTCTGGAACTTGACTGGAGGAATGGATTCATCCAAAAAGATTCTCTCATAGGTATTCAACTGGGCTGTGAACTACAAGGCCGTAACACATGATTTACATCATTTTCATACTCATCACACCATTCATTGAGCCCTTGTGCACTGTGGATGGGGTCACTGTCATTCAGGAAGTACCTGTTCTTAAACTGCTTCAGCCCTGAAAAGGCCCAAAGACTGACTTCAGCTCTAAGGAATCCAGCCTGGAAAAAAGGGATGTGTATGAACCATTGCAGGTGGTGTAATCTGTGGAATTTATACACAGGACCATGTATACATTTAAAAAATAAGCTCCTTTAACTTGGCATATGTTTTATCACGCCACAATAGATTCAGAGGGGCATGTTTAGAGTCCTTCAAAAAACACAATAAACGCTTGTTTTCAAAGACAACAAACTCACCGAAAGGTTAGTAGTGTCCGCTGCTGTTCACATACAAAATTTGTTGGATGGTATGCTTCGCATGGAGTTTTATTCATCTTTTTAGAAAGTCCATTAAATTGTACTGACATTGCCTTGAGGTTGGAAAGTTTGTAGTTTTCTGTTGATCACTAGCGATGTTGTGCATAAATAACATTATCCCAGCTTTACATTTTAGCAAAATGGATACGGAAGATGTCTCTCTTCTACGGTAACCTTCAAACTTATAAAAAATTATGCAGAAGTTTACAAACAGCAATGAGGTGGCCGGCTGAAAATAGTAAAGTAAAACTCAAAGCACAGCATGCTATGCAACGATTTTTATACCAGAATGTCGGCGGACGCTACTGATCACTCGGTGAGTTTGTCGTTTTTGAAAACTTGTTTATTGTGTTTTTTTGAGCTCAGCTCAATTCTGCACCGTTCATCATGAAAATGATGTAAAGCATTGTATATAAAGAGAAAAATCCTTATTATAAGGCTTAATGTGCAAAAAAACTAACTTCTCCTTTCAGGTCAGTTTTTTCCCCCCACACACTAAAGTTCATTTTCGTTACTCTCAGTTACGCCGATCTTTGTTGCCGTGTCACTCTTAGCAGATTGAATACAACTCGTGACATTTTCCCCCACTGCATATTTCATGTAATGAGAAGAAGAGACTGTGATCTGGGTGTCGTCTGTGTAAACAAACTGTGCATGGGAGTAGCTTGTTAGCCAACATAACTCCCCAGTGCTGCTGATGTCAGCAGAGCTATTTTCCAAACGTTCTGCAGGCTCCCTGCTTGCATCTGTTCGGCCTTCAACACGACCTCATGAGAGACAGACAATATCATTTAATATTCTTTGTAACAAGTGTAATTTCAGAGTAATGACATTATGCAATTGGCAACAGTCTTGATATTCGCTTGTGATTTTCCCCCATTCTTGAATCTGTAAATCATATGTGAATCAATAACCTCGTGGCAGAAGAGGTTATACGAAGCTGTCAGGTTACCCTGTAGAAAAAGAAAAAAAAAGTTGCCTGCACACTCACTCCAAGCCACAAAAACTTCAACAAAACAAGTTTCGATCAACAGATCTTTCACAGGTCTTCATTTGACCTGATCAAAATTTTGTTCATGAAAGTTTTTTTGTGGCTTGCAGTAAGTGTTCAGGCAACTTCCTTTCTTTTTCTACAATCAATAACCTTGTCTCATGATTGTCATAAGTCTGCGCAACCAAACCACCAGAGTAAATGCTGGCATTGAGGTTTCTGCTAAGCACTAATATTTTTAAACATTCTTTACCATTAAACTTTGAGTGTCTTTACGTTATAGTTTTCTTTTTATTTTGTGACAAGGCAGAGGTTAAGGTATGGTTTGGTGTTGGCTCAAAACCACCCGGTTAGCATTAAAAAAAGAACATAATTCAGATTAAAATATCTGACTTTGTCAGTTGCAGCAAATAATGGTCTTGCAGTGGGCTTGAGGTGTCTTGCCAAGCTGTTGTACCTCCACCTTCCCCTTTACCTTTTATTGAGAAAATCAGTTCATTTACATCTGTGTTGCTTTGATAGATATTGTACAAATACTAATGATGTGCATGAAACACACAAATTCGACTTATCTGTGGTCTGCAAAAATATATAACATTTTATTCTGGCAATAGGCTAACGATCCACAATGAGCTGATTTGTTTTACTGTACTTGACCATTTATTTAGCTTTATTCTATACCTATAAATGTATTTGCAAAGTGTTTTTATAAAATGCTCAGTTATTTATTATACATACCTTCCTAAATCTAAAATATGTTTGCACAGGCCCATGGATGGACAGATAAAAAGTGATGAAGAATCTAAGCAAGGACACATTGACAGATGCAACCAGTCATCACATGAAATGAGAAGACATTTGCTTATCACAACTGTGTAGAGTTTCTGGGTGGACGTGTGTGTTTGCAGAGGATGTTTCTTCAGATACAAATATGAAAGATTGATGGAATGTGTAGGGAAGTGCTGGTTCAAAAGTTTAAGATATGGCACTGTTAATTTATACAGAATGTGGGGGAGCACAGCGTGTATGGATGGGGAGAATTTAGGGAGTTGGTGGAGGAGGAGGAGCGGGGAGGGCAGCAGGAAATGTTATGGGTGTTGGCCCGGCCCTCATTGCCCTACTCTTCCTGTTCCATGTTTGGAAAGAGTCAGGGGAAAAGAGGATGTGCTGCTTCTTCTCTGTATGTATGAACACAGTGTCATTAATGAGGATGTGCACATACACCAGTGTGGCGCAGTAACACTTGAAAGGATCATACCAGTCTATTTTTGGCTTCTCACCAAATGTTGTTGTTAAAGTTCGATCATGTGTATACTTGATTAGAGTAGAGAGTGCTCCCATTGGCCTTTGTGGATAAAGTTGCTAATATAAAGATCAAAAGCAGACACCTTCCATGCAAGGAACATTGCTGCATTCCGTTGACCAAAACATCTGTGGTTGGCTCTGGTTGGACTCTATAAGAAGGAAGTGGTAAGAACAAAGAAAGATATTCTAGAGAAACTGCTTGACTGAACATCAAGCCGAAAACATGTCTGACAATGA
>JAQFJA010000005.1:23231492-23244220 GCA_029874485.1 Naso brachycentron
AAAAAATTATCAGAAACACATTGATGGTATTGAACCTGCATCCTTGCATAGGACATCTCAAGATAAGAATACTTCCTTTCCAAAAGACAGCCTTCAATTACGATTCAAAATAAATATTATTATTATGCTGAATATCTGTGATAAGAATGCCTGAGCTCCACAGTGCCCTCTGTCAGCCAAAAGGGGGAACTTACACAGGTTGAAGTAAGGGGTTTGCGGCGAGATGGGGAATGCGGGGGTTTGGGGAAACACCTCACCACCAACTGCGGGTGTAGGAGTGATTGGGCTGCCATCCAGCTCCTCAAAGGCCTCACGGTAGCTGTGCATGTGTCTCTGGACAGCAGGAAAATACATGTAAAAACACAAACATTTCGATGTGCAAAGAAAAAGTGGGAAAACATGTTAAAAAACAATGTATGCTTTCCACCTCCTTGGGTCGTCCTCCGGGATTCAGGGCTATGGCGTTGACAAACTCGGGAGAAACACAGCGAACGGGGGAGCGGACTGGGACATCAGGAGAGGGCTCATCGTCGGGACCGTTCTGGTATTGGCCCTCGCTGGTGATGCGACGGCGGGGCAGAGTTGCAGGCTCATCCAAGGACACTGTGCGGGCCAGGACACCTGAGATTACATCCAAGTAAAAACATTAAAGCAGGTGGTCACTGCTGCTCCATTACATTGCTTTCCTCCAGCAATTCTGCAATGTACCATCATCGGAGGTTAACAGTCGTCAGCCACTGTGAATCCTCACTGCACAAGTCACTGTGTGCATTTTTGCAGACAATCAAACACTGCAAACAATTCGCAGGAGGCTGTGGTTCTTAACACTTTAACATGCGCGTGCGTGCGCACACACACACACACACACACACACACACACACACAGTTAATTAAGTGCAAAATGCTGATCAAACTGAAGCCAATTAAGTGGAAAGAATGAAACCAAAAACTCTCCATGCATTTCATCACCAACAACCACAAATACACGCAAACTTCTAACATAACCTTGAAAGAATGCTACACAAAGTGATGTTAACCCCTTTTAGCATTAGCTGGAACCATAACAAGTAACTATTTTTTGGAATGTAAGGGGGGAACAGTTGGTTATCCAATGTGTCAATGTGGCCAGATCTGGCAGAAGCTCAAAGCAGTCAGTACGCTCATATTAGTTAATCTGGTTTGAATTGTGAGAGGTAAAAAAAGAAAGAGGAAGCTATCAGCATAAAACAAACAGGGTTTGAGTTAAGAGCTTTAGGCTAACAGGGTATGCTATTGACTGGCGGGTTGAGGTAGCACAGCGGCCAAAGCAGCAAAGCCACTGTGAAAGACAAACACTGGCTGCCCTGCACGCTGGAACAAGATGAAGGTAAATGGGAAAATAAGTAGGTTTAAGAAATAAGTGGAGAAATATGGGATCATAAATTATAAGGTGTTGTTTGTGCTAAAGTACCTCATCTTGTGAGAGTGCTACTTTGTAGATGTTTTGAATTTTGTAACTGAAGTAGTTGGATGAATACTGTTTGATGGACCTGGAACTGTCTTGTTGTGTAGTTCTTAGAGCTCATCTTTCTTTCATTAGAAAATGTCTTAGCCAAAACTGAAAACAAACACAAGCTGATAGTGACCTTAAAATGTGACTTAAAGCAGACATACCTTTCCATACATGGAAAAAAAACGTGGACACACCCTGACTGATGAGCCTGTCTGGTATGGAAATTGTGAAAATATTAATATCTCGTTCACTCGGCTTTACTTTGAAGTAGAAGAGCAAATCCGAGCCAAATATCTGTGGGGAAACGTTAACGATAGCAGCTGCGAACATCTGAACTGTAAAATGACATCAGTAAAAAAATCTGAGGTGTTAAAGGATTTGTTACCTTTCCAGCATCTGTGTTCTCTATTACCATCATTAGGTCATAGTTAATACATCAATTAATTCCGTGTATTGTTTTTACTTATAAAAGGAAGAAATGATAAACAGGTGTAAATCAAACCATCTGTTGAGATGCTTGATTTATGTCCAGCTTCAAACAGCTTGGGTCTGGCAGGGTCTTGGCTGGAAAATCTTGGAACTGACAGCTTTGAAAAGCATGTAGTCCACACCCCCAAACAGAAGCACACCCACCATCACACCAGGAAAGGACACTGAGAACCAGATGTACCCATGATGCACTACTCTAGAGCCGAGTACTGTCAAACACAGCGCTGTTGCCCTGGCGACGGCTAATGGTTTCCAGCTGGGATGGCTAGAGATTCTCAAGGGCCGACATTTTTAAGCTATTTAAAATCCAGTCATTGTGTGGATAAGCATGGAGCTGAATCCAAAAACATAAACAGGCTAACTGATCCTTTTTTGTTCTTTTTAGACAGAAGGGAAACTACCACCTCCAAATCAGCGAGGGTAACTAAGGCAAGAGTGAAGGGACTGCATTCCTGGCAAGGTCAGTTAAGCTCAATAAGAAAACTGTATTCATGAGTTCTTTATAGAACTTCGAATCCAACTTCGATTTAACCCTAAAGTCAGAACATTTTATAAAATATGAAACAGAATGTGATCATTTGCTCACCATTTTTGACATGCACTTTTTGAAAATGGTAGAGACAATAAATATAATGTTTTACCTCGTTAACACTATTAGTGTCTGTAACTATATGCTTATTGTGAATTTGATGTCAGCAACATGTTCCAAACAAACTCGACAATGGGCAAGAAAAGACTAGTCAAGTTGTGAAATGCTGAAAAACACCGTTTTGGAACATTCCATACGTAAAAGAATGATTGATAAAATCATGACTGGATATGAGGGGAGCATCCTCCAAACCTTCAGTGGTTCATATGCAAGCATGAGGCGAGGTTCATCCAGACTGATGAAGAAGTAACTTTATTAATCCCTTTGGGGAAATTGATCCTGCATTTGACCCATCCTATTCATAGTTAAAGGGGTCATATTATGCTTTTCTGTCTCTTTCACCCTATAAATGATGTTACAAAGTCAGATTGCCATTTTAAATGATGCCAAAGAATTAAATAATGAGGTAAGGGTATGTAGCAGTAATCTCTGTGGACTGTTTCTAATGGCCCTGAACACTCCGTTCTCATCAGTTTTTTTTTTTTTTAATCTCAGACCACTAGTGTGTCACAGTGTGCTGGGCTTCTCTATAGGTTCATCTGGAAGGTGTGTGTTTGAACTGGCCAATTGGAGCAGAGTAAGCCTTTAGAGGCGGTTCAGGAGCTAAAACAGAGCGTGTATGAGAAAACTTGACTTTTCCACTATGTTGCATCACTCCAAGGATATTAATGTTTGCGGTAAAGACGTCAGACTGGCCGCTGACACCCTTGGGCCCTAAACAGAACAATCCTGTCTGCATTGTGGTCACTGGCTCCCACCGGATATATACAGCTTCAGTGATGTTTCCAACTAGGACTGCGATCTCTCTCCTAGATTGAGTGTCCTTTGTCTGGCTTTGTAAATCTTCAAAATAGTGTGAGTGAAAAAAGCAGCTTTGAATGAGGCCAGTGTATCCTGGCCCCGGTATTGTTCCCTGAGTTTGGCAAAATGGATCTTGTGACATGCACTCTTCTGGCAACGGACAGAGCCTCCTTTGTGCTTCCCCTGTCTCGTTCTCGTGAAACTTTAACATTATCCAACTGGGGCTTTTTTCTACGCTACAGATGAGGTAGTTCTCTAACCTTGAGGTAGAAGACTCTAACTCAGAACAAATAGGAGTGAAGGGTGAGTATGTATGTAAAAAGGAATCAGTTGTTAGTTTGATGATAAAGCTGCTGCTGCTCTACAAACTCAATGACAGAGAAAAATGTGTTAAGTATTAAAGAGAGAAAGAGGAAGTTAAACCAGTAGAATGCAAACAAAAGCCCTCCACACTCAAAGGCAAAGCAGATACAGACTTGAACTTGGATTAAAGAAACACTTGAAAAAAGGACCTCTCCATTTTTTTCAAGTATTTACTTTAGACAGGATGGGAGAACCAACCCGAGAGAGAGTGAGAACGGCGGTGCTCAGACTGAGAAGATGTCATGCTGGGGATGACTCTTTGGACACGAGCCGAGTATTCTGGGTAAACAGATGAACGATGAGAGAAAGGAGAATGAAGATGACAAACTAGGGAAGGAGATATGAGAAAGATGAGATTTGGTCTATGACAAAAACAAGAGAACAATAAGATAACTTATATTTTAAATGTACTGCTTGTTGATGGTTTTGAACTATTATGAATGTAAAGTAAAACGCTTTTGTCTTTACTGTCTCCATAAAAGTCATGGCAAATGGAGTATTTCTATGATATAGAAGGTAGAAATGAAAATCCTAATTTTGTGATTCCAGGACTTCGTAGGTTGTAATGTATGACAGCATATGAATAATGGAAAAGTGACATGAATCGTATTGTTGATTCTAGAAAACCTTTCTGGCAATTATTATCTAACAGCTCAGCTATCACACTGCTTAAGCTGACTTTGTATCATTTCTTGCTGATCTGCAGGATGTCAGATATGCTTATCTAGGGACAGTCAACCTGCTACAGCAAAAAGAACACTTCCTGTTTGAGGCTGCGTGGTAGGGACCGATGAGGTGACACTCAGGAAATGAGATAAGGACAGAGCAGCGTTTTCCATAACTTTGTGTGTGAGTATATTGTGGATGTCAACAAAATACTGTTCAGTAAATGTTCTGTCCTACATGTGCTGCCACAAGAACTAACCTTACATGCACTTGGCCCTACAGAAAGAGACTGCATAAAGTGTGTGTCAAATGGGAATTACACACCTTCATGACATACTGTAACTGTGGCACTGTCAGTCTAATCACTTTATGTAAAATTAAACAGTGTGGTTTCCTTTTTTTGTAAGCAAAGGTGTCAGCTAGTCACATATGTGACCTGCCAGTTTTCCTAACACAAACCTTACCAATGATAATTAAACCTGTTTTCCAGTAGCCATTTCAAATGTACTTTTGTGATCTTAAAGAATTTTGTGGATAGCTTTAAAAGAGTTTCCAGTTTAAATCAAATATTTCCACAGACTCTGCCACTCCACTCCACATTCCTTCTTTGCTGGATGCACTGTAAGTCAAGGATAATACCTTTGACTTTGACAGGTGGGAGCAGTGATCAGTGCAGTGTCTAAAAAGGCATTTTAAAATCTGTGCTGCCCCAAGCAACTACAAAACCACCAAAAATCAGTGAGATAAAAAAAAATACAAATGAAGGTTCAACCTGCTGTCAATAAAAAGGTCAAATGAAGCCACATATCAGGATGAGACAACTTCATGTTAGCTCTTACCAGCCACTCTTTGGGCCACCAGACCCTCAACATTGAAGACTTCTTCTGGCTCACTATCTCTTGGCTGTGGAGATGCTGAGGCAGCACTGGGGCTTCTCTGGGCCTCAGAGACATCTGCAGTCTGGGACAGTGTGCTTGGTGGGTAGATGTTAATGGGCTTAACCTGGATGTGACCAACTACAGTAGTGGAGGCTTGTGAGGAAGGACTAGTTCCGGCGATTTCAGGTGTGTAACTCAGAGATCCCTGGACAGGTGTGGGCTCTGGTGTACTTGGTTTCCCTGGTGACGAATGGCCAGCCAGGCTCGGCATGGGACCAGAAAAGTGAGTATGAATGGCAGTATCTGCCTGGTAGGAGGGCCTGGTTTGGGTCTGGGAGAAGGACGGCTGGGTGGTCACTACAACACTGTTTTCCTGCACTGGAGCACTTTGGGACTTTGGCACAGGCAAACAGCCTGGTTCGAGGTCCAACATAAGAAGATTAAGGGTTTCAATAGATTGCTCTATTTCTTGTTGGGAGGCGCTGTGGCGATGAGGGAACTGGGGGAGGCTGTGGTGGCTGGGAATCATAGCTACAGAGGGGGGTGGACTAAAAGTAAGACCTTCAGTTACTGGCTCCTCTGGTACACCAAACTGTTGCCAAACACTGAGACCACGCTGGACGGCATCCCTGCTACTGGTCGTGCGTGTGGGAGCTTGTGGCATTGAGTTTGGCTCTGCACCAAATGACTGAGATCGGTACAAATTGCCATTCTGTGTTGCCACGTAATTACCAGAGGATGGAGCTGAATCACTTTGGGTCAAAGTGACAGGTTTGTTGGATATGCCAACCTGTTGCTGGACAGTTTCCAGAGGCTTTTCTGGGACACTCCGCTCCAGATACGGTACATGGTCCTGGCCGTTGATAACTGACTCAGACTGGTAGTAAAGATCAGCCGGTGTAGCCCGACCATCTGTGGAAGAAAATGTTCCTAAACTGTCCACGCTGTTGCCCTCTTGACTGGTAGGCAGCTCATCATCTAAAATATCAGTCTCACGGTCAACGCTACTGTGCCCATTGACATGGACCTGGGCAGGCACCAAGTGAAGCATGCCTCCAACAGCAGAGGTCGGGGTGGACAGGTACCCCTGCCGATGCATGGGACCCTCCAAGCCACTCAGCAGCTGCTCCAGCTCCTGTTTTTCTTGGGGACTGATTGCCTGTTGTGCAGGTGGGGCGTGGTGATGGACTGAGGTTAGCCCCTCAACGACAGGAACATGTGTTTGGCTCACTGTAGAAGTCTGAGGGGCTGCTGCCACTTCATCAGTTCTGTCAGTTTTGATTGAGGCAGTAGAGTTTCCTGAGTCGCTGCTCACAGATAAGGCATGGTCAGCTGCAGGTAGGGCATGTTCAACAACAGTGGGTGGGAGGCCATTTGCTGTGACTGTTCCTTCAACAGACTCCTTTTTGCGAACTTTGGCATAAAGGCTGCCGTCCAGAGGTCCTTGAGTATGGATGACCTCTAAAATAAAAAAGTAGAGACAGAGACAGGAGCTCATTAGAATCAAATCAAGCCAGATACAACAATACTCATTCAGATGTGTGCAAGCCTTTAATTTTCAACTGCTCAGCTGTTTTTTGGTGTCACCGTAATTTGACCATTACAGAGCAAAGAAGTTATTTTCTAAAAACAGGCACACAGCATACATCAAGCCATAAGGACCAAAGACAGAGGAAGTGTCACTGGCAAAAGCAGAGGAATGAGGAGATTGTGTGGACATGGCCCAAACAGCTGCAGTTAAATAAAAAACTGGCTCATGTCCACCTATTCTACCAGCTTCAAGAAATGAGCAGAGTCGGTGGTATGCATTGTGGAAAATAATTATTAAATGACAAGAGTCTGTCTTGCCATTTTTAAGACAGTTGGATTAGTCTGTGCAACCCAAGTAATACTAGCATAATAGAAGATTGACTGGTGTACACTCAGGTAGAAAGCTGTGATGTACATTGTGTTCACCAAACGCAAATGTACACATACTGTACATATACACACAGCCGCACCCAAGTCCAGTGACAAGGAAGGAGGGTGCCCCAATCAGAAGAATTAAGTCATCACTGGAAAATCAGCGTCACTGAGTGAGGAAAGGCCTGGAGGCTTTTCTTGGCCCTCCAAACTCAGAAGGAAAACAATGCTCAACATTCTGAGAGTCATGCTGAAAAGACTGAAACACCCTCAAACTTACATCAAGTAGGCTTTCCTCCTCCCACGCACAGTGGGATACACCATGCAAAACAGATATATCAATATTTTTATGTGATCAAAGGCTACAAATATTTGCGTCAGTGCCTAAAAAGTTCAGACTGGAAAAATTACAACTACTTCACATTCTCCACAACAGTTTGTGATCATTGGTACTTTCGGGGGGCAAAGATAGAGGCAATTATTCTTCGACTGTCCATTAAATCTTCCAAGAAACCTCATAGCCCATGATGAGGCATGTTCTGATAACCAAATCAGATTCTACAGCTGGGAAAGAGCTACACAAAGAAGCTGTCTTTATCCCTGTGACTTACAGATATCTTCATGTCAGCTTTAGTGAATACCAGGCTCTGTAACGGAGCTTAGTGGGCGTATACAAGCTGGGTACTGCAAGGTCTCTTCGGCTGGCCCAAGGCAACTTGCCAAGGGAATGGCGCACTGTAGCAGCTTCACTGTAAGACTGCTGGTGGAAACAAAGCTGGTGGCTCTTGGTCACAAAAAAAAGTCAAATTTTTCCCCAGCTAATCCATTAGTGAGTTCACTCTGATAAATACACTGGTCAAACACACCAACGAAAAGTAGGCTACTGCAGTTTCTAGCATGTTTAGTCTGATAGTGGCCTGTTGCATTATTGCATGACAGTGTTTGTACATGTTTTTTAGTCAGGTAGGTATATTAATTCTCATGTTATTCATTATTACCATAATGAACACAGACCGTAGCTAAAACGCAAAGACTAATAATGATGTTTAGATATTTGTAAGTCACTCATGTAAATTTTCCACAAAAGTCAATGTTGTTTTTGGGAAAGTTTGTTGCTAAGAAAGGAGACTCCAAATCAAGTCATCGTTTCACATTTATATAGCTCATAAAACTGTCTAAGTATCAAGTTAGGGGCATGGTTTTCCATAAATATGAGCACATACACACACACACATGCACTTTTAATGCCACAGTCATGCTGATAAACATAGACATAAGTCATGAAAGAGGAGCTCCCCTAATTTAGGATGATCAGTCACACAGCTCAGCTGATTTCACATCCTGAAAGCTGTACTACAACACTGCAAGTCACCTCAAAGTAAGGCAAAACCTTATCAAAAGAAATAATAAAAACACCTCCACAGGAAGAGGTTCCCCTACCTGTGTGAGCAGTGGACGACTGAGCAGTTCAATCTAAGCTGGGAAAAACCCTGCAGAGGAGCGTCCGGATGGGACACGAGAGATTACAGAAGAAGTTGGGGGAGTTGATTTTGGCTATTGTTCCGTCTCCTCCTCTCCTGAGTAGCGGTCTGGCCGGATCAGGACAGCTACTGCTATTGCTTGCTGCTCAGTGGCTCACACTAGTCTCAAGGCTGCCCCTGCTGTGTGTGCATATGTGGGAGGTCTATCACAACAGCCTGTTTGATGGTGTATGTGGGAGGAGGGGGGTACGGGGCCACTGAAATCCAGGGTATAAAGTTTGATAGAATGACATCAGTTCCCTAATGCTCCTCTATCTCACAAAACCTCTTCCTTAAGTACAGTTTTTCACTAGCTCTGACTGCAGACATTTTCCCTTTTCTAGGAGCTCCTTTACTCTAAATGTGTCTACAGATTAACCCAGTATACAAGATTTATTGAGCTACAACCCCGAAAACAAATGTGCTGAAAAACACAAGGCATATGCAGACATTTGTAGAAAGAAGTCCTTTCCATACACACATACACTTGATACATTCTTTTATTCACTGGTGTCGAAAACACTCATGTAATGGAAAGAGTTACTTCGTCCAACAACAGTCATTTAACGAGCTTTCTCCGAGCAAAGAAACAGCGAGAAAACTCCACCCTGCTGCAGGCAGATGGAGAAAACAGAAAAGCTGAGAGAGTAAAAAATAGAAACATGAATGCACTAAGTGTCTGTTGATCTGATTTGTATAAAATATAAAAAGGGGATTATTGCACTGGTAAAGACCAGAAATGTTAGTCAGAGGTAGACGATTTACAGTTGTTGGTCACTGGGATGGAAGGATGGGGAACAAATGCAACATACGGTAATGTGCAAATACTCACACAAAACGCAACATTTCTCCCACAGTTTGAAAGCTCTTCAGTTTGGGCCGTGTCACTGGCCATCTGTACACATTTGCATGCAGGACAGTCACTTCATTGTGCATAGGCTTGGGTGGTATTACAGTATACCGAGGTATTAAAAAATTCCAATATTGTTATTTTCAATATCGTCAATTATACAGACTCTTCTAGAGCTCTAGACTGTGACCAAAAGAGTCATGTATGCTACCTTTTTTGGGAGTGTCTAATTTTTAATTTTTACCCAGTCGCATTTGTGTGAGGGCATGATCAAAAGTGTTTTGGTCACAAGGGAACATTGATGATGGAAGTAGTTCTTTTTTCTTCACTGGAGCAATCTTTCCCTTCCTGCGTCACTCTGGCTGCTAAGCTGCACTCTACTCAGGAAGTGTGCGCAAGCAGCAACATTAGAATTAGCATGGGCCATTTCACAAGTTAAGATGGTAAGAGAAGCATTCAGTAGGAATACATCTCACTTGGTAAAATTAGTTTGTAAGATGAGCCTCACAGTTACAAAACTCAACGCTGTCACAGAAGTTTAACGTTACTTTCTGTTTCGTGCATCTCTCCTCCCGGCTCATAAACACAACAGACGCACGCGGACACACGCCGAAGTAACAGCCATAACGTTAAATTCTATTCTAGAGAATGTCACGCAGCAGTATCCTAATCCCCCTACATATTTATTTCACCAAATATAGACACAATTACGGAGTGACGATGTACAAAGTTATTAGGCCAGCCTCATGATGTTGACTCAGCTTTGAGTGTTTACGTCAAGAGCGCTGTACTTCCCTCTCTTTACACGAAAAATAAGATAATCCTTTGTTAGTCCAACAATGGAGAAATTACGTTGTTATAGCAGCAGCAAAGCAGATGGCAGAAAAGAAGCGGTGCACTAGTACAGAGAGTCACTGCCCCCCCGTGACCGACTGAGAGGGTCGCGACAGGCCTGCCAAGCAGCCCCCTCATTTCAAGCAGAGTCAATACTTGTTACACCATACCGGATTTTGTTCCAGTGCTGTTTTATCTCATTTGACTCACAGATCATCACACCATTTTTCTGCTTTTCTCCGTTTATTCTGTTGTTGTTGTCTGCCTTTTACTTAGCATCTTCATATCCTTCCACTGGCTTCTAACTCGATGCTCTCAGTAATGATGATGATGATGGCAATGACAGCGATAAGGCCAGCTGTGCTACAGTCCCACTCTCACATTAAATGAAAGCCCATTTTAGTCAGCCCTCTTTGACTAGCTCATGTCTTCACTTTAGAAACAGCGTGACTGATGAGCGATCCACAGAACTCCTATTTGTGTTACAGGAAATCTAATCCGTCACTTAACACTGGTGACACTTTTTACGGCAAGCAGACTATTTATGTTGAGACTGCTCCTGTGTGTGGTGCTATGTCTGCTTCTGTTTTCATTTGGCTGAACACACGTAGAAGCCTCTACAAACCTAACCTTTGTTGGTGTTCCTTCATGTGATACGAACAGGCATATGTATGTGTGATATCTCACAGTGTGTATGTGCAGGTCGGTGTGTTTGTACGTGCTTCCCAGGAGGTAAATACTTCTCTGTGATCCTGAGCACATTAGTCAGAGGAGAATGTCTGCGATCCCGACCCCGTAGCCTTAACTAATTACACAACAGCAGGGGGAGAGTGAACTATGTCTGTCTAGTCTAGGATTACCAATTGGTTCAATGCTGCATCCTCTTTAGAAGAAGGGCACAAAAAACCTTTAGATTAATCACAAAGTGCTTCAGCAACAGATCTGAGAGTTAAAACTACACAAGTGCACCTTGATGGTTAGAGGCAGTAAGAGGGGTTTAATCTCTTTGATCACATGTTCGCAGGCCTGCACTGTAGACATAAACTGCACTTTGAGATACAAAGCGTTGCTGATGGAAGGTGCTGCTAGATATTTTGAGGCTCTGTCGTCCAGATGGTGCAACTGTGTGACCTCTTGATCTTTAAACTCTGAGCTCTGACCCCTGTGGCAGTAGATCCTCCTTAACAGCGGAAATAGCATGTTTCCCCGCTAGCTTACATGGACAAACACCATGTGCTACTCTGTGCTCGTGTGTTTGTGAGTGTGTGGGCATTCCACAACAGCTGGGGGTCCATGTCTACTGACCACAAGTGTGACATTAACAAAAAGAAATAACGACACATTTTCTGAGAACATCCATTCAGGCCTCAACTGCAAAAACCACTAATGGCTCAAAAAGAATAAAGTGTATTTACATTTACGAGGGCTGAGAAATAAAGAGCTTCAGCAGTCGTTCGTAATAGTCTGACTGTATGTAAGTATAGACCAGTTTCATATTTGGTAAAACTTAATGGCTTAACTATTGATTTGACCACAAAGCACACCTTTCCTGTAAGAGAGGGCTCAAGGACAGCGATCAAAGTAAAGCTGTGGCTTGTAAATGATTTACACAAGAGGCTATTAAATCTTCTGAGGTAGATTAATTTGATTTGTGAATATCAGATTAGACGGACGAATCAAGAGAAAACAGGGACCTCATGAAGCAGACCTGACACTGCAGCCTAGTATTTGACTTGTACTGACTGTAACAAAACAAATAATTTTGCAGCATTTGCAACAAACAATCACAATTTAGCTACAATACAAAATAACAATCAATCCAATGGTGCTAAATGCTATGGATGGTTATTCTCAGTACATTCAGTCAGAGGCACAGATCATTTAAACACAGTGCAGTCACTGCCAACATCCATTGGCCCAAAATGCTTAGTCAAAAAGTAAGTACAGGAACTCACTCTGGCCTATTGAACACTCTCCCTGCAGCTCATTAAATATGCATGAAAGATTACTGAATGTGAATGCACTCTCTAGCATTGGGGAATGAAAGGACAAGGTAATGGAGGGTAATTTGGAACAAGGGTATTGACTGAATTAATGTTCTGTTCACCTTCAAACTGGCCAACACTGCCTTAACGGTATGGCTACAGGAAGCGTTATTTATATTCCACCATTAAGTTAGTTTCTAAAATTACATCTCTGACTATATTAATCACAAATACTACTGAAAACTAACACAAAAGTGGAGACATTACCAACACAGACACTATGTGCAGTATATCAGTCA
>JAQFJA010000005.1:23259024-23273704 GCA_029874485.1 Naso brachycentron
AGAGGGTTTAAGAGTCTGGAAGTATATGTGCACTGATTGTTTCTCACTATGTTATTATGTACGCTGTTGACATAGTTGTAAAAATGGGCATCACAGAAACAGTTCAACACCTGCAGGCATTGCTGCTGACAACAGCAACGGCAAAACCCTTCTTGACAGATTTACAGTTAAAATAAGAGGGAAGCAAAGACCGGGAAAAAGAGGAAACAAAGGCAGGATCGGGGAGTGTAGAGCTGCACTCATACAACAGATCAAATGTGTTATTTAAAAGGTCACTTGTAGTAACACACAAAAAGAGAAACTGTAACCAAATCTGCACAAACTCAAAGTTAGCAAAGATGCTCTGCTAATCTCACTGTGCGGTAACTGTCTAGTACCAAATAGCAGGAAGACAAAGTACCTGAAATACTGATGAACAGTGTAGAGAATTTAGCAAATAGCAGCTAAACAGATAAACAGATCCCTCAGGACTTGGTGGAGACCAAAACAGACTAACAGAGTCAATACTGAAAAAACATTTGTCTGGTAGACAAAATAAAGAATCCATATTGAAGTTAACTTTGCCCTGTGCCTGGTGGATGCATGATTTAGAGATTTTTTCTAAGTAAAAATGCAAATAAACACATGTTCAGAACCACTAGACGCAGGTGCTAAGCTGAAGGTCAGGATATTAAGTAAAGACAAAGAATGGTTTGCACCCTGTAATGGTCATGTGGATGCTTATTTATCCACCTAAAAACATGTGACACTTCAAGCTCAAAGGCTCTTCTTCAGACAAGACAGTGAATTTGGCCGACACATTAACTATTAAAATGTGGTGTTTTGGAGCTTCTTGCACCACAACAAATATTAATCCACAAAGCTAAGCAACACTTCATTGAGTGAGTTCAAATGATAAAGTTGATTTATGTGTCAGTTTGACTAAAACCGGACTTTTAAAATACGTGTTAACATGTTAGTCTAACTGAAATCACACTAAGTTGATTTTCTCAGAGTTGGACTAACACACCTAGATAACACGGTTGGGAATCGATTTACTCCTGCATGCATACACCTCAATCGGCTCCTAACTGGCCTAAGCGTTCTGCTCATGATCGAAAGTCCCCACGTCGGTCTATGACCCACAACTCGAACAGCATAAATCTGTAGAAAAAGGTCAGGAAGAAAACAAGAATCCAATAAGTACGAGAGGAAGCCTGCATTTAATTTGTACCAAAAGTAAAGCGTAGGTATGGAGTGTACAGCGCTGTAAAGATGTCCATGTTTTCACCGTTTGACGTGGAATCAGCTAGCCGCTTGCTGACTTGTTTGTCGCTTGTTTGGTTTGTGACGTAATAGGTCAACTGAAAGAAGGTCCGGTAATAACCAGCTGGAGGGAGCATATCGCCACTCATTGTAGCATAGTTGGACACACTTCCCGTCAATAAATGGCTTTTCCCTCGGGGCTTGTATGCTGGAACACGGTCAGAAGTCCAATTAAATGGCCTTATCGAGCTTCAACTGTAGCTCGACTTAACTGTGTGTGTAAACGAACTGATTGTTGTGTAAATGCTGCAAGTACCAGTCTAGTGGGCCATATTATGTTGTTTACATTGTTAAATTTTACCTTCAGTGTTAATGATGCCTCAGCCAAGCTGCAAAAATGACAAATTTGTATCTACTCATTGGTTATGAGTTGAGTTTACAAAGTTTAAAATATGACTTAAGTGTACGAGATGCACTTTTAGGTACAGAAGTTGCATGATCCAACCCTCCTGATCCGATCCAGATGTAATAATTAGTGTCTGTGTCCCATTTAAACTGTGATACTTTCAAATGTGGTGTTAATTTAGCCATCATGCCAGCATCACACATCTGAGGGCAGTGCAGCTCTCACCTCTCATCCTCTCCTCTAACCTCCCCTCTTCCCAAAACAACAACAGAAAAAAAATAGAATCCTTTATTTCCTGTCAGGCCTTGGGAACCAGCGGGGTCCTCTAGTAGGAAAACCCTGCAGGCGTCCACACAGATGCCTGCCTGCCTCTTTCATTGGCTTGCCAGTCACAAATAATACCAGAAGTGATTGCAGGATCTAAAGTGGGGAAACAAGAGCCTGCAGCTGGGGAGGCTAGCTAAATACAATAACGTGAGTGTGAACTGGCAGGAGAGGTGATATATATGTGTGTGTGTGTGTGTGTGTGTGTGTGTGTGTGTGTGTGTGTGTGTGTGTACTGGAGGGAGTGAAGCGGGAGGCTATAAAGGAAAATCAGGGGTTTTATTAGTGAGCCATTACGAGCATGCTATCCCTGGAATCTTGTAAAGCATTTGAGTGTGAGGATGTTTTAGGACTTACTAGATCCCAGATGTGTACACGGGCTGCATGGCCTGGTAGATTTTGAGAAAAGGACGACAACCTGGAATGCAATTTTCAGAGAGTCAAAAGATGAATACTGTGGGTGAATATGCCTCCGTATGTGTGCATGACACTCACCTCCTTTGGACTCGAAGTTGGGGATGCCGTGCATGATGACGTGGTGAAGGAACAGCGGCTTGTTGTTGATCTTGATGTGTCCGGAGAGCAAGCCGCTGAAGTACTGCACATACCTGAGACATGAGCATGCAGCTGAGTCACTGACTGTATCATGACTCCCAATGTTTAACAACAAAAGGATAAAACTAAAGTCTTGTTTTCATCACAACAAAGAACACAATCTTTGCCTTTTCAGTGATGTTTTCAACTTGCTGAATGAGCCGACCCTGCGCCTTGTTTTTATTGTAAACTTGTGGGAGCAAATACTGAGGAACTACGGCTGAGGTCTGTGACTGAGGCGCTGTGTCAGCAGGCCCAGAAAAGAGGTTCCTCTGGATTTGCCTCCACAATGACAATCATTCATGACACGTTAGTCTATCTGCAAGTAGATTTGCACATAAATCACCTCTGTACCAAAAACCTAGCCCAGATTCATGAACATGGCATAAAACTCGGATTTGATCGTAGACAAGTGTGTATGTTCATGAATGCCAATCAATAGTAACTGACAGCGCGCTCCCGCTGGTCAGTAATTAACATACATCCCAGCCTGTGAATAGCTAATGAGCACCATATAAGGAGGTAATGATTACTATGTCCAGGTGCGTCCTGTATGAATGAGAGAGAGAGAGAGAGAGAGAGAGACTTTTCCGATGTGGAAATCAAAGTTATTTTCAGTGAAGGGGAGTTGAGAAGAATATTTTATTTTCCTCTGTTAGTCGTGGTGTGAGAGGCACAAGTCAATCAAAGATCTGGAAGGAGGAAACGGATGCTGATAAGATTTAGAGTCCTCTGCTGGATACGTGTAGTGCTGCCGGAGCGCACCGCTGGAAATTCATTCATTTTAAGCAGTGTTAGAAGAACTTAGATTAAGATTAACTCATGCATTGAACAACATGCAAGAAATGTTCCACCTTAAAAGATGCAGGGAGCGGCACAATGAATTAAATAATTTTTTTTCATCAGTAACATTAAACTTTTGGTGAAGAATCAAAATGAAAAGGAAAGCATCCTTTGTTTTTTTGGAACAGGTAAAAAGTTAAGAGATCTTTTATTTTTGGAAAAGTGCTGCAGATGTGCACACTGCTTGCTTCATCTCTGTCAGGAATTATAGCCTGTTAGGCCTGTTATTCAACACATAGAAAACACGTGTGGTTAGTCAGTTTGTGTTTTATTTCTAATCTTTTGTCATGTTAAAATTCGGACTTTCAAAGGCATTTGTATACTGTGAACATAGTAGAGCACAATATGGATTAAAAATGTAATTTCTAATGATAACAAGCAATATTGATGTGTGTTTTTTTGATTTACACAAGCACCACAAGCAGTCAGAAGCAGGTGTAGATGTTGTTGGTAAAGATCAGAGCTACTTAAATACTGATGAGTGTAAATTTCCCTCTGCGAACAGTTTACACACAAATTCGATCTGCTCATATTTCATGAATGAGACCCAGTGTGTCAATAGTGAGGAGAATGTGCACGGTCACAACATGTAGATGGAGCGTGTTGGAGATTTTTGGATGTGTTTTAGAGGCTTTAGACGGCGGTAAAAGCGTCTCACCATTACGTCCACTGAACTTTCAAATCTCCTCACGCGGGGCGGGTATCTAGTGACCTACTGCAGTATGTTCTATGTTCTTGTTCATTTGGATTTTGGATGATTAGGCTACATTCCCAAAAAAGTGCAGTTTTCCTTAAAACCCTGCCTACATTGTGAAAGCGCTATCTGCAGAGAAAACAAGTGGAGAAAAACAAGAGCCAGTAGAGGTTTGAGTCGAGTTCAGTGTTGAGTCAAACTCTTACTATGAACAACAAGTGAGTGAGTACTGACCTTTTCTGAGACGGCTGCCCCACAGGAAGCACTTTGTCTTCGTAGAAGCGCTTCATGGCAAACCTGTCCAGAGCCTGATCAGCACTGCAGCACAACAGGAAGGTTTGGTTCAAACACATGCAAAATTTACTTCTGAAGCACTTTTATTTCCACTTCTGTACTAAATGTTAATAGACCCGCATGTTTCATGCAAAACCCTCCTCTGTTATTCTTAATGTTGGACATCACACAGGTATCGAGACAAACAAGGAATAAATTTAAGAGGACAAAATGCACCTGCAGAATAAACAAGAGCTTCCAGGAAAAAAACAAAAAAACAAAACATTTTTGACGACATAATCAGACAAAGATAATTTCATTTATTCTAAATCTCAATGCATACTTTCCTATGTCCATGCAATATTAGCCAAGTGTGTCCTGCAGACATCTGAAGACACCTCAGTGTTTATATCTGACAGCTTCCAGTGCATCACATACAATCAAACATCTAAATGCAACATGTTAAACAACATCTGCTCGAGTTTTCAAAGCAACCTCACAGAAATCTAATACTTTCACAGTGAGGCGAGACGTTATGTTTTTTCCTGGCCAATCACTGTTTCTTTCAGGAACAACACAGTCATGCATTTTTCTAAACAAAAAAACAACCTTTTTGGTTTTAGTGACAGAATGTCCAATTTTGAAACAAATCTGATAAAACCAGAGAAAGAGCAGAAACTTTTAAGTCTCATGATCAGGAGACTATTTCAGCTAACTCACTGCTTTCTGCTCATCATTATGACATCCTGGTTTTCCCCAAATAACTGTGTTTTTTCTGCAGTCTCATGTCCCTCCATCTGTTCATCACACCTCTGCCTGTTCTTCAGATGTGGCTTCAGTCTTGTGATCAACAGTGCTGGTTTATCTGTGTTTTTTTTCCCCAAAAAATTACAGATCAATCTTGCTCCCTCTCTTTCATTTTCTCTGACTTTTCTCCCTCTCTGTTTTTCCAGGTGCAGTTGGTGTGACCGACCTACCTGGCAGATATGTTGCTGTAATGCATGTAGGCTGCCACCACCACTCCAGTTCGGCCCCGGTTGCCCTGCAAAGACATCAATGAGGCAAGAGTGAACTACAGATTTGATGCTCCAGGACATCAGGGCATCTCGACAACAGTTTATGACATTAGATTTTTGGTCATTGTGTTCACTGTTGGTGTTGTCTGAAATGCAAAATTTAAGATCCAAATGTAAAAAGACTACAGTGGCTCACTAGAACTCAGAGTTAGAATCTGCTGTCACCTCAGAAAAGATGACACTGACTCAACACTGTATAGATTTTGATTAAATCAATGTTAAGTTTAAAGGGTAATTCTGGTATTTTCAGACTTGAGCTCTGTTCATTTATATTTAAAAGCCAATTCATACTTTGCGCATGTCTGCAGGGGTCCGTTCAGGTATGCCTGACATAAAAATTGTTATCCACACATGTCTGTGAGGGTCTGCAAGGGTCCGAGCGTCCTAACTTCAGACGTCCACGAGAAGCCCAAAGTTTGTGACGGCTTGGACTGTCCGCTTTGACAGCATGCAGAATGCGCATGCTCTTTCACTTCAACGGAGCAATGTACTGTCTTGACTAGTTTTACTGTAGATAAACTGATTCACAGCAATATTTCAAACTGAAAGATTTTTCATTTTGTTCAACAAAGACAAGGGTCTTGACAAAAAACATGACAATGACAAATTTGTGAAATGCCTGACAGAGTACATCCACTAAAAGAGCTTATTTTTTCCACGACAGCTTGGATTGTTAAGGATAATGAAAAGGATCCCTTTTCCTTAAAGTGTAAGATTTTTTGTTTAACCAAAAGCAGCCATCATAACGCTCTGTTCAAAGCCACCGCTCTCCTCTGACAAAAACAGCAATTTTACCCCGCAGAACGCAGGAGATTCTGCTTTACCATTGCCTCAATTGGTTAGTTTGTTTTTGTTTGCGTTGGCATTTTAACACGTAAATCCAGATCCAAACTGATCTGTCAGAGCAAACTGCCCTCAAGGACGACGTCACTGCCACTACAGCGTGATTCACATCTGCCGGCTGAGGCCAACTCCAAAACCTTTTGAACTTATTAGTCCATCTGACCCCAAATTATGTTTTAAAAAAAACAAAAAAAAACATAATTACCCAATTACATTAGAAACTTAGGAGTCTTAAAATTGACAGATGCCCATCTGTCATATTTAAAGTTGCTCCTAAATCAGCAATTTAGGAGCAACTTTTACCCTTAAGATATTTAGTGAATACAGCCAAAGAACGATTGTATTGCACTTCAATAAAGTTCAGGGGACCCAAAAGAGACCCGAGATTAAATAAAAGGGTCAAAATCGATGCAGGGGAGGTGAAAAGATCCTCTTAGAGCGTAGAAGAGGTCAACATACAAAATGTAAATTGATAGCATCTCATTGCTAAGCCCCTGCTGCCTAGTAACTGCCTTCATCTTTTCATTCACCCAGTTTATAACTCAGGCTTTTTTATTATACATGTGAAGTCTCCAGCATGATGTCATCAGGGTTATTTTTACCTCCATGGCCACAGAAGACATTTTAACATTGTTTTTACAGGCTACATGGTGCACCTCAAGACCACAAGACACAACCAACTGGTGGACATTTCAGTTTCCATCACTTAAAAAAAAATCAGTTATATACCTGCTATTTATCCAGTTTAAAAATACACTAACTGGGTATTTAATGGGTTATTCCCTGAGCTGAAGTCCAAGCACATCATAACATGCTAACAAACCCGTCTCAGCTTGCATTCATTCCACACATCTATCCATCTTCATAACAAGGATCACTGTGGAGGATAAGTGTGTTCCACATTATAAATACAACTGCCGTTTAAACAGCGTGCAGCCCAGTGAAAATGATTTGTTGATATGTGGAAACACGACACGGCCCACTTCCTTAGTGACCACCACAAGTCCACACGCTCATCAGCAGTGTTACTCAACGCTCAGGAAAATAACAGCAGTTGTTATGGCAGCAGACTTGTTTGTAACCTCCCTGTGGGAACATCTAGGAATGAGGCGCAGAGCTTCAGGATCCGATGGCTAATTCTCGTGTTGCTTCACACAGTCAGTAACACTGTGGGCTTAACATGAAGATGATTAGGTATTACATCCAGGACCTCGGCGTGGTCGCAGTATTTGGATACTTTTCATGGTTTACGTCGGAGCCAGATGAGTTTGGTTTGCCACAAGGGTTTACTGTGAGGCAACTATGTTTAAGCAACTACAGGAAAATACTGGTCACTTCAGTCTTTATGGCATTGTTAGGAGCAGCATGGTAAATAAACGTAAGCAGTTATGATGAGTGGCGTGCCTTAGCCGCCTAATTTGGTGTTTTCCTAACCCTCCACCAGCACAACCGAACCCAAACCCTCACACACAAACACTCCACCCAGAATGTCAGCAGAGGAAGATGTCATTACACACACACACACAGAAATAGCTGCAGCCTCATGGGGCAGGTGGGGGTCCTGAAAAGAGCCTGACAGCGCCCTCTACTGTTACATTTCTCAGGCTCACCTTGTTGTGTATGACCACCACATTGTGGCTGTCCGCGCTCAGCCAGGTGTCCATGGCCTTGCAGATGCTGCAGATTTTGTCCAAGGCTGGAGCGTGATGGTCAGGCCAGCCGAAGTCCAACACCTGACAGAGAGAGAGAGGCTGTCAATCACACTGATGGACATGGAGGAGGGGAGGGGAGGGGAGGGGAGGGTAGAGGAGAGGAGAGGAGAGGAGAGGAGAGGAGAGGAGAGGAGAGGAGGGGAGAGGAGAGGAGAGGAGGGGAGAGGAGAGGAGAGGAGAGGCTCTCCAACTGTCACAATTTGGAAAAGGGATCCCAGCAGACAAGTTGTGCCCTGAGACTTGTTCAATCACCTCAGTGCTACAGTGAGTATGTAGATCCCATCAGCTATTGGTGTCCCTGGTCATCTTTGGTACCTCCCCCTAACCAACAAATGAGCCACCACTCTGTCAGATGGACAGGTATGCTCATTATAAATGAGGATCTACATTTGTGAGGGAGAGCCAAAGCAGAAACACCAGGACTTTTCTCCCACTCTGTCCATCTCTCTCTCTCTCTCTCTCTCTCCCTTTTTCTCTTGAGGAAAGCTGAAGACCAGTAGAGGAGGGTGAAAGCATCTGGATCATGACCTTTCCTCAGGCGCGCTGAGACAAATTAAAGCCAGACATCTGATGAGAGGAGACTGAGGAGACCTTCCAAGCTGCTCAAAGAGCTGCCTCGACACTTCCACACTTTCAAGTCACTGCACATCGACCAGGTTACATTGTCCGTCCATTTTAATAACAAGCTGGGGGCCTAAGGTGCATCTGGCTATTTTTCCACTAGCAGATCATGTTGACAATAGGGGGATATCACGACTGAGTTATTATCTTTTAAGATCTTTGTATGAAAAAGAGGTCTAAACTCTTTAGATTCACACTGTAAAAGGGCAAGAAACAAGTATTTTAGTCAAAGAAAGTACAGACTCTTTGCTAGCTCCAATGACACAGCAAAAGCTGTGAAGTCTCTGAGGCAGAATCCAACCACACAACAGACTACCTCAGCTATGGAACTAATTGTTTCCATTTCAAAGCCGATTAGCAGCCCCAGGGAAACTCTGACAGTTGGACACCACAGAACCAAAACATCCAGGATGAGAAGTTATGGCTCAGGCTCGAGCTGATCACCCAGCACATCTGCTTCTCAGCAACTCAGCACAGACAGAGACTCACTCAGTACCATGGTCCACCTCAATCAGGACCCACACAAGCTACGCAATACAGACCGGTAGACTAAATAAAGCATTCTCCCTGAAGTCTGAATGGAAAAAGACTCATGGAAAGTCCCCTTTTTGCACTTGTCTTAATTGCTGACAAAAACCAAGAGACAGAGAGGCCATTGCTTATTACATCAGATACAAGTGCTGAGATTGGCCTGACGACGAGGAAGTAATTAACTGTGAATTCAGAGGACCTGCTGTAACATAGCATGCAGATTCTGATTTAATGTGCAATTTGACTGAAGGAATTCAGCTCGACTCAAAATGAATGAGGCTGATGAAACATCCAGGAAAAGTTTTTCCAGTGTGTTAATGTTATTGTGGTGGGTTCAAATTAAAGCTCTTGCTCTTTGCGAAGCCCATTTCATAACAGACTGTTAATGATGACTTCATGTTTTAGGTCATTTGTGTGAAATATACAGTATTATTACTCTCAAAAGGAAGAAAACACACTGCATTTGTGGACGGAGAGGTAGCCTCAAACTTACTGCAAAAACCAAATTATTCACGTGTTGCTTGATAAAATTCCAAAATTAAAAGCTCAGAAGAAAAGCTATTAATTGAATTTAATACCATAAAAGTTAACTTAAACTTAAAACTTAAACTTTGCCAGGCTTGATCTATATCAGAGAACAAACTACAGTGTTGAGCTGCATTTCATTAGTTTGCTGCTAGAAAATGATTAAATGAAAAATTTTTCTTACCTTAGGTACAGATGGAAAAGGCCACCATTGATGGGACAGCAACACAAGGAGAGAAAAGAGAACATTTCTAATTAGGCGAGCTGGGGTCTATTTTTTTCAAGATATCTTCAGTTCAACATGGTGTATGATTGTCATTTTGAATATCTTTGATCAGACAGCACTGAGGGCACTTATGGAACAATAAAATGTAAACCAAGGCCCGACTGATATATCAATTTGCTGATATTATCAGCTGATCTCGGCCTATCGCAGATATATTGTTTTCAGCTTACATGTTTTGCAACATGCACCGATATTAAAACAGTTTTTTTAAGGCTGGAAAAAATGCTTGGACATGTGATTTCAAATGGTGTAATTATGTAGTTTGTCCAGCAGGGGGCAGTTCATTATGTAAAAAGTGTAACTAAACCCCTGGAGTTTTGGCTGACATGCATCCTACCTGAAATTCAAAAAATGCACCTAGAACATGAAAAAATATATCAATTCATGCAGCACTACAAGACGGCAAGGCTTTACTGAGGGCAGACTGGGAGAATGGGGTAGTTTTCATATAGTGATTGTAGCTAGCTTGCTGTTAGCAGACTTTAGTTTTCACACACAGGTCCACAGTTCATTTAATAAGCAGCCAGCTTCTCTAAACAGACCACCCTCTTTTCACAGGGCTGCACTGCTACCAAAGAGAAAGTGAAACTAAACTCCAGTCGGATATTCCTTCATTTCTTCAACACACCTGAATTAAACTCGACACTTAACTGTGAGAGAACGGTTCGTACATGTGATCTCCTTCACTGCAGCCTCTGTCTTGTTCAAAAATCTGTCGATCAGTTACTTCCTTGTTGAGTTGCCGTTGTAGCATTAACATTATTTGCTTCCGTTCCTCCTCACTCAGTCGTGTCAGCAGCAGAGCAGAGATGTGCAGTGAGTGGGTGCAGTAACGTGGTTTAGGTTTTGGGGAAGTCAGACTGATCATGGATTTAGCTTTTATCTCACTAATCTATACCGGTGTGTGTGTGTTTGTGTGTGTGCGCGCGCGTGTGTGTGTGTGTGTATACTGTTGGGCGATGTGTGGGAGGGTGTGGAAAAGAGTAACATTAGAGTGACTGGGCGTGTCTCCTCTCGCCATAGTCTTCCGAATTGTCAGCTGTTGTTTTTTGAGTCCTTGGTTGGTGACGAAAGTAAGCACCAGACACGTCACGTTTCACCTGATCAAACAATTGCAATGCAACAAGAAATTGCATTGCAATAGCCGGTTTTCACCAGCAGACTGGAGTCGCTACACACATTTATAATGGAGAAAGGAACAATCAGTTAAGTTGCACTAAAATGTCAAGATTTAGACATGAATCAATCAAAAACACTACTAAATACTTCTTAGCCTCCATTTTCAGCTGAAAAAAAATGGTTTAGGGGTTTAGTTACTCTTTAATAGCTAATAAATGAAGTATTTTCTGTCTAGGCAAAATGTATTGGATATCAGAACTTTTGTTGGTGCCAAAAATCGTTACCGGCATCAGCCCAAAAAACCCCTATTGGTCGAGCCCTAATGTAAACAACCTATTACAGCCTGACATCTACCATCCACAATGCATTTTGACCAAACAGGGATAAGTGCTCTTATGAGATAAAACCTTAATCATGCTCAGGGGGAAGATAGGAAACATTTAAATTAAACCACAGCTTTAATATGCTTCCCTCTCACCCTATAGACCCTATAGTCTCTCTGACGAGCTCACATAAAAAAGGTGCTTGTAATACACAAACACTCTCCTGGAAGACTCCTCATTTCCCTCCCATATCCATAAATCTATACAGATTATTACAGAGGAAGGTTAACACGTTGGAGTAAAAGTCAAAGTCGGTGAACACACTTTTGTCTGAAGTACAGATTATGTTGCGAGGACTGTTGTTACACTAAAGCCAAGTTTGTAAAGCTCTAATGGAGGGGACGTCTCTGCAGGAGAGCCTTCAGCCGGGACTGAATACTGATGCGTCTGACTGATTGCCACGTCTGTGGGATCTAATTTGAAAGGTGGACAGTGATGAATGTCTTTCCTCCACTTACTGGCCGTCTGATGTATTATGCATCCCCGTCTGATCAGAGAGGCTGATGAGGCGCGGGGAGATGAGGGGTGTCCATGTCCGACGCACCCTGACATTGGTTATATAAATGACTGCACCTCCACGCCTTTCATTTCCCAGCTCACAGGTCACGGGAGGAGCTAATAGGGCCATCGTTAATAGGGAATGACTGACTTCAGCTGGGGCCGCCCGTGCATTTTGATGGGCTACACATTTGACAAAGTCTCTTAACTCAGTGGTGAACCATGCTCCCCTGTCAGCCTGGAGTCTAATTGTCAGAGACACAAACGTGGGCAGCAGCCGGAGGATAGTGCTATCGGCTGCCCAGCTGCCACTGTGATCATCTGTCTGTGTACATCTTGGCTCTGCATGAGAAAAGGTATGCTTACTTCAGTTGTTTGGCAGACAGACGTGGAGGAAAAAGGACCCTTATTGTTGCAGCCTCTCAGCAACATAAACCCATGATTTAAGAATATTGCTTTGATCTGTGGCGACCGGATAGCCTATTGTGCCGCTGACATGTTGCCAGCTGTATAACTGAAGGAGTGAAACCCTTCTATTAGCCTGCAGGAAAAAGCCTGAGCGCAGTGCCATGTTTTGTTCTCTCCTCAGGAAAAACAGCGTTGGTAATTGTGCCTCTGCTGAGGGAGCCGAGTACGCTTATTCTTTGTTTAAGTGTCCACCAGGAGAGCAGTCTCTGACACAACCAGGGCTCCTGAGCGCCCATCAACCGCACATTTTAATGTGCTGAAGCAATATTAACCACAGCGGCAAATAAAGAATCCCCGGCCCTGGCGGGCACGACGTGGGCCCTAACGAGTTTATGGCTGCTATAATTGAGCCATTTTCACATCAGCTGCTGTTTTTTTTGTCAGATGAGGAACTACTCTCCCACTCCCGGCTGTGATTTTCCCTCCAACAGTCAGCTCACGGCCCCCATATCAACCCTGCACAACGAAAGGTCACCATTGATACAGATAAACCCATTCACAGAGGCCCACACACTGACACGCCCCGAGAGGGCAGGGTGTAGGGAAAACATCTCCTGAAAATACAAAACAGGATGTATGATCACACCTCACCCCTGATAAGACACAGCAGAAGTACAAAAGTGACAGCGACTAAGAGCTTCAAGTGTACAGCTGCTGATCTGACGCCACATCTACTGTTTTTAACGTCTCTCTCTTTCAACCATTATCTGAATTCGGAATTTAACCATGGCACTCATTTGTATTAATCCGCATGCTGATTATGCGGCAAACAGCAGTGTTTACCAGTCAGCGAGAAAGGAAGCCAATCTTTAATTCATTAGAAAAACACACTTTAGCAGGAAGACTTTCAGTGGCGGCTTTACATTACCCAGGCTGCTTTAATACACGCTCAGCATGCGGAGGAGGCCCATGTTAAAGCAGTGGATAATAGGTGAAAAGGGCTGGAGTGAAATTCAGTCTTCGTCCAATGAGCCATTAATTAGCGCTGAAGGAGGTGAACGACGTGTTCAAAAGCTGAGGATTCTTCATTAGTCATCCCGCGGCTGCACACTAGTCATGCAGACACACAATTAGCCCTCCCACCCCGCCGGCACCCGCGGCATCTCCTCTGGGGAGAGAGCCATAGGGGTGGCATCGTGGCAATGTGACGGACACGATGGAGCTGATGTCCACTCTGTGCGTACATGGCGTCAGTGTCGTCGCCGCTTCCCCGTCACCCTCCTCTGTCACACAACCCGCTTTGATTTAAAATACATGTGTCCCATTATGGCATATCTGGCCGTTATAATTAGACGAGGGGAGCAGATTTCATGAGGAGGCACTGCATGTGATCTAATTAGCATTGTATTAAAGCGCTAAATCAAAGTTGTAGCGCATGTGCTTTTGTTTGAGAGTTCTTTCATCTTTAGGGGATTGTTGTAAAGATTGTTCATGTCATTAATCTCTCTTCAAGATGCTAAATGAGCCAGAATATTAAGTACATGATTGACACGCTGCAGTCCAACCGGATTTGGTACACATGGTTTTTGAAGATTTATTGTAATCTTTCAGGGGAATTGTGAGTTTTTTTAGCCTCATGTGGGGGCAGCATTTTGTTTTGGGGTTTTTTTAAGCAACGACTGCCACCGATGGATGACATGATTCATTGCAAAGCTCTTGAGAACAACTACTTACTGCAAAAATGACTTTGCTCAGTGTATACAAGTGTGTGGACCGTCGTGTTGACATTAAAGTCTCCTATTTACAGCCACACGGTTCATTCAGCTAAACAATTTACTACAGCCACAAACAGACTTGTATTATATCAGCGTGGGTGTTTTTCTCTGACCACTCTGAACATGACTAACTGCAATTTACCTTGGCAGCCATAATGCTTTTGTCTGCAACTCGTACCTTATTTTTTTCTCTTGAGATCAGACATTATGAGTAAAAACTACCAAAAAAAATCAGGCTGTGGGAGATGTTAAACTTCAGAGGGCTTCGCTCTGGACAAGTGCGGCAGCAACAGAGACAAGAGCGGCATGAGAGGGAGAAGAGTGAAAAAAGGCTGTTCTGCTGGGAAGGTGACAAGCTTTTCTACGCTGAGCATATTCTACCATGCAAATGCAAAAAAAACAAAAAAAACCACATGCATGTGCACACATACGTGCACGCCAGCAGATTCACTCATAAACAAGCTCCCGTCACTGATAGCCCTGCAACTTATTTATTTTTTTGTGTGCTTTCTGTCGTGATACGC
>JAQFJA010000005.1:23317231-23327262 GCA_029874485.1 Naso brachycentron
AAAAAAAAAAAAAAAATAAACAAAGACATAAAAAAAACTCTCCACCCTCCTGTTTGTCTGTTGTCACACACACACACACACACACACACACACACACACACACACAGGGCACATACTTCACATAGTGTTCGCATGGATGCTCAATCGTGTGGAAACAGGAGTTTGAATGATATTTATAATTGGTGTAAAGGTTCAATGTGAAGGATTTTGGAGGATCTATTGGCCGAAATGGAATATATTCATGATACAGTCATGATTGTGTTTTACAAAAGGAAAATAATCATCTTAAATTTTTTACATATTGTGTTTTGTTAAGCTACCTTAGAATGAGTTTTTTTATCTAGAGAGAGAAAGCAGGTCCTCCTCTACAGAGGAAAAAAAAAAGATAGAGAAGTTTATGGGTAAATATAAACCATCAGCCTTGTTTATCTTCTACACTGTTGGGTATCAAACTAATGCATGTGTCCACACTGTTCTCCGCAATACACAGGAAAAAAATTGTCAAGATTTATGTCCAAGGTGCTGAATATGGGAGGTCTTGGGGGTCTGAGACAAGCAAAAGCTTTACAAAAACAGATTTTTTGCTGGCAATTTTTAAATAAACATGTTTTTAAAAGGTGTACATTTTCCAGAATTCATTATTTATATGGCAAAACTTTTATTCAGAAATATGAATATATTGTTGTCGTGTTTCCGTGGTTACCGGGTTGTTTCTGCTAATGCTGCCTTCCATTGGGTGGCACTCTCCCCATTCCACCTGTCCACAAAGCGTGAATTTTTTTTGTGCTTCAATATCGGCTCATTCATGGATTAAACGTGACAAGGGAGAAAACAAAGCTCCTTACCAACCAGTTTTGGTTTTACTTCTAAAAAGCTTAACCAGGACGACTAAAATGTTGAGGAGGAAGCAGGTTTGGCTGCTGCAGCTAATGTTCAAGCTGGTCCATCGTCAGACAAGCGTACTCTTTCTAAGACTCCAGTATAACACTGGAGCACTAGCTCAGGGAGACCCCCCCGAATGCTGCGGGGTATTTGGCACACTGTTTATGTCCATCCAACTTTAAGTTTCTCCAGTTGTTGGGGCTCTGATCTCAAACAGACACCGAAATGTAACCAGAATAACATTGCATCCAACTCTGTATCTCCACCTAATTACAACATCTCAGCCTGTGTGTCTGAATGTTAGAGCATCAAAAACTGGATAAATTTATATATCTGCAAACTGAAAACGCTGCACATGGCCTACACATAATGACTCTTTGGCTGAGTTTCATTGGACAAGCCACATTCAATAAGCATCATGTTGCTTTGAAGCTAAAAGAGATCTTTGTTTCAGAATGGAGCACTGAAAAGGTCAAATAAGGTGTCACCATCTTCAACCATATGATGTCCTCTCATGCAGCTCTAGCCTGCGGTAAGTAGACAGTGTATAGACATTATTTTTGGTAACAATCTTGCAAATGGGAACAATATCATTTGGTCAAAAATGTCAAACTACTTGTGAAAAAGCCAAAGACTGGACTTTTCTTAGAATACATTCCTTGACTGTGAGGGCCGTTGCACCCGGCTTTAAGCCTGATTGCACGGAGTCATTTTAAAGATTAGCTGTTATTAAATGTTTCACCATAATGTTCCTCTTTTAGGGGTATTATGAGGAGTGCCTCTCTTTAAGGAGTGCTAGGCTGTGTGGGTAGAAAGCTTTCGTCTGAGGGTGCTGGCACCAGTTATCAATGAAGGACAAATGAGGAGAAACAGGGGATTTCGGGCAAGTGGTTTCATTTAGAGCTGAGCTTCAGTGAACACAAATCCTGAAATATGAACCTGATTTGATGCTCAAATTTGGTCAGAGTGAGTTTCCTTCGAAGCACAAAATAAAACCAACGATAAAACTGAAAAGATGACGTCAGTTCTGTGTAAATGAATAGACATGATTTGGTCCAAGCTGGTGGGCGTTGGGCTCTCTCCACGATACTGAGCCGTTACAGCCTCAAGGCAGTAAATTCTAAAGGGGGCCACTGTTCATTTAACTGCAACATTAGTCTGTGGATATTTTCCTTCATACGTGCTTTAAACGCCTTCCTTTGAGGGTAAGACAGCAGTTTCTCACGTGTGCCAGACACCCCGCTGAGTAACTACCATCAGTGAAACATTAAATGACGCCCTTGAAGAATGCAAAGCTTTTACTGTGCCCTCATTGGATGCTATTAATTATACTAAAAGCCCAACTGTATGTCAAGATGCTTTGGCACAGCCACAGATTATTTATGTTGTTAATGTATTGCAGGTTCACAGTAGTGTGCCAGCATTTAGTCCAGAGGACAAAGGCTGTAAACAAACTGCTGTGCGCACATTTCAGTCCTGCCGAGCATTTCGTCAGAATACGAGAAATTCAAACGAGCAAAAATAAATTTGTGTTTCTTTGGACAGATTATACATCCAGCCATGTATCGACTGACTCTATCATTTACATGCAAGCTTAGTACTTGAGCATAACATCAAGTGACTTATGTTTCATTTACCTGCATTTCAATGCACTTGATTCAAGTTTTTTATCCATCTATACATCCATCTGTCTATATATCCATCTACATATCTTTCCATCCATCTAAATATCAATCCATCCATCCATTCATCTATACATTCATCCATCTATCCATCAATAAATCCATCTATATATTCATCCACCCACCCATCCATCTGTCCATCCATCCATCTATATATGCATCCATCCATTTGAAACAATCTTCTTTTATAAAATAAGTTTTAAAGACAAAAAATGATTGAATTTAACCACTTTGAACTGTCACATTGTGTTCTGCATTCTATATTTTTCGACACAGTTATGCGAGAGCTGAAACTGTGTGTGAAACACTGATGACATCAGCAGAGAAGCATGGGAGTTCATGCTGATGGTTTTACATGGTCATAGACCACTGCCTCCTGCCTAATCCCCCCCACACACACACACACACACACAGTCTGGACACACACCTTCTCTAAAATTCCTGTGTGTCCGTTCAGGCTGCCTGTGTGGTTGTGTGTGACTGTTGTTAGGGATCTGTCATGAGTTGCCTAAAGGAGGGACGGGGGGCACTGTTTCACTGGCAGATGGTAATGATGAAAAATGTCTCCTCTGAAATCCGGTCCAGCATGGGCTCGTTGCCAGTGGATGTACGCCATTCCCACACAATCAGAGTCGTGGGTAATGCTGCTGTGGGGGCAGGACAGTGCCATGTTACATTTATGTTGGACAAGGAATGCTCCAAAAGAATGCTCGGGTCACACGTCATACCAGTTATTACAAATCTGAGGTCAAACACATATTACAGCATAGCATTTTAAAGTCTTTCAATCAATATTTTTATATTAACAGTGGCTCCAGGGACTGTGTGAAATGTGAAAGAGTGCACTCAAAGTGATGAATGAACCCAACTGTGTACTTCCCCTCGGCATCTTTCAGCTCATTGTTTTTTCCTGTTACTGTGCTATTTCGCTTTCATTAACCAAGTTCTCAACAACCAGCAGACCGCTGCTGGAAAGCTGAAAAGCTGACTGAACACTTTCTGCTCATTACAGCAGACAGACACAGTTAGTGACTAGTTGGTGAACATAATGGAGCTTGCAACTACGAAAGACATAGGAAGATATTTCTTCCAGGATTTAGTGGAGACAAAAAACACCTAAAAGAAACTGTTAGCCACAACAGCCATGACAATTTTATAAGGTGATTGTACGCTGGGGTTACACCAGTGCACAGCTTGTGGCGGTGCCCCCAAGTAGCAAATAATTAATTAATTAAATAATAGCAATGCAAGATATTATCGGGACATATCGGCCGATATTGGCTTTAAAATTAACTATCAGTGATCGGCCAGCATGCCAATATCCGCCCATACAATAACTGATATAATAACAGGCTGCTGCTTCTTTGATTAAAAACTCGAGTCGACGCCATGTTTCCCATGTTCCCTGTGGACAGACGTTATGCTTTCGTACTTTGTCACTTGTGAAACAGGCCAAATTTGTCCTGGTTGTGGGTTTTGTTCTGATCGTCTCAGGGAGAACATCACCCAGTTTGAAGTGGATGTATCTGACTTGTCTTGTTTAAAAGCAGTTGTCATAAATATGACATGTTCTACGTAACGTAAGTACAAATATTCTTCTTCTTTTGTACAAGGAATGAATATGACATAATTTTATGTTTTGTATTTTATGCCTGCATTTGCCGGCAGGCCAACATGGTAAGAGTACTGTATGTAAATTCACTACAGAAGAGACTTAATGATCTCTGCAGTGGCCATGGGTTCGATTCCTCCCTGTGGCCCTTTGCTGCATGTCATTCCCTCTTTCTCTCCCCTGCTTCCTGTCCAGCTGACAAAGCTGTCCTATCGAGAATAAAGGCACAAAAGACCAAAAAATATGTTTAGGAAAAAAAAGAAAGTGTGTATTAAAAGCTCACAGTGCATTAACATATTTAATGGAGCCATATATGAAAAACTAAACCGAATTTGATGCTTAATAAATTTAAGGCTGCAGTACATCCTGCTGAAAAAAAAAAAAAAATCCATTATGAATCTAGGCGCGCGCGCACACACACACACGGACAGTGTTGACACAGATGATCACAGTTGTCAGCGTGCAGTGCTACCTTGTGAATCTATTCAAGAATACATTCTGTGTGTTCATGCTTCCTTTTCCCTTTTCTCCCCAATTTCTAGTAAACTGGAGGCGACTGTAACTCCCTCTACTTGCCAAAAATTCTTAAAGTACTGTCGGGTTTTCTCACGCCTGAGGCGCCTTTTTTTTCTGTGCAACAATGTTTGCAGGATCTTGTTGTGAAACACTGCAGCTGAGTTCACAACTCCAGACACACACACTCAAATAAGTGGAGCAGGGCTGACACACACACACACACATACACAGGCACTTTTTGGTTCTCAAAAAAACCTAACATCTTTGATAGATGACATATTACTTTCTACCACAAATGTTTGTTCTCACATCCTTTTTCAAAATGTGCTTTGAACTCAGAGTGAGAGAAGATTTAGAATCAAGAATTAAGGACCCTAAAAATGCAAAAACTGCTTCTCTGCAGAGAAGAGAAGAGAAGGCTGAAAACAAGAGGAGACATGCGGCTCCACTGTCATTCCGGCCATGAACATGGGCCACCAACCACAAAACATTGTAAGCCAAAGAGACCACACACAGACACAAGCCCTACAGAAACAAACTGTGCCAAAATCAAACAAAATCTCCACTAATACAACAGTCACAAATTCCAATCTACAGCTCCTCATACAGGCTCATATACACAAATTCCTGTCATCCATACGAGTCACAGCAGACATACAAGCGCCGCAAAGCACTGAGCTGTGCAAACATACAGACACACATTAAGATCGAAATCACTTTTTTTTAAAAACACCTATCCATACAAATGCACATCCAGCTGTGCACACACGGAGAACAGAGCGGAATAGCTCACATACTGTAACACCTACAAGAACATGAACCACACTGTACCAATGCCGGGTTACATACATGTCTGCAGGAACACACATCTTACACTTCAAGCTCTTCTCTTCATTTCTACCAAATAACGCAAAGGGTGACACAGAGCACAGCATAACCAACACTCAGAAACCAGACAGGCATCAGCTCTCTTCCCCTCTCACAGCCACACACATTGCTTACCTGAAACACTGCGGTGGCCATCCTGTCTCAGTGTGTGTGAGAGTATGTGTGAGTGAGTCGTTCTCTCTTTGGTTTTCTCTGTCCAGCTGCGTTTTACTGCTGCATCGTCCTTTTCCTTTCCCCCTCTGTGCAGCAGAGAGGTTTTCCTCTGCGCTCCGACCAGATGGCAACAGCTAAATCCACTCACTGTTACCTTGGTGCAGCGCGGAGCTGGAGGAGTGTACAAGTATATGTGTGTGTCACAGAGAGAGAGAGGAAGAGAGTTGGTGTGTGTATGTGTGTGTGTGTTTCAGGCTCCAGGCTAATAGGTCTGGCTACTCTCTCCCTCTGTCACTCCTCCTCCAAGAAAATGAGCATAAAAAACGTCTAAAGAGTCTTTATGTGAGCGTGAGAGTGGGGAGAAGTGCAGCCAAAGGCAAATCTGAACATCCACAACTGGAAACGGCGCAGTGCAGCACTCAGTGCTGAATAAGCAGGCAAAGTGTGGCTATGAGCGATAGCTGTTTTCTGTCTTTCTCCTCCCTCTTGTTCAGTCCATTTTCACCCTCCTCCCAAACAGGGAGAGACACATGAGTAACGAGAAGGGAAAAAAAATATCCAACTGAAATTTCCCAGGCAGATGAGGGGGAAACGGGACGTGAGCTCGAGGGAAACCAAAGCACTGCTCTTTTCTTTCTGTCTCAATCTTTTTCTCCTTCTTTCACACACGCACACACACACGCACACTCATTCCTCACAAGCTCATTCTTCATTCTCTCCTTGTTATCAGCTTCTCAAGTTACAGGTTAAATATGAGTCGCCCCCATTCCACCCGCCTTTCTGTCTCTTTCCCTCTCTCCGTGACTTTCTCTCTCTCTCTTACACACACACACACACACACACACAAACACACACACACAAACACACACACGAGTTCTAACGAACTCACTCTACAGCTGCAGCAGGAGAGAAGGTGCCATGAATGAGTCCATTGACTTCACGGGAACTCCAAAGTCAAACAGTGTCACAGCAGCAGGCAGATACATACTTATCAGTCATCAGCTCTGTATGAGTCTTTCAACCCATAAAAATCAATAAATCATCCTAGAGTTTATCTCCATCTTCATACGCTGATATAACAAGCATGAAAATGTAAGATTAGGCAATAAAATGCATTTTATGGATTAGGATCCTCCCCAAGCCCCGGAACTGGCACTATACGCAGCAATATTGGACCATTTCAGCCAATACTAGCAACATTTATGACTTGGCCACTTAGCTCTGGAAATGAGATGCAAACACCACCATCACATCAACAAGAACATAATACAAGTAGCTGTGTTTCCATCAAGGTATTTTGAAGTAACGCATCAGAAAAGGCTGATAGAAAAGGCAAAATTTGGAAAAAGTTTAGTGCTCACTTGACGTGGTTTTTGCCTTTTGATACACAACTGATCTGCTGTTTCCACTCAGAACAAAAGAACATGAAAAGAAGAAGCAGCTGTTTCCATGGCAACTGATTTGTTGGTGGGGTTGGTGATAGCGATGGGAATTATGGCTCTTTTAAGGGAGCCGGGCTCTCATGGCTCCGTTCCTTTCTGAGAGCCGTTCAAAAATAATGGCTCATGGCTCTTTTGGTTCTTCTTTTTAGGCAGGCATGGTTTACTTGGTTTATCTGTGAAATAATCACTTATATTAGGATCAGTTTCATACTGGCACCACATCCCTCTGCTTTGTCATTGAGTTAACTACTTTGAGTTTACCTTCTGTATGGAAACTGTTATGAAAAATAAGTTGCCTTGCCCTGAATGCAATTCATGCAACACTTAATTTCAATTAGTTTTTCTTTTTCTTTACTGGAGGGACGAGTCTTTATGTAATACTCTTGGGAAACAGAGCCAAGATTAGCCCTTCTCGGGACTGTAAATTACACTGACTTTGGATGAGCTAGCGCTCTCCGTATATAGGCCGACAGTCCCGTGCTCCTCCATAGGCAAAGTTGGCTAAATAAGGTCCTCCCTCTTTTCAAACAGCGGGTGCTTCTCAACAAAGCCTTGCACAGAAATTTCAAAGACACTGTTTCGAAAGGGTTTCAAGATAGCGGACGCTATGTTTTGAAAGCTCTAAAAGTATAACAAACATGTTTAATTCAGCTACTCTGACCACTGGCAAACTCTCTGCCAAATGCCAAAACATTGCCCGTTTTCTCCTTCGTTTGTTGTCGGTGTGGTGCAGACCGACGCCGGGAAGGCACCTTGACGGAATATCGACTAAGGCCGAGAAGGCGCCTTCTCGGCATCAGTCTGCATATACAGAGAGCGTCAGCTCGTCCAGTGTCAGTTGGCTGTAATCTACAGTCCTGAGAGGGGCTACTCTAAGATTTAAAGAGGAAGGAAGTGAAGGCAGGCAGTTAAATTTGGTCTCGACAATAAAAAGAACAGCTCTCACAAAGTAGGACTCGGTTCCCGTCGTTCATACCAAAGAGTCGTTCAAAAGAGTCGGATCAATCGCGAACGTAACAACACCGCATAACACAGAGTAAATAGTGCAAAAGCTGAGGAATGAGTGAGTGGGGCTTAAAAACGGGGCCCGGGGAGCGTTAAGAAGAGGAGCTGGTGTTTGGAGGATTGTGTGGTGGAGATCCAAGTTGAAGTGAAGGTGAGCAGCAGACAAACAAAAGATGAGGCTGTGCGTGGCAAACGGAGCAGGTGAGCGTGGCTGGACTAGAGAAGACACAAAGACAAAAGGTCATCAAAAATACAAAAACCAAGATATGAGGCGAGACTCAGAAGAGTTTGTCGGCCGAGTAGTTACCACAACGGTTACACACAGAACTGAGTGAGACCAGGTGTATTGCAGCAGGAGGGGGCAGCAATCAGCGCTGATTACAAGCAGGTGGTGGCCACACCCAGCCTTGCTCACTGGCACAGACAGGGGAGACGAGACAACAAACACAGAATAAGAGGGGCAGGGAGACAAAAACTGCAGATCCTAACATAACAATTACAATCACAAACCAACACTAACAACAAACTTCTCTAAACAGTTTACCGCTAATAAAATACACAATTTACTTGGATCATTCATGCACATTTGCAGAACCGCTGCTGGCAAAGGAAACCTTGCAGTCACTATGCAGACTTCTGCACGGATGTGACATGTGATTGTACTGCAGCAAAACAAAGACAACGTGCAGTTTAAGCCATAAAGCTGCCAGGGTCAGCCTGAGGGTCAAACTTCAGTAAGCTCGAAATTCAGAGCACTCTCATCTAATCAATCATGTACTTGGTAATTCAATATGATGTGATGCTTACACTTGGCAAACATTTTTGCAGATACTGCACTTTGGCTTTGTGGGGCAATTAAATTGTTTAATGTAATATTGTGTATTTTCCTTTACATGTAATATTGTGTTTCGTTGTTTTCAATGTCCTGTAAGTGTACAGAGACTCACTCCTGATTATGTGCACAAAAAATAAATTGAAGTTGAAGCTGAAGTTTTGGCTCTTCTTCCCAAAGTGAAATCAATAGTACACCACGAATAAAGTGATGAGACCACTCCACTTTGATTTCCAGACCCTCAGCTCCTCTACATTGTGTCTCCTTCCATAAAGGGTCTCAGTGACTAGCAGCCCTCTTGGCTAAATTGGCCTTATTTCAATGTAAAATGTCAGGGTTACAGCATCAAATGTAGCAGTGTGTGATGATAAGAACTTTCACCCCAGGACGCATTCAGAGACAACTCAAAAAAAAATAAAAACAACTTTAATGGACTCTTTCCAAGCCACAGAGCAGTGGGGAGCCTCACAACTTCCTGTGTGTACCAGTTTTTTCCTGCCTAATGAGATGAGAGTGGGATGAAACCCAGACATGCCAAAGGAGTGTCATGATGTCAGTATGCAGGAAAAGTCAGATCGGAAAATATACTTAAAGCTGGGATGAGAACTATTACACGGATCTTTTAAACAAGAAAAGGATTTCATATCAATGCCAGTCTGTCTCAGTGGCTGCTGAAATCCAATGAAATCAGCGTCTTTGCTGGAAAAAAGCTCAACACTCACACAGGGGCGGGCTCAGGATATTTGAGGGGCAGGGGCAAAAATAGTAAAAAGGGCACATTTGTGGGGCACCAGCACGCAAAAAACTGTGCACTCAATTGCATTTTGTCCACTGGAAGGGCATTTTACCACGTATTTTCTGCACAGGAAGGGCAACCTAGAAGGCGCTTCATCATGTTATTTACATAGTAATATACATAGGGGCATCCAAGAGGGCACTTTCGCTGCGTTTTGTCTAACGTTAGGACAACAACCCCCGGGTGATCATCGTCGCATTATCTTTTCATTCAGAAATTCCTC
>JAQFJA010000005.1:23551135-23562979 GCA_029874485.1 Naso brachycentron
AGCCAGAAATCATGTAAAAGTGATTTTTAAATCAATTTTGTCACAGATTTGGAAATGCTCCCTCTAGTCTCTAAACAAGGAAACTTGAGCTCGGAAGCTTTCTGTGTTAGCTTCAAAGTTACTACTATTTGGCGGGTTGTAGTGATCACCGTAATACATGTAATAATGGGAAACTTGTCCAGTTTTTTCCAGCTGTAGCAGTGCAACAAACAAATTCTCTGTGGCCCTTTTTAATGTCAGTATTTAGGAAATATGCAAAAAATATTCTACAAAATGATCCCCTGTGAAACCACGATTTCAAATTTTTACTTTTCATTTTGAGCAGATTAAACAAACATAAGAAAGTGCACTGTATTATTATTATTATATAACACTTTATAAAACTTTATTTTTTAGCAGTTTCACGCGGCCAGGCCAGCCTGGTTTCCTCAATTTCCAGTCTCAATGCTAAGCTAATTGTCTGCTGTCTGTATTTAACAGAGAGGTGTCAGAATGGTATCTGTGAGCTCATTTATTTCTCCTTAAATAAGCAAGTATGCCTGTTACACAAATGTCAAAATGTTTCTTTAAAAATATTCTTATAAACCATTCTAAAAGAAATTATTTTCAAATACTTGAAATCATACCTTCAATGTCCCGGAGGGTCTTTGATCACTAATTGTATTAGGAATTTAAAACTAAAGAATCCAAATTTGTAGATTGTAATTTTTTTTGAGTGTTTTGCGGATGTGCAGCTGTACGAGCAGATAGACGTGCCTGGACGGAGCCTCCTTGACAAACACCAGAGATGTGAATGAATGAAACAAACACCAGCATCATCCTGCCTCAGCTCAGGTGGATGTGAACCCTCAGGGGATTAATCTGATGACCTGCCACAGTCATTAATCACTGACATTCAGTCACCAACATATTGGATTTTTCTCTGACCTGAACAGTCACTGACCCTCCTCCCAGGTACATAAAGGGCTCCAGCCTCAACATGTTCGCCTGTGGGTCAATGATTATTGCTTAATTAATAACACATCTTCCAGAATACTGAAGGTCAGTGAAGTAATGTGATTACTTACAGGACAGAATTTATTATGTTTTTTAATCTGAAGCTGAGTACAGTATCCATCTTGTGTGTCTCCTGCTTTATGACTGTTGTTTTATGGTGCTTTTATTTTGGTGACACCCATGTTATAAATAGATTTTATTGATTCTTCCTGCATTTCTATTAGACTGCAGTGAAACATGAAATGGGAACTCATTGTCATTATCGCCTGCTATGTGGACAATGGACAGTTTGATAAGATTTTTAAAGTAAAAAATTTTGTCAATCATTCTTCACAACTATTGTTCTGTTTGTGTGTGTGTGTGTGTGTGTGTGTGTGTGTGTGTGTGTGTGTGTGTGTTTATGTGGCTGTATTTCTTTCAGGTTTACTTATGTTCATTCTCATCTGGACTCAGACTGATTTAAGAATCATAAACGGTTATTACTGAAACTTTTTTACCCTGAAAATTATGAATGTTCTAAAAATTCTCTAAAGTTTGATTTCTTCATAAATCAACTACATGGTCATTCACCTGTCAGGTATGCACCTGTCTGTGTGTCTACACCATTTTTTGCATATGTTGAAAATGTTGTTTCCATGGTAACCTTATAATTGGACACACACACACACACACACACACAACTGTGCTTGAAATGTCCTCTAGCTCGTACTGCTCATTAGCCTTCACCTTTTCTCCCTACTGGGAACCACAGGCATAAATCACACACACATGCACATGCATAAGTACACACATTTACACATGGTTGGCCTGGTTTACTTTTGTTTTTTGTTTTTCAGTCAACATTTTCCATCTCAAACTTGAGCTCAGTGCATCTCTGTAGAGACAACAGTTATTAATGTCGCCTCCGTGCCCTGCTTTCCCCTCTGTGGATTCTCTCTGCCCAGCCTGGGCCTCTGCTTCTCCCTCTCCTCACCACAGCATTGATTCACATATTTATTTATTTTTTGCTCTCCTTCGTCTGCAGGGTGTTGGTGTATCAGTTCACGGACGGTTCAGAGTGGCCACTGAGAAGACACTGTTCGCCATGCCAGAGACCGCCATCGGTAAGACTGTCCAGCTGCACCAGGTCCCTCGATGGAGGGGTGGGGGGATGGGACTAGCTAGCTCTCATCAGCGTGAGTGGGTATCTCAGATTATCAATTATGTAGGAGGAGTGATTTCAGTAGCAGACCCAGCTGGATCTGATCCATACACATTCACAGACACAAGGTCTGTCTGCAATGGAAACTGTGAAAGAAACTAAAACAGGGACAAACGAGTTGTACGACAGGACATGATAACCTCAGTCTGATGAAAATGGGTGAAACGTTAACTGTCGACATGTTCAGTGTGGTTACCTGAAAAACAAGAGTGTGAAGTAAAGCTTGTGGCAGGAGAGAAACATCAGAGTATCACCAAGTCCTTTTCCTCAGAGTCAAAGAAAGCAGGACTGACTCTCTGGAGACACAAACATCTTTATAAAATTTACTGGAAACCCAATATTTGTGGAGATTTGTAGTCTAGACCAAAGTGTTGGATCAACCAGGTGACGTCGAGTCCCCGGAGGCTCAAGTGATGCTAAAAATACCAAGCAGGCATGTGCATACGATGGTCTTTGCTCCTTCTTAACAAAATTTGTCTTCTGATTTTTTGATTTGGAACACAAACTCAGGGACTTGAATTGTCACTTTCATCTCAACATGTTGAGTTATTGAGTTAAAAAATATTGCGGCCCCAACAAAATGACACAATGAATTATTAAAACTTTATTACACCAATAGCAAGATTTTTTTGGAAACGTTTTCCACATTCTAAGATAAATCAAAATAATTAATAGGATTATTATCATGATTCTGATTTAAAACTGAAAGACGCAGCTCTTCAGATCTGCTGCACATCCTGTGTGACGGTTAACAGCAAAATAAATGCAGATAAAGCCTCGACTGCAGAGCAAACAAACATCTTGGTGAGAAAACTGTGCGCTTATATATTTGTAGCTCAGCTGCAGTTTTCCCACAGTCATTTTGTTTGAGCCTTTTAAGGAGGATTAGAAATAAAATAAATCATCCAGAGGGGAGAGATCAGAGCCAGAATAGATTTTATTACTTTCAAAAAAAGTTGTAGCTCTGGAAAAGAACATTTGCTTGTGTGGGTTTTAATTTCAAATTCAATGTTAAACGTAAAAGAAGAGGCTCATAACTGTACAATTCTTGAAAACTACAAACATCATTGGTATCACATGGTATTAAGAGAGACATGCAATGGCATATACCATTACTACACTTCATCGAGAGCTTATTTTGGTGTTTTCCAGCCTGAGCCAGTTCCTCGAGTGTAAGTGGCCTTTGCCAAAGTGCTAAGCTATAGTTTGCTCTATTGCTAATTGACTCTTGTAGACAGATGGCTTCTCCTGAGGCGCTGAGGAGATTAGTAACAAATCTCCAACAACCAACAAATTACAGCTGACGTTTTGACATAAACTAGCCTGTTGTCACTTTAATCCAGATGGTTTGTTGCAGTTCTGTAGCCATATATGCATATTATTGTACTTGAATTATTTGTTGAAGTCCATCAGAATGAAAATCTTTTCGTCACACTGGTTTTGTGGCCAGAAAGCGACTGTAACCTGACCAGACAGCTGATGTCTCTCCTCTCTGTGCTGCCTGCTTACTTGCTGCTAATGAGGTGGTCTTTGAACATTTTGATTATCTTTTTTTAAAAATACTTGGGCTGAAATAAAGACGCACAGTCAAGAAATGATTTTTGAGCTGGAGTGGACAACATCTGGAAATCCAGCTAGCTGTGGCATGAAACTCCTAAGGAAGCAACTCGCTGCACCCTCCCTGTTTTTGCTCCAGCTCACATTTTATGTCATTTATTGACGCTCTCTCTTAAGTCCAGTTTGCACCAAAGATTCATGATGAGACCAAACGGTTGCTGGGAAAGTTGCAGCGGTGAAAACTGGTCCCTCCCAGCTCAACTCAAGCCGGCTGACGGTCTCAAGTCTCAAGGCCAGTTTTAGAACGTGAGGCACGTCACTTGTTTCTACAGCCAATGAGCTTGTAGCCACGTCACCTGTCACAAGTGCTGTGTAGTGCAGCCAATAAGAGCACGAGCTCTCTGAAATGACCCAGGATCAGTGGCAGACTGGGATAAAAAATGAGCCCTGGCAGTTTTGGCCCAGACTGGCCCACCACAATCAGTCGGACACCACCTACCAGTTCACCATTCTTGCAGCCCCCTTAATCATGTGTAGCCTACCTACAATACTGTCGCCCAAGGACAAAGGATTTGTCTCACCATTGCTAAGGACACAACACCTGACAACTTCGTCAGAGACGAGCCTACAGATGATATACAACCCTTGTACCAATGCTCAAATGCAACAGGTCATGCCAAATATGAATAATTCCATCATAAATAGCCAATATGAGGATAACCTCTGAAGCCATTATGTTACAGAGTATGTACAGTATATGTCTAAACTAGCTGCTCTATTTATTGAGTGTATAAGATATTATAAAACCAACTTGCTCTGATGTACAGTTTTTTTTCCAAATGTCATCGCCCAATGTGTGATCTTTCTTCCTCTCTTGCATTAACACAGATTTTAATGTTGATGCCGCCCTATAATCCCAAACTACAGTCTAATTTATAATTAGAGACTTAAGAGAAACCCTGAGAAGGTGCCTGCTTCCTCATCAGCCGACTCAACTCCTCCAGTCCGTTGCTGCATTTGAATTAACTCATTAATTATGGCTGTACTTTCAATGAAATATTAAGGAATATAAACCAATTTCACATTCAAACAGCTGCATTTATTGAAGTTTGTCGTAATTTTTAACTGAGGATTGGATCCAAATGCAGAACACAGAGACGTAGCAGCGGTTTCAGTGATTTATTACATGTAATGGAGGGATGTCGAGGAGGCTCGGGTGCAGCGATGAGGCAGTGGCACTGGGCAGAGAGAGTTTGGGTGGAGTCTTGAGGCTGGGGAGACGCAGAGTTGAGGGGGAAAATCCAGGGAGATGATGAGGGGCTGATCTGTAGAGCGAGTGGCCAGCAGAGCAGGTGAACCAGCTGTCCTGAGGTAGAGGGAGAAGAAGGGCAGGATGAGCAACTGGCTGATCACAGAAAACACGAGGAGATACAGGCAAATATCACAAAGAATGCTCGAAATAAATCCAAGGAGTAATTGGTCGGAGCAAAAGTACCGCATGGGAAACTGTACGATCTAATGAGAAGTGACTGCGGAGACCAGGCTGAAGTACTGCTGCTGATGAGTAATGAAGATCAGGTGTGTCACCTGCTGCTGCAGCCCACTCACAGGATCTGCCCCTAGGAGAGAGAGAGAGACACACACAGGGAGGAGACCAGGGCAAAACACTGGGGAATGAACTGGAATGTGCAGGAATGTAACAACCAAAAGCCACGTTTTCCGAGATAAATGTTACATTTGAACATATCATGATGACGTTTTATTGACCTTCATCTTTCCTCATCTATGTAAGCACACTGTGAACACAACATAGTGTAATCTTACGGCACCTTGTTTAACTTGCAAATTCAGCTCTCACCCTGCAGATTTTAAGGAGGATTTGGACTATTTTTATCTAACGGGACCTGCTATGAAGTTTGGGTGCATTTACAGTAACTACCTGTTATTTACGCTTTGGTGGTGAGCAAGTCCCTGATGTCTAGCTGCTCTTTTTGGTTGCTTCATGCTCGTCGGAATCATCTGATGTGACTTCACTTACCATATGACAACACTCAAATATCCACGTGTGTCCGTATGCGGACCCTCATCTATGCCAAACCAGCACAAAGTAGAGCTGTATTTTCAGTTCACGGCCAACTGTCCCTCTTCCTCTCCCGTTTTACCAAATAAATCTGTAAGTTTAGCATGTTTTGCAGCCCTGCTTCAAGGGTTTTTTTTTTTTTTTTTTCAACACAATGCTTTTTAGCGCCACATGGATGTTTTTTCAGCAGTTACTTATTCACCTCAATTTTCAGTCAGTCACCTGGCTCATTAGTATGACATTGCAACTGAAAGTCCAGCCTAAGTTATTGATAGCCTGTGAGTGTGTGACAGCTGTATAAACCAATGGGATGCACCGATGGGCTAATTTCCCCTCATCTGATGGGCTATCAGGCCAATGCTGGGCCAGCAAGCCAGTTCCATAAAAGAAAAAAAAAAAATCTACCTGTCGAACAGTGCCTGGTTTGCCAGATGGCCCGTCCACCCTTGCCTGTGATTGGCCAGAAGTGTCCGTCACAGTCTGAAAACTGAGTCAAGGAGAGGAGCATTAGTCTAGAGTTCTTTCAGACCGCCTGAATTACAAAATGCTGAAAGATTCATGGGGATTTTGCCCGATGACATCAAAAATAACCTGACTACCCCAACTTTTAGTATTTTGTGCAGAAGTTACTTGTTTGATCATTTTGTCTGACGCCTACATGCAAATCTGTTCATCCTCTGATCAATTGACTGTGTGCACTCACTGCCTCATATGTGCAAACTTCCAAGGACGCTCACGTCATCCTCTCTTTGATACACAAACACAAACACACACACACATCAAGCCTAATCTAGAGCATTCTGAGCTCTGTGGTACCAGACTCAGATGTGTGCAGCAGCATGCATGAAGAAATCTGTTGTAGGTGTCAGTGGTGAGGAAGAGGCTGCGATTCTTGTTGATGTGGCCATTTTCTAAAAAGGACGAGTGGGAGTGAATGGGACAGAAATTCAGTTGCACAGGATGAGAACTGACTGTATGATGGGACTTATGTATGTATCAGGGTGTGTCATTTTGTATCTGTTTGCTGATTTCTTCCATCACACACACACACACACACACACACACAAAATGCGTTCTGTTGAGTCTCATTATCCATGCTCATATATGAAACAAGAATCTCCAGGTGTCATAAAAACACTCCAGTCACTTTGGCACAGAGGCAGGAAATCTTGGCTGATCATTTTGGGAACAGCTGCGATCTCATTTTGTCACTATTGTTTTTCGTTATGCACTCAGCTTTCAGACCTCTGTTCCAAAACTATCAGCATGTCCCCGCGGCCATCAGAAACTTTGGACTTCACACTGCACCGTTTCCATCACGGGCACAGCATTTTCACAGGGTTCGCAGCTGCTTGGAGAGCCCCACAGGCTTATTTTAGTCCTGATCCTGGGGTGAATCCTCTTTTAGCTTCTCTTATGGACTACATTCATGGCAAGTACAGTCACATTGTGGAAACTGGATTTTTCCACTTAAACATGCCAGCTATATACAAGCTTCAAGTGCTGGAAACTTCTTGACTACAGTAAAAATGTGTTTGGCTGCATAGGTTGTGCTCGACTGACATCACCTTCACTCTCGTGTGAGCTTGGCAGGAGTTAAATCTTTATTTGCTGCTCTTACATTGATTGATGTGTTTCTGTCTAATAAAGCCATTTCCCTCCTCCTCACTGGATTTGACACCTGTGCAGTTATTCTGATTGATTTATCAGTATTCTTTTTCGGTTAAAGTTGGTTGGAGCTTTCCTAGAAATCTTGTGCAAAAAGGGAGCAAAGTGAAGCGGGATGTGTGCAAACCCACTCGGTCTGAGTAATTAAAATTAAAAAACAAACAAACTCCTGTATGGGCTCATTATAGTTTGTGAAGACTTTAGGAAGGAAGTTTAAAGTCACACACAAAAAAAACCCAACAGACATAACACACAGACAGTATACAGTATGTGGTAACAGGTTGTTAGCATGCAAGTGTGACCTAATTACCCTGATCAACAACATAACAGAAGAAGAGGAGCATCAAAGCTGATCCCACTGTGTGGCATCATCACATTACAACATTATCACATGATTTAAGTCCATGCACTCCTTTAGTTTTGAGTGTTTGGTGGCGTGAAACCAGAAGACTGCTGCTGTATTTGTTACTTCTAGTGTCTGTAATGGGATGCAGGCACAGCTGGGGTCAGAGGGCATGTTGTGTGTGTAACATCCTCTCAATGAAGGCCGTTACACACTGGAGGCATAACAAATAAGCAGCATGAAAATGCAAGTTGTTCGGATGTGAAATGTTCGGATCAAAACTCCTCACACCGGCAATGACACGAATTTGCGACAGAAACACGAGAATACAAAATTTGTCAAAGAATTTTGACAGCTCACTCCAAAGAGGGAAAAATGGACTCACATGTTACAAATACGATATTAAAACAAAGCAGAACCTGTCAGCAATCAAACACAAAATCTGGAGTAAGAATATGACACCTCACGTCACAGGCATTAACAGTGAGCGGGTGTAAGCCATATGGTTAGAAAAGTTAACAGAGCCTCCCATACGTTGACAAATATTAGCTAATGTTACCTCATTACGCACTGTATGACAGGCATGGAAGTGCGAGGGCCAGTCAATGCTGCGTGCAGCTTTAATTATTTTTATTTTTCTGGCATCTTCTAAATCCTCCCATGATAACCAGATGGATGAATGGAAATGCACTCTTCCATTGTTCCACTCCCTACTGTCTTCATCATATCATCAAGGCTTCCCTTGCCCTCTTAGAGACCCTTGCAATAATTTATTAATGGCCCCCTTCCACCACTCCCCCCCACCCACCAACACCACCAACACTTTAACGAGGCAGTAACCCTATAAAGAAACAGCCAAAGACGAGTGGGTGAGCCTTTCTGAGATTTGCAAATGTTTGTCACAATTGTTGTGACTCATCACTTAAGAAACAAGACTTTATTAGAGTTAAGAAAAAATTCCAGGATATTCAATCTATAGCCCTGAAGGACAAAGCAACTTGATTTTTTTCTTACTGTCATCAAATATCATGAAAACAGATTTTTAAATTAAATTAAATTGAATTGAAATGAATTGAACATTATTGTCCACTGTGATTGTCTTCGGCTCACAAAAACAGAATGTAAATACATAAAATATAACAGTCCATATCAGTGCCTGTGTCAGTGGTAATCACTGGGATTTAAAATTTTGATTGCATTTTGGGTAAAAAACTTCTTATAGATATTTTTGGTTGCCAGAGAAACTCTGTAGCACCTCCCAGAGCTCAGAAGCTCAAACTGGCCGAAGAGAGGATGAAAGCTGTCACCCATAATGCTCCTCGCTTTCTTTCACATCCTTTTAGTAAAAAGTTGGCTCAGAGACTTTGGAGGTATACCAACGTGTTTTTTTACCAGCCATGACTGTGATCACAGAGAGTGTGTGTTTAGATCAGCAGTTCAAGCGATCGTACCAGGCTGGAAGATGAAAAGTTAAAACACTCTCTACAAGGTGACTTTTGCTACACTTCTGCTTTGGCAAAGATTTGCAAATGCGTGTGGCAACCTGCAAATGTGTGTCGACGATTTGTCTTTGTGCCTCTGCCTCAGTAGGTTGTACTGCCTACACACCACCAAAAATCTTTGCCACAGCAGAAGTGTAGCAGAAGTCTCGTGTGAAATCAGTGTACGCATTTACAGATTTGTTCACACATTCACAGATCTTTGTATGTATTTGTCGACATTTGCATTTACAAGCGTGATTGCACTCACGATTCTGAACACATTTGCAGATATTTGTACAGATTTGCAAATCTTATTACTCTCTCACGCATTAAAATACAGATACACAACTCTTCACTCACATTTGTAAATAGTTTTACTACAAGAATGGCCCCATACGAGAGTTATTATGCTTTTTCGTCTTCTTTGATCTATAAATGTTGTTACAGTGTCAGATACTCGTGTTAAATGATGTCAAAGCGTCACATAATGAGGTTCGTGCATTTGGAAGTGAGCCCTGCAGGCTGTTTCAGTCGGCTCTGCACGCTGTGTTTTACACTTTTTTTTTTAACAGTGTTTTTCCGGTGATGTTAATACGTGCTCGACTTCCTTATATGGGCATGCCAGCTCGTGCAAACAGCACTGTGCCTGTCCGCTCCCCGCTCTGTTCAGATACTGCTGCACTCTGCTCTCTGCTTCATGGATTACTGTCAGCACTCTGTTTGAGATGGCTCCAATAATGTTTTTTTGTTTTGTTTTATTTGGGTGAATGAAGGACAGTTAACTTGGTTAAAATTTCCTAAAGAGGCAAACACCAAACAGAAGTTGAGAGAGTTCCTGTTTTTTGTGGATTTATTCTGTATGGATTTATTTACTTCCTCAGCATGAGCACATGAGCTGGATTAACAGCTAAACTGCTGCTAAGTTGCTTTGTCGTGTTAAGAGTGAGAAGCGCGAGCTGTAAGTAACATTTTACAGTGTTCTAGCTGTGTTTATCTTGTGTCAGTGAAGGGTTGTGAGTACAGCAGAGGTGCACATGAGGGAAAGGGGGAGAAGGCACAGACCGTTTTGAGAGAATGCAGAAAATACAAGGAAGAGAGGGCACGAGTTAAAGTTTTTTGAAGATCTACTGACTTTAGAAAAGAGCTATTATTCTCATTTTCAGGTCTTTCGTTTTGATTGTGGACTCCTACAGAGCAGCTCATCTGACACATCTGACTGAACAATAAAAACTGCTGTTTCCTTTGTTCTCAACTCTCCTGGAGCCCCAAGGGTATATTAATCCACTGCTGAAAATAGTCCCCAACTATTTCACGTTTTGCTCCTGCTTGATTAATGGTCATTAAAAACAACAATGATGAGCTCTTTTAGAAAAAAAATCAAGACAGGAAGTTGGTGGGTACAGACTCTTAATGTGTTTTTAGTGAGAGGCCCTATAGACGACTTCAGGCCATCACTGCAGAGTGTCGTGTTCAGTGACGACAGCAGAGATACCATGTGGTACCAACGTCATTATGCTATTGGCTTACAATCCTTTGATGATCTTAGACAGAGGTTAAAAAATATATTTAAAACAATTTATTCACAATCACAATTTTTTTGGTGGGGGGGGGCTTTTATTTGACACCTTTCTAAAAAATTCTCTGGATGAATTCTTTTTTTAATTATTTGTTTGCATACATATATCATCGATATATATCCTTCAAAAATGTAGGGAAAAATGTAGTTTAGTATCTTATTCTTTAAGGGTCATGTTGGGCTCAAAATATAAATTAGAAACCATCAAGGCTCACACTGGACTTTATGACTGCACACACCAAACATCACTTGCACAAACACTCATACCCCCCACACACACTCGTGTGTTAAGGTTAACCCCTCCTGTGGCCGGATTAACAGATTTAACCTGGCCGTGCCAGCATTCTGAACAGCAGCCATAATCTGCCGCATTTATGATATTAAATTTTCAGCTGTGAATCAGGTCAACTCGTCTAATCCGTCCACTGGCAGCCACCGTCACCACACGCCACGGTGCAAAAGCTGTCAAAATAACCAACAGCGATCAGTGGAATCTAATGTCACACTGACATCAAATGGAAACATTATTGAAAATACAGAATTAATTCCTCCCAGATTAATGTTGTGGAATGTGACGTAATGTTTCATAATCAGAAATGCTCGTAAACTGCATGTTTGGCTTTTTGTAGTCATACCAGCAAGCATTTGTTTGCTAATGGTTGCACTTACTCGTACTGTTTACAGTATCTGACCTGTTTTTAATTGTTAACACTTAGCAAAACAAAATTAAAGTCTGCTGCTTTAAACAGGTAACAAGATGCAGCAGTGAATGTATCCATTAGTCAAACACAAGAAAAATTAATCAGCAACTCTTGTATCAATTGACCCAAAAATGTAACGATTCCATCGTCTCAAAAATGAGAATTTGTAGTTTGTGCGTTATAGTGAAGTGAATATGTAGGTTCTTTTTTTGTCTGAGGAAACATTCATGGTTTTGATTAA
>JAQFJA010000005.1:23571593-23585512 GCA_029874485.1 Naso brachycentron
CCTTGTGCTACTGAAACAGGCCTTTTGGGTTTAAAAGTCCAAATGTTCACAGGACACAGTTTTCAGACAACAGTGAGATTTATCATTTTTATCTAAAGCAAAACAAATGGCATCAGATTAAGAATTAGGAATACGGTGCGCATCATCTCTAATCATCAGGGAATCACAACATGTTTGTGGAAAAACCCCAAGAGAGTCATCTCTTTGCACAGATTAGTGCAAGTTATGTTTGGTGTGTTGATTTTTAGATATTTTCTAGCACACGTGATGTTTTTTTTCAAGAAACCTCTCGGACGCTTGTTCACCAACCAGTTTACCTAAATGTTAGAGTAAACAGAGGCTTAGCAGTTTCAGAGAGCACCCAAACAGCATCTATAATGGTTTCACTTCCTCATACGATGTTTGGTGGTGGACAGCTTTATGTCAATACTGAAACACCATTTCTGTTACAGTAGAAGACCTGGGGAAAAGGCAAGTGGAGAGAAGACCCTCACACTGTTTCATATGGCTTATAAGCTTTTGTCGAAGTATTCTTACGGTTAGAGCTTCCTGCTGTTATGGTTCTTATCTAATTGATACGACGCTATTCGAATGTTTGGCAGTAAAAGTGTCGTCAGAGCTCTTCTGCAGAGCCTAGCTAGTGATGTGATTGAATTTGGGTAAATCCCGATGACATCAGTTAGAGTTCCTGTGCTCAGATCTGGACAATCTGACTTGTGAGGCCCCGGCCTGCAGCTACGCTCCCCCTCTGTCCAGTGAACAAAGACCAGACCTGCACAGTGTCCCCTCAGGTATAAATCACACAGTATAAAACATTTCACCTAAACAGTGTTGGGCCCAGAGGAACATTCATTAAGGACTTTGGCGGTTGTGAACCTCTATTCCAAATATATCTACTCTGTCACTTCGTATTTATCGTTACCTTCCGTTATGAAGCAGCACTGCACTTTCTGAAGAAGACGTATGGACTGAAATGTCATGCGTTTCCAGCTTTGCATATTTGTTCCGTTGTCTTCTGTAGGGCAGCTGTAGGGCAGTATTTACCGGTTAGGATTTGTACAATGACACAATGTTGATGAGCTAGGCCTACAACATTTTAGCAAAAACCCAGTATCGTTAAATGTCGTCTCTGTTGACAAGATAAATCCTTTTTTTTTTTTCAAGTGTGTCAATCCTTTCTCATGCCCGGGTTTCTCGGTGGCTGAGACCAGCAGTCCCCCTGTGATCTGGGTCCTGATGTCAACGTTCCCAAGCTGTGACTTGTGTATACAGAATATCCTGGAGTGCAAGACATTCATGATTTGTATGTAAATTTCCTGGCCCCATTTTGAAGACCCTGCCTGCTGGATAGAGGCCTGTGGTTGAGACTGCCTAATGGCAGTGATGCTCCTGGTTGCAGCTCAGCCACAGGATCTCCAGGGAGGCCATTAGGGAGAACTCCAGTCCGTGGAGCCTTTCATCAGACCAGAAGGAGTCAGACAGCTGGGTGTGTTTCTGACCTGATGATACTAGTGGGGTTTTTTAAGTGTGAGCCCTCGCCAAAAGATGGGATCTAATAATAACTTCCTCCCTAAGAGGAGAGGATTTTGGCCCTGGGACAGCATCACTGGACCGGGCAAACTTTCACTGGCAAGAACGTTACAATTCCAGGCCATATCTGATAGGATTTCTTGTTTTGCATTGTACGTCCAGCCAAAGAGAGCCAACGCCTACCAGGCGAGGGGACAAATAAGGTCTGTGAAAGCTGATATCCAACTGAAGACTTTCTGCTTCAGCAAGGCACCAGCTTTGACACAGATAATCACAGAAACGTAGACCGGATCAGAGTGCTTTGGTCGCCTTGGAGGAGGGTTTTTAGGTTCAATCCAAGTATAATCCAATCCAAAAGTAGGTCAAAACTGAATTACTGGCAGCTCATTCATATTCCAGGTAGATTCTTCAAGGATTCCCTCTGAGTGAAGGTGTTTGAGACTGTCGGCCTTGTTTAATCACTTATACAACCTCCAGGGTCGAGGCAGTCTCAGCGTGGTCCAGCCTTTCCACTCCAACACCCCTTCCCATGTCATGGCACGTCACACTCAATGTAGGGAATGTCACTGTACCGCCGGTCTACCTCCACCCACTGCTGCACGGCCCGGACCACGATCTCCTCGGAGAGCCTCTGGGCATACTCCAGTAGAACCGGGTTGACCTGAGGGGAACTCTCTGGTGAGCCAATCTCTGAGTGAACCAAGTAGGCTTTCTCGCCCTTCGATCCCTTGGCTTTGCCTTCCATCTTCTCTGTGGCGTTTGCATTTTGAGCTGCAGAGTTGCTCTTTTTGGATTTAACGCACCCCATACTCTGCAGGATGTAGCATTGATTTAGGGAGACGTGCAGTGGCAGTAAGGTGCAAAAGTCTTTGGTCAGATTTCTGTTTTCATTTTGATCCCAGAAGCAAATCTGTGCATCCCCTTGACTTCTCTGTGGCAGTCGCCTTTGTGCTCCTGTCATCCGCTCCCACTCCTATCCATGTCTGAATGCCAACATGTGCAACGACCACTATTACACAGCAGAGAGTGGCAATTTAGAGAGCGCTGGGGGACGACCGGCTAGGAGGCCCATCCCTGTGTGGGTCCGGTGGCACTGAAGCGGTCAGTCCTACTCCCTCGCTGACTAGAACTCATCCCTTCCTCAGCTGCAGAAAGAAAGACAGCAAATCAGACAGAGGGAGGATTTTAGTGATTTATTTCCCATCAGAGGCAGCGTACAAATACCAGATGGCGGGAACGAGGAAAGGATTGAACAATATTTGTAGTGGCTGTCGCAGCTACGTGACCCGAGCTCCAGCGGCTGGCTCGAGGTCAAGGCCTCACCTCCGCAGGGCTCATTTTTAAACATGCTCTGCTGCTCTGCACATCAAGTGTGTTACTCATTCACACCCCCCTCGGCCCTCCCTCCTCAACCTCAGAGTGTTTTATGACTCAATCCCTCGGCCTATTTTGTATTGCATGGCACAGGGACGTCTGTCTCTAGCTTGAGTGCACTGATGCTGTTTTGTTGTAAGCCTGTGTCTCCCATCTGTTCCACTAAGCGAGCCTCGCAGCCTGATTCACAGTGACAGCTCCTCTTCTAGGACTACAGGCCTTGGTGCACGACAAACATGTGCTTCATTCAGAAAGCTGCACAACACGCAGGCCATGAATGATTTATGCAGAGTGGGGAGTCTCCCTGTGAGTAAAACAACAACATTTAGAGGCTCACACGTCAACACAGGAGTCTGAACTGTCACAGAATCCCCATCTGCAGATCTGATATTATGTTAATGAGCTTAAATGATTGTAAACGTGTCTTAATGTCAGTGTGCACCAAACTGTGAGAGCATCCATTAGCTGTCAGTAAGACTCGTGGCACTGGGATTAAACCTGATAACTGACTTGTGTGAACAAAACAGTGCAGGGCTGTTGTGCAGACCCGCTGTGAGGCTCAATGGAAACATGTCTGTGCTAAACCTGAGATCAAAATGAACATGCCAACACAACTGTGATCCTGTAGAGCCGTACATACTTTGAACAGAGTGTGGAAACAGCGTCAGCTTTCTCTCCATTCCACCAAAAAACAATCCGGCGACAGAGGAAATAACCCAAGGTCGTTCAAGTAAATAATAATACGTTCATCATCTGGGGTTGGGTTGGTGCGTCTGTCCGCTCCTCGGCTCTCCAAACAGCATCCGAGCAATCTGAACTTGACACTTGAACGGTGCTGTTTGTGTAAATACAAAATTATCCCCCAAGTTGTTTCTGCTGCTGCTCGCTGGTCCAGGCGCTGCAGGATGAAGCGCTCCGCACCAGATTTCCAAATAATCTCAGAGGAGACACAAAAATCCCACGCTGATGGGGCAGACGGCGGACGGTCTCCGTGTTGCCTTCACGTCGGTCAGCACCGAGTGAAGCTGCTCAGCGGAGAGGAAATCAGAGGTCAGGACTGACTTGAGCGCAACGCCGCTGAACGGCTGTTACCGAGCTGCAGAGTGAGCCCAGGCGCTGCGCACTGACAGCGGCTCTGCCCCGCCGCAGCCTGGGGAAACACCGCCATCTGGTGGCGGCAGTGAAATACCGCATCGGACAAGAATTGCGCCAATGTGATCACATTAATCTTTAGCGTGTTTTCTTCTGTGGTAAATATTTTGGACAGATTCTACAAGTTACAGTGGTGCAGTAAAATGACTCGAGTAAAGGCAGATCAGCAAAATTCACGCCTACTTCAAGTACACAAGGTAAAAGTACTCAGAGAACTGTGTCGTCACTGTGTCGTCACAGAGCCTTTCACTGATGCGTGTCTATCTCACATGTAAGAGTTACATTCTTGTTGGAACAGATCTATTTATTTAAAGCTGCCTCTTCTTGTGAAAATGGGCTGATAACAAAAAAAAATCCTGAATTGCTTACGTTTGTTTTTTTACGCGACGCACGCACCGGAAAACCACCAGCGGAACAAGCCAGCGTCACGTTTCCACCTGCAGACAACAGCGCACAGAGGTGCGGCCGCGCTGGCGCAAAGTTGACTGAAAAATCACATTTTCAAAGATAATCAATGAAAGAATCAATGAGAACTACAACCACAACAGAAATCGACCTTCTTATTCAGTGTTTTTCCCCACGCGGGTCAGAAGTTAGAAAGTCTCTTAAAGTTAAATCCAAGTTTTAACATTCGGCCGAATTTTGACTCACAGTGACATTTTGTTTTATTGATTATTTTTGTTTCCTGGTGAACATTGTCTAATGTAAGTAATACTTTTGACAATAATTGTGTCGAATTGCAGGACTTCTTTCCGAACCAAGAAATTTTAATATAGGCTATAAATAGGCTAAATCATTTTGTTTGTTTGTTTTTAAGAGCACATAAACACTAAGCTACAAAGTATTTAAATATTATCTATCAGACTTAATATCCACATATCTGTCCAGCTTTTATTAAGGCCTGTTTCTGAGACGTGCTCTCATTCCGCATGTCTGTGACTTTTCCGTGAACTTTATAAAGTCAGATTTAATTAGATCAGTGGTGAACAGTTTGCTGTGCATAAACGTCACACATGGGACAGGTGAGTGACGCTGAACGCACCTGCAGTCACGTTATTCCTCTGACGAGCTGGAAACGGTCTTTTCCTGAAGTTTTTATTTCAACTTTATTTTCATAAAGTATTTTTCTCTTATTTGGCTTCTTTTTTAAAACTCCAGGTTTAGCGGATGATGCATCTCTGATGTGAGTGACGATGACTTGCCACACGATGGCGCCATCCTCCCATGTGCTGAGACCAGGTTGCACGGACAGAAATTCGAACAGGTTCTGCGCCACGATTTTTCTCTTTCCCCGCCGATTTTATGATTTTCCTGCACAAGAAACGTTTTGTTTCAGGTTTAAATGATCAGAGCTGATAATTAAAACATATCGATCCTCGGAATGCAAACAGCTGCATCCATGTAGACTACCTGTCATCAGTCAATTTATATCTGATGCAGCCTTCTTACTGTGCAGCATTAAAACACATTTGAGAAGTACATTTAAAAACTGTAATTACATACATTACAAACTACGCATGAGCTCGTCTGTGTTGCTTTCTTCCACAGAGAAAACGGGCTGTTTGTTTTATTTTAGGTCATACTGTAACTCGAGGTTCATCAGACCGTAAATTATTACGCAGACAGAGTCTGCGCCACTGCGCTCATTGCGCAATCACTGCAAGAAAAGTGAATTTATCAGTGCGTGGACGCGTCCAGCACATGCTCACAGTCTCCGTCCCTTTATGGCTTGACAACGAAAAAAAGTTTTCATGTCAGTCGGTTAAAATTCATTGTTGCCTGTCCAGCCAATCATGGTTTTTGACGACACAAAAGAGGCTAAAGTTGGAGTATAAAAAGGTGTGCGCTAATAAAGTATGATGCCTATCAGTGTGGGACATTAATCCAAACCCAGTCCAGTCGCGCATCAGGTCCAGCACACACCGAGGGATCTTTTATTTTGTTTGAAACCCAACTTGACGCGTTAAGACAATGCATCTGTCTCAGACTGTGCTCTATCTTAGCCTGCTGCTTGCTTTGGGTCCAGTAGTTTTGAGTGACCAAGAGACGCACCAGCAGCCGCCCGCCACCAGCCCAGAGGACACGGAGCAGTGCGCCACCTGCGAGGTACGGCAGCAAATTAAGACCATGCGACTGAACGCCATAAAGTCTCAGATTCTGAGCAAACTGCGGATGAAAGAAGCTCCTAATATCAGCCGAGACATCGTGAAGCAGCTCCTGCCCAAAGCGCCGCCGCTGCAGCAGCTCCTCGACCAGTACGACGTGCTGGGAGATGACAACAGGGACGTGGTCATGGAGGAGGACGACGAGCATGCCATCACAGAGACAATCATGATGATGGCCACTGAACGTAAGTTTTCCTTTTTTTCTGTCTCGCTTTGTTCTTTGCATGGTGAAAAAGACGCATTCAGGCGCCTCCAAAGCAGGTTTTTACGCATGGCGCAGAGCGCGCGGGAGGCGCTGTCAGTTTATTTCTGACAACACGTAGATTCACCAGGGTTTAAAGAAACGTGGATAAACCAACATGACAGAGATTTAAAACTGTGGACCTTTATTGCTTTATGGGCATTGGCAGACAGCGTGTGGTCATTACGCACGCGGTCTGTCAGGTGTTTTTCCAGAGTTAAGAGATGTTTATTTACACCACTTTATTTCTGCCTGTAAATTTTAATCATCAGTTCATAAAGAACATAGAGAACCTCTCCTCTCTCTCCTTCTCTCTCCAGCCGAGTCCACGGTCCAAGTAGATGGGGAACCAAGGTGCTGCTTTTTCTCTTTCACTCAAAAGTTTCAAGCCAATCGAATCGTGCGGGCGCAGCTCTGGGTGCATCTGCGGCCGGCGGACGAGGCGACCACCGTGTTCCTGCAAATCTCCCGCCTGATGCCGGTCACAGACGGGAACAGGCACATACGCATCCGCTCCCTAAAGATCGACGTGAACGCCGGGGTCAGCTCCTGGCAAAGTATAGACGTCAAACAAGTGCTGAGCGTGTGGCTGCGGCAGCCGGAGACCAACTGGGGCATCGAGATTAACGCCTTCGACTCGAGGGGAAACGACTTGGCCGTGACCTCCGCAGAGCCTGGAGAGGAAGGACTGGTGAGCTGAATTTATTTAACATAAAACTGAAACATTCTAGTCAAGTTTTTACTCACATGCAGCTTCCTCAGAGATGAATATTGTTGTTGGCGTGTGTGCAGCAGCTGAATTAGAACGTGGGTCTCATGTCTCCATTAATGTGACTATTTTTTCTATTCATTCAAATAACTCGACCACTCTGCAAGAAACAATTCTTTTCACCAGTCCAGTTTGTGTTTCTCCGTTGTTCCGTCCTGGGGTTTAAACTTGTTGTTCGGTGTGCAGAGAGGCTTTGCAGAGTCAGCGGGTGGTTAAACATTCCTGCATTTCTCTGCTGGAGGAGGGAATCAAGAATTAAGACTTTTGAAAGGCTTAATCAAGACAGACTCCATGTAGGTGCACACCTGCATTTGGACAAGTGCCCAGTCCACAATCACCTCAAATCTTGCTGCTTGATTACATAAAAGTTCACCTGCCCCACATTCCTTAAAGTGTTCTGTGTGGAAATCAGAGTAATTACCTGCACACGCATACAGACACGCGCGCGCACACACACACACACACACACACACACACACACACACACTGCTGCTATCAATGACAAAAACACTTATCATACGACTCAAACGTTGGCATCGGCCTGTGAAGCATTTAGAATACTTTGATAGCTGGGGTTAACCAACCGTCAGATGATTTAATTTCTTTAAAACTCAAAGTTTCATAATATTATCGTGCCATGTTTGAAAACCAGCAGCCAAAGGTCGAAGGTACCGGACTGAAAAGACATAGACTCCATCTTGTCATCTGCCTCCTTTTACAAACCAGCTACTCACTCACTTCCTGTCATTTCAGCAACCGTTCATGGAGGTGAAGATCTCTGAGGGCCCCAAGCGTGCCAGGAGAGACTCGGGCCTGGACTGTGACGAGAACTCTCCAGAGTCCCGGTGCTGCCGCTATCCGCTCACAGTGGACTTCGAAGACTTTGGCTGGGACTGGATTATTGCCCCAAAGCGCTACAAGGCCAACTATTGCTCCGGGGAGTGTGAGTACATGCACCTGCAGAAGTACCCGCACACCCACCTGGTGAACAAGGCCAATCCCAGAGGGACCGCAGGCCCCTGCTGTACCCCCACCAAGATGTCACCCATCAACATGCTCTACTTTAACCGGAAAGAGCAGATCATCTATGGCAAGATCCCCTCCATGGTGGTGGACCGTTGTGGATGCTCTTGAGTTGGAAAGGAGACCCCGGTGAGAGGGAGGGGAGGACGGACTGGCTGCCGTTCAGTCCAGCCTCTGGTTTCAGACTTTTTGACACAACCAGTCCACCAGTTTCAGAGCTTTTCCTGCAGCAGCACGGTGCAATAGAACCAGTGTAGAGGCCACAAACAGCCCGACCGTCCCGCAGGGCAGCGCTTTCCAAACCAGCATAGCTTCTACTTTTCTTTCCTCCGGTGAAATCTTAGCCATAGAGGCTTGAAGTCAGATGGATGCAGAAACACACAGGCACACACACACGCACACAAACACACGCACACACACACACACACACACACACACACACACACACACACACACACACACATGCTGGACCTTGGAGTGAATGTAGACACAAATTATCACAGTTATTCAAAAACGTTTCGTTTTTCTCTTCGTCTCTGTGTTCTCTGCTCTGTCCATTTATACAAACATGTCGACCGTTTATACTCGTACACCATCTACTCCACTCCACCGCACTCGTAGCCAACATACAAGCTGTTACACTTTTTGCTAAGCTAAATGTTTGTGATAATCATTATTCAAGTTGTAAGAGTGAAACCAGGAATCCTCATGGACTTTTTGAAAGGGCTTGGAAAAAACACAGCTGGAGACCCTTTAGAGTGACACTTCACACTGCTGGAACATGTAAGTCACAGTGGCTGCATGGCAAACGCTCACTTTATTACTGCCATTTCCAAAATATATCACTATACATTAGCTGATTTGGAAAACTAGACACAAGTCATTTGATTAACACCAAGGAGAGCTTCGGTGCAGGTTTTGTTTTGCTGCTACAAAAACTGTTCCTGCAGGGTGAAGTTTCATTTGAGGTCTCGACAGGTCTTCATGTACTCTGCCATACACACACACAACAACACACCCGACCGAGTAGCGTTCTCGCTCAGTCCCAACTGTCTTCACCAGCCAACAAAACAGCCAGACCTGCCCGGTACACTTGAATTATTCTGATTGTAAATTCACATTACTGGACAGAAGGACTTGAACTGAAGGCACAATGAATGCAGCCTACAAATGAAAAATGTGTTAAAGACAGAGGAGTCCGATTGTGGAGGTGTGTGAATGTGGAGATCATGCTTAAACTCTGTCTTACAAACAACACAGTTTGCACTATGGCACACCAATAGAAAGAGTTGGTTGCTACAAAAGTTGTAAAAACTGATTTTGATATGTTTGCTAATTTGTATTGTATACATATGCCATTGTTTCCATTAGGAGTTGCCTTTCTAAACCACTGTTGGTAAATGTATAAAACCACAATCTAGCAAGATGAAAGATGTAATACAGCAACTCTGTATACTTATTTTAACAAATAAAGTTTCTAGCTTGTTTGTTGAGTTCTGTTTCTTTAAGTAGTTGGTTTGGTAGTTACATTAAGGGAGCTCATTTTCTATGAATCTGAGCTTTAAAGCTTTGCCATAGCTTGAAGGTATATTTCGTTGAAATTCAGACTCATCTAAATTCTCAGAAAACATGGAGGATGCAATGTCTTCTTGCAAACACTAAATATCCAATCAACACATTTTAAAGAGGCCATTCCAACCTTAAACCAAATTTGCCTCGCAGTTGCCAAAGAACAAGGCTACACATGCCTCTTTGTAGATTCAGAGTAGGAATTCAGGATATTGGATTTTTTGCTGATACCCGATATGCCGATATTTTATAACTCATTTGGCCAATAATCGATACTGTTACAATATATGTATATTATATCAGTATATACATATATTTTTTCCCCACATCTAATTGAAGAGATCGTCAGGTCAAGTTGACTTTACATACAGTATCATTATACAGACTCTTACTGTGTTGACCTGCCGGCAAATGTAGCAATAAAATACAAAAATTAAAATCATGTCATATTCATTCCTTGTGCAAAGGAAGAAAAATTCTTGAACTTGCAATATGTAAAACATGTCATATTTAGTTATGACAACTGCTTTTAAACCAAACGAGTCAGATCCATCCTACTTCAAACTGGATGATGCTCCCTGAGACAATCAGAACAAAACCCACAACCAGGACAAATTTGTTCCGTTTCACACGAGACAAAGTGAGTGAACATGACATCTGTCCACAGGGAACATGGGAAACATGACGTCAACTCAGCATTTAATCAAGGAAACAGCAGCCTGATATCAGTTATTATATGGGCGGATATCAGCATGCTGGCTCAATAGCTACTCAATAGCTCATTTTAAGGACAAAATCAGGAAATACTGATAAGGTCTTGATGATATTGTGCATCCCTAATTCAGAGATATTTCAGTTTCAGGCTGCAGACTCACACATCATATGCAAAGATGACGTTTGAGTGTTGCCACACAACGAGCTGAACCTGAACGCCGCAGCCTCATTTCAAACTCCAGCAGCTGAGAATCTTTATCTTCAACACATGGTGTAAGCCGATAAGTCACACAGGCTACGTGTGAGTGTGCATCAGCGTGAGAGAAGATATGGAACGACAACACACACACACACACACACACACACACTCTGTCTACCTGACTACACTTGCACAATCACATCCCCATAAGCTGGTTTGATCACATTCGTAACTCGGCCCAGCTCTCCTGACTTTGCTTTTCTCCAGTGAAGGGATGTTGAAAGTTTTGCAGTCTAATGACAGGATGTGAACTCTGGTGCGCTCTGACAGCATGACCTATTCGACTGACGGCCTCATTGAGGCTTGACTTCCGCCCAGTAGAGGGCGAATTGAGCACTGCCCCCAAGAGCCACTTCCTTTCCTGCTGCGAGCTGGAAAGCTGCCACGCTGGTTGGCCACAGCAGAGACCAGAGTCCGGGTAGAGTGGATCCACAGAACTTTTACCCAGAGGAAGGTTTTTAGATTCAGCCCTTCTCTGTTTGCAGGTGACACATTAAGCATGTCTGAAGACACAAAAGGAAAAGGGAAGGTGAAGCACCGAACATCAATATAAAATGGAATAATAGTGCACATTTAACAGCAGGTGATACAACCAATATATAATCCGTAATCTCCATCCTCATATGTACAACTCGTACAACTGTGCTGTTTCCATCTGCAGTTTGACATGGGCATGAACTTTTTATGAGTCTAATACTCTCCAGCAGTTTCCAGCCGTTTACTTTCACATTATTACTCATGACGCATGTCTTAAAAATTAGCAGTTGAAGAGTATTAAAATATCATAGCTCCCAGGTCCAATGTATAAATGTCAGTTACACTTATTTTCATAGCTTTCCAGCACTAAAGTTTCCATTTTACACAATTTTATGACTTTACATTAAAATGTGAGGTATGTATGGATATAAATCATCACTGGTTTGAGGTATTTCTGCTTCTTTTGACCATAAAGATGATTAAGCCAATAAGCATCGTTCCTTTCACTTCACTTAAAGGTGCAGCTGTAAACGGCCTGCGGCAATATGAGCTGTTCTGATTCTGTGGGGTTTATCGTGCCCACATGCATCATTACATTCAGTTCTGTTCAGCAGTGATTGCTGCTGTCTGCTTGTTTCAGGTTACTTTGCGAACAGGAGCTGGGAAACATTTTGACTGAGTATCACCACATCTGTCAAGAGTCTGACCCTGGAGGACTGAATCTGCCAGCGACATTCCACCTCTGACAGGTGAGGAAGTGAGTGAGAGAACGGGGAAAAGGATGTTAGGGGGTAAAGGAGGAGTCCAAGGCAGCTGGAGACCCCGTTTCTGGACGTGATTCCTGTTGTGTAAAGTTAATAGAATCTGAATGGATATTCATCCTCAAGTCCTAATTAATAAATTATCATTAAATGATAGGTAACATAGCTGTTTAATATTATTTGGTTATATGAAACCAGATGTATTGGACACCAAGTAGTGAAATTGAACTTCTGCATTTTTTTTTTTTCTGGTAAATAAATATGTATTTACCAACAACACAAAAGGAGTAAACGATGGAATTAAAGTATTTTACGATATAATCCCTGACCCACCCTCCCTCATCATCCCCATGGCTGCTTCCCTCCCAAAAGCCCCCCTCGTCTAAAGTAATCCAAGTATTCTGAAAAGGAAACAATGTAAAGTTGTTTTGTGAACATCACTGATGCCATGTTTTTAGCCTCACTGTTTACTGTAGCCTGTAGCTCCTGGGATGGGTGCTGCACACACCTGGGGCCGGTGTGCCCATACAGGCAAACTAAGCAACTGCCTAGAGAGGCACTTCGGCAAGGGCAGCAAAATGTGAATGAATAATAATATTTTTTTCCAACCGGCCACCATCAGCCCATGAACCGACAACTGCTGATGTATTTGTACAGGTTTGTGATATGAGCTGCAGATAACTAACAAGACTAAGTTTCTACAGACCCACTAGCAGCTCTGTGAGGTTGTACTTAGACTCAATGGTGCTTCCAGTTTTATGCTAAAGTTGTCATGCAAATATATTACAGCAGCGCTGGAAGCAAGCCATTGTTTTGCAAGTCCCAAGTCCCAAGTCAAGGTTGTCCCAAGTCTCAGGGCCTAAACAAGTCATGAAGCTCTGTTCACTAAATGTAATCCACTTTAAACAGAAGAGCTACTCTCAACAAGTTTACCTGGCAAGTTTTCAGGGAAGGATGTGCAAAGTAGCAACATTTAACTGACTAATCAACTACTCAAGCACATTCCTGATCTATACTGAAAATCAAGGTTACCAAACTTGCAAGCACTCAGTGGATCACATAAGTTACCATCTGGAAAACACGTGTATCTATACAAAAATTCATGGCAAACTATCAATGTCAACGGCATAGTAATGTCTGATAGAGAGTCAAGGGATCATCAAAGGTACCAGTAGTCCTCCTCTGGGGAACAGGAACATTCATGGCAATCCATAGTATCTAACCCAAGTGGTGGACTGACCATGTTAATCTACAGGTTTATGTGAGCAAGCAGAATATAAAAGACAGAGGACATAGGTTTATTTTAGGGAGGTCAAGGGGTCTCAAGGGAAAGGGAAATGTGTGCTGGTTAAGACAACTGACAGATGACATCAGCTGTTCAAGGAGCCTTCACTTCCAGAGTCTTCATCAAAAATGCGTGATGACAAATGGAGACAAGTTGAACTCAAACCCAAAGAACAGGAAACTTGTCTTAGTTGGGTGAAAAGACAATAAAACTAAAGACAAAGTTGTTGAGGTAATTTATAGGAGTTATTAGTTTAGCTGTGAGTCTATTCTAGTTTTCCATCATAGTTACATGGACGTTGTGCAGGCCAATGGACAACGGCTAGAGGGGGTGGGGGGGTTTGCCACGTGCATCCAAAAAACACCTGGATCCTTTAACAGATGTGCGAACTATAACATCTGGAGAAGTGTTTCTGCTGACAGATCGCTCTGTGGCAAAGGTCTTCCTCGACAACAACACGGTTCAAGAGTAATAACAGATCAAATTGTCAAACCACAGAGAGATCCTGAAGCGAACACGTCTGCAAGGTCGGATGATATCACAAAATAAAACTAAACAATACTTACAGCAATAATATACTGACAGAACTGTATTTCACAT
>JAQFJA010000005.1:23826792-23839425 GCA_029874485.1 Naso brachycentron
ATAAATGCACACAGGAGGATTCACAAATATATTTGGGAATTTATATGTAAATGATTCTCTCTACCAAATTATGTTTTAGTGCACACACAAATTTTCTCTTTCTGTATAAATGTAAAAAGAATCCACACATAAATTAAAAAGGTTCTCAAATGTAGTTCTGATATATAATATTTTTTTTGCTTTCTATATATATATAACAGAAATTCACAAATATATGTATTTAAAAGAATTTGCAGTTTTGATCAAAAATATATATATTTATGTTGTGACATTAATATTGCAGTTTCGAATATAGCTATTTTCTTATATTTGGTTTACGACCAAATTCCTGCAGAACTACTGACATTTTCATAAGCCTCAGCTATTTGTGTTTAATGCTTAGCAAAGCTTAACCAAGATAATGCTAATGCTAAATAATGCTAAGGAGTAGTATGTGTGAAGTCAATGAAAAGTTTTGTCAATGTGTTATAGGTTAGTTTGTGGATCATTGTAAGCTTCTCAGCTGTAGTTTACAAGTTTTTCTTCTTCTGGCATTTTGTGCAGTGACCCCCCCACCACGCACACACACACACACACACACACACACACACACACACACACACACACACACACTCTTACTCTGTAGATACTATCTTACTGTAGATGACTCAGGTAGAACTCTCTATAGGTGCTTTAGCAGACAATGGACAAGTGTTGACACTGACAAACATGAAGCCTGTAAACACATACATATGGCTCGTAGAAATGAAAATGTCCTTTATGTTTTTTACATTTTAGTCAGTTACCAGACAATGACAGGTGAAAGTGGGGCCTCAGTCTTGTTACCATCAGAGCTTCAAACAAGGACCTCCTTTAGCAGATTTGATTTGGTTTGACTTATATTTTGCGCAATTATGAAACAAAAGGAAAAAAGACAAGTAAAATAACAGTGAAAATAAAAGGTGCAAGGTCACAGCAGGAAACTCAAAAAGGCCTATACAAGGCCTTCTACCTACATAGAGCACAAAATTCTCTTGGAAAGAAAAGACCAACAACTATTGGCTCGATGATGAATAAAAAAAGAAAAAAGTATCATAAAAAACATAGTTAAAAAAACGGTGACAAAGTAAAAATTCAGCAAATTTGCACGACCTGTGCTGCTTTTCTTGTCAGCAGTCGATGGATCAGATTCAGAGTCAGTTAAGATTTAAATGAAAAGACCTTTTAGCACCTACTCCAGGAGTTTTCCCTCTCATGAGGGCAAAGTCCTGGACCCTGAACCCCTCCTCCTGTCCTACACTGGACCTCTGGAGCCTCCATGTCCCTGGTTCCCATGTCTCTGCTGGGATTAATCCCTGAACCACAGGTGTGATAATCCCAAACAGAATGGCGCTGCTGAACAGTGGGACTGACAGTGCTCAGGCCCCTGTCTGCTTTGATCAGGAGGCCAACAGCTGTGTTACTGTTGGTCCACAAACTGAGCCTGGACCTGCCCCCAAAGAGACAGGAGCACCAAACAAAGCCCTCTTGTTCTGCAGAGTGTGAGGGTGCTGTTAGACAGACAGACAGACAGACTCCTCACCACAGGAAGTGCCCTGTTTCAAAAATACGTGCATCTCAAAAGCATCAAACCATCGTTACTCTGAACTCTGCTCTGGTGCTTTCAAGTTTCATTGATTGGTATGAAAACGAAACCTGCTTTAACCTCATGAAACTCAAACATTTTAAAGCTTCAAACACCAAAGAAAAATAACAATGGCTGCATCTTTAGAACCATTGGTTGGCCAGGACTCTAACTTTTGCAAAACAAAATCTTACCATTAACCAACTAAAAGTTAATTTAATAAAGTCGTGTCATTATGGGTTGGTTCCTCTTGGACGGATTTCTCACAATACTGTCGACAAAATTAACCTTAAATTCTTTTTTTCTGTCAGAACCGTAGAAAACACGTCATTGGATCCTTTCATCTATTCAGTCACTTCCCTTTACATGAACTCTGACTTTCTTTGTCATGTACAGAGTTTAAAGTCTGTAAAACTCTGTGAAACTCTTTCATCAGCCAAAAAAATTTCCTCTCTTTCCACCAGTCATCGTCATCATCAGGAGACACGGTTATTTTAGAATGGCAGGACTGTTACCAAAGCCTGAACCTCCACACACTGCGTCACCTGTAATCTTGTTAAGCTCGGCGGACACTGTAATGGCTTGTCTACAATTCAAAGTCATCCGATCGCTGTACTGTTCACCGTACACAACTTTCCATCCTGTAATCGGGAATCTTGAAGTCTTTGTGGTTCGACTGATCAGCGACAGGAGGTCACATGTTACAAGATCTTTCAGGAGGAATCTGAGACGAGTCTGTCTGGCTTCCAAACTATATTTTGTCATGAAAGCAACCAAATAATACCATGGGCGGGGCCCATTATTTAAATTGGATGAAACGAACAAGCAGTCCAAGTTGTTTTTGCACTGATTTGCAGTCATGTTCCAGTTGTCATTGTTGTGCTGAATGTGGTCTCTGTCTGCAGCTCCAGTGCTCCCCCATGTATCTTTCTCCACTCCTGCTCCTCTTCCTCCCCTGCTCTCATTGGCTGTAACTCGTTGATCTGTCCCTGAGGGGCTGCACAACATATTGTTTAAGCATCGTCTTTACAATGTTCACATGTGCAATAGTCGCATTACTGGACCTGCGATATTCTTTTTTTTTTTAAATATTGATACAAGATTTGAACTTCCCATGTCTAAGAGAAGTTTGTGAGTTTGACACCGATCAGAATCTTCTAGACTAATGTGGGACAGTGGTAGCTAACTGCTAGCAGCAGCAGCCTCCTGCTTCTCGCTGCTGAGGACGACGTACCAGTTTACAGTTATGTTAGTTTGTCCATTTACTTAGACAAATTGTCTTTCCAGTCACGCCCCGTAGAAGACCCAGTCGGGTCGAACAATTGCAATCCCTTACTTTTTTAGTTCCTGGGAAAAGATAATAAAATTATTGTAATGTGTTATAAGTAATGCGTTACTTCCCAAGCCTGGAGACAGGAAGCTCCCTGTACCAGTAAGCACTCACTGTCCTACATCTAACGTCATGGTGATGCTGCTTAAGTCCAAGCCGTGACAAATGATGCAGTTAACAGGAGAGTATACTAAGTTGAGCTTTCTCATCTCGGAAAAACACATTTGTCGTTGTTTTTCACGCAAACACGTGTGCATTTTATAACATGAATTGCGGTACAATTGCAATATATATTTTGCAAAAAATGACATCACTGCAATGTGAGTTTTTCTCTGTATTGCACATTCCTACTTGATATGTTCTGTGTGTCTGCGAGGCCTTAGTGAGCAAACATCAGCTTGATTCTGACCTGAGGTTTTTTGTCTACGATCTGAAAAACTGTCAGTGAATAGAAAGCTGAGCTGCAATCCTGTTTTGTGAAACTGCTCAAGAGATTTTCAGTGTCTGAGAAATGTGCCTCAGTGAAACTGTAAAAACTGTAAAGTTGTGTCTCTGTACGTTTTTATTTTTTGAAGTCTCACAAATGAAACCCACATATTGAATTCTCACATGTGAGTGACTTTTAACTTTTCTACTTTCGACAATGTGACTGATAAAAAGCTGCATCAGGTCAGTTTGACACCTCTGGGCATCAGTCACCAGGTTGGGAAAAGTCATGGACACACTCTCAACTCCATGCACAGTGTCTTTTGTCGTGGTCTGTGCACATATCCGTGACAAAACAAAGATTTACTTTTTTCAGACACTTTCTCATGTGACATGTTGGATAATGTTTTTTTTTTTTTATTAAAGTTGTTCCCATGACAGCTTCCGGTTCATTTTAAAGGGAAAAAGTTGGAAAAAGTGGTTATAAGAGTTACCTGACATTTTGTAGTTGCTTTGCTTTCTGTTCTGCAGTTAAAATGAACCTTTCTCATAAAGTTTTGCAACCAAAAGATGCCAACTGATGAACTTTGTGCAGAATAAAAAAAATGTAAAGCACATGACTGCAGGAGAAATAACAAGTGTCGGCATAGTAGACATGCATTCATTTGTCCACTGGAGGGCAGCCTTAACCACATAATTCCCAAACACGCTCTCCACTTATTGTCATTAAGGCTGCCAGTGCTTGTGTGGGGGAGCCGATGCCAATGTGACTCCGGCTGATGAGAAGTCCTGTGCCTGTGCTTTCCCACTCTGCTTGAGGCAGCTTTAAACTTCTGTTATGAGCTCAACTGTTCAATTATCAGATGTGCTGCTGCCTGTGAACGTTGTTTATGAGAGACTGCAGCTCAGATAAGGCTGCAGCGTTGAGAGAACGGCGCCCTGTGGTGACCAGAAGCTCAGCACAGGGAATCCAGCTCAGTCACACACACACACACACTCACACACACACAGAGCGGTGACTTTGTGGTAATATACCCTCTCAGTCGTCCTGTCAACTTGTGTTTCACAGTGCCAGGGTCACCCTTTATGTCGCAGTCTGAGCCGCTGCCTTTGATTCATAGACACACTAACACACTGCAATCAGATTAAATGCAAAACGCATGTGTTCCACATCAGAGTGCAGCCAGTAGTGTGTGTCCATCCCCGCACACAAGATGCAAACACACTGACACACACACATACACACACACACACACACACACACACCTAGAAATGCAGACAGACTTTGTGTTAAAAAGCCTTTATTAGATACATGACCTGTTTATGGCAAATAAACAACAGCAGACCACCTGCCAGACCCCTTTGTAATCATTTAATCAGATGTGCTAATAACTGTGTCATCAGGTGAGAGTCACACAGTCGGTGAAGACAGAACACAGTCAGTCAAAAACAGAAAATAAAGATAGTAACATTTATTGACTCACATGGACGATACACAGTACAAAACAAATATTTCACATTAAAGATCTGAAATAGGATTCTTGGTTCAGGTCTGGATTAACTGTTGCGACAAGTTTGAAAATCCAAAAAGTTTGAACCTGCAGGAGTTCGTTCTCCTGTGAGATGGTTTAATCCATTCCAAATTGGTACATTTTGCCTTTTTTAAAATGTGCATTTGCGCTCAGATTGTAAATCTTTCAGGTGCAAGCACAACAACAAACCACAGAGGTGCGCTGCAGTTCACAAACTTTCTCTCTTTTTAAATATTCTCTCTTTGTTGGCAGCTGCTGTTTTGATTTGTGTGCAACGTTTCTGTAAACTGTCACTGAAACAAGACACTCTCAGGGCGTAACATTGTTGTGGCGTATGGAACGTAACTAAGTACGTTTACTCAAGTACTGCACTACAATAGCACAATTTTGAGGTACTTGTTCTTAATTTTAGCATTTCCACTTTCTGCTACTTCAGACTTCCACTCATCTACATTTTAGTGGAAAATATTGTACTTTTTAATTTGACAACATTGGTTACAGGTTACTTTTTAGACTGAATGCTGCTGCAGAATAATCATTGTTAGAAATTAACCCTAAGCATGACAACCTCGAACGCATTATAAGTGTGTTCATAATGTGTTATAATGCAGCGGTTCCCAAACTTTCAGCCCGTGACCCCGAAGACAGAGACTAGGAACCCCTTGTGCACTATTAGGCCTACACAGGCAGCTTTACAGCCACAGTATTAATTTAAGGTAATTTAAGAAAGAATATACACCAATTTATACAATAATTGGTTAACTATGCAATTTAAAATGATTTTTAAAATTTTTTGGATTTTTGGAGATGCCCTCCCCCCCAGTTAACTTAGGTACATTTTATATCAGAGATTTTTAGACTTTTAGATTTTTAGTCAGTTGACTCAAACACTATCTGCATGGCTGACTTTCACTTTTACCAGAGTAAAATATAAACACAATATCTTTAAGTCATGTATGATTTTTGGGTACTTTATGCAACACTGGACACTGCCAAGTTTTGTTTGTGGTTAACATGAAACACCGACTGACAGGAACCTGGGATTTGTATTTACACAGCGGTATTGCAGTCAAATTGCACAAAGTTTTATTATTTTTCATTATGGTGCTCTAAAGACTCAGGTTGTAATAAAACAGAATGATCCTTTAAGCAACTCACTCTCTTATATGATTAAAAAGGATTTAAAACCGTTTCTATACACATGATCCTCAGACAATGAGGTTACCACATAAACAAACTCCTGCAACAGTCTCAGTCGACGGGTCGGGCCAGCCTCCCTGCTCTGGGATCTGCTCCGTGACCTTTCTGTGAATAGGGGAAGATATTGACTGACAGTGTGGGATGAATAGGAAGCCTGGTTAGCTCCCAGTTGAGCACTCGGGTAAGCTGATACCCCCGCGTCCCCCCACTGCTCGAGTAAACACCACCAGAGTCAGTCAGTCCCAGAACCAAACTGCAACAGTGACTAAGAGGTCACTCTTCTCCAGAGGCCGACCCTCCCTCCCCCTTTCCAGACCCCCGCCACCCCCTCCCTCACCCCATCCTATGTCACAAGGCCAAATCAATGCATCTGACCCCTCTTTCTCTTGTGCATGAACTCTCACCTCTAGCCTAACAAAGCAAGAAAGAAAAAAAAAACTTCTTCTTCAGTGAGTGTATTTAGTCTCTGCAGGACAAACAAAGCTGTCCTCCAACTGCAGCACACACTTGAGGGGCTTGTGTGTGCTGGTGTGTGTCGAGGTTGCGACGGTGAGATGGATTCATGGAGCAGGACATCCCATTGTTAAAAAAAAAAAAAAAAAAAAATGTTTCTGAAGGGGAAGTGTGTGTCCCTGCATGAAGCTGTGAGAACTGAAAGTGCCTAAACTCTCACACACTCACACTCACTCTACTGGATGTTGATTTAAAGCTTTAACACAGGACGGACAGACAGAGAGTGTGTGGTGATCTTATGAAATTGAAAAGATTCACATTAACCTTTATGCAACAGTGAAACACAACATGCACATTAATGCAGCGGTAATATTGATCCTTAGATACACAAGTGATCGGACCCTAACTCTTCCATAAGTGGGTCAAAAATGACCCGTATTAAAGTCAGTGTGTTTATATGCCATTTTTGTTATTTTGGTTAAGACAAATCACTTGTTTTACTTTATTTTTGTCCACACAAGAGGATTTCATACTCAAAATATGTATTTTTATTTTTCACTTTAACATTTGGAAAAACCTGAAAAACTGGAAAATTACACATAACGGCCTAAAAGAAAATGTTTTTATTTGTGTGTGTGTGTGTGTGTGTGTGTGTGACCGTCCAGTCATGTTATTGTGTAATTATTGGAAAAGAAGAAAACTTTACAGAACAGCAGTCGAAAAAATTACACAACTACACAGTTGCACACAAACACACACATAGCCAGAGTACATACAGTAATGTTAGCTAGCTTATTTAGCAAACTGGTGTTAGCTAACTATAAAATAAGCTAGTTTGTTAATACATGATAACGTACACACACAAAGTCACACACACACACACACACACAAATGCACACAATACATACAGTATTATTAGCTTCTTCAGTTGGCTAGCTTGTGTTAGCCAAATCTAAAATAAGCTAGTTTGTTAATACATGATAATACATGATAACTTTTTTACACAATGAATGTATGATACGCAGGCTTACACACTTGAATGTTGTTGGATTCGGCCTTTGACATTTTCATCACCTCAAATAATTTCTGACACAAAAATAAATACTTTTATATATCAGACCTTGCAGTGTACAGTGATCTTTCCTGAAGGGCGACACTTCTGATATAATCTGGTCAACAGTAAATATGTCCCTGACAGCCACAGTTGTTAAGAATCAAAGGTTTCCATTAGATTCCATAGGAAATGCATGCGGGTCATTTTTTACCGAATTATGGAAACTTGGGGCTAGTAATACAAAAACCATAATTTCTCTAAATTTATAAAAGATAAGTTAAAATTGTAAATGGCATGATAGCAAGAACTTTTTTTTCGTGAGGAATACCTGGAATATGAAATAACAGCAACTTGTAATTACAACGATATTGCAAGAAAACAATTTTTGACCCACTTGTGCATCTCAGTGTTAATCCAGAAACATCAGATGTAAAACACTCACACAAGCAGCAGTAAATACATTCATTAAATAGACAAGATTAAACTATCTTAAATATAGTCTTTAAGTAATTTTAACATTGTTTTGGGTGCAAAGAAATGACTAACTGTGTCTTTAGTTGGATTTGAGGAGTGTTGGAATGCAAAGTAAATGCCTTTGATGTGTTTGTAATGTTTTGCAGGACACAAAGCTAGTTAAATATTCTTGTGTGTAAGATTCATCACCATCACCTGCAGTGACTAAACAATCCATCAAGTTTTTCCTCATGTTGTTAACATGAAGATTTCAGCGAGTGCAGCTCAGACTCTGGTCATTTCTCCTTGACAACAGGAGGAACCGAGGAACAGAGTTTGCTGTGAGCAGAGCTGAGCGGCAGGAAAAGACCCCGAACACATGAAGGATCATTTCTCTCTGCTTCCATCTGAGGGCGTGCATGTTCAGCTTGTTTAAACTGGAAAATCTGGCTCCATAAAAATGTTCTGGACATAAAGCTGCTCCTGAGGTCAAACGTATTTCACTGGTCGAGGTTACGAGGTTGAGTGAAATTTGGCTCTGCGCAAGGTCTACACCGAAAGAGGAGAGATCCACTTGAGTTGAAAATGGCTCAAATTGAACAAAAATGCAGAAGCTAGCCAGCGCTGGGTTTTGGTCAAAGACTGAGAACAAACTAGTCTCAGTCTGTGGTTTTCTGCAGTTCTGTGTTCATGCAGACAGCAGCACTGAGTTCACACTACACACAGCTTAGCCCTGATTTTCTACTCATGAACAGTTTTTGGAGATTTTCATCAAAATTAGAACATCAGAGTAAACATGGTTCTTGCCAGCTGCTATATGTGAACTCTTTAAATGTGCAAAGCGGGACCTTGAGGATGCCTCAGGGTGCTGGACAGACACCGGCCTGTTCGTGTTTGAGTCGAGTTAGGAAGCCACAGAAGTGGAAAGAGTACTGAAAATTTTTACTCAGCTACAAGTACCGTTTCATTGCTGAAATATTACTCAATTACAAGTGAAAGTAAAAGTGTTAAAAAGTACATAAGTAAAGTACAAACTACTGTTTTAAAAAAATTACTCAGTACTAGTTACTAGTTACTTTTTAGCTGTTGATGTTTCATGAATTTCTCTTTTTTCTCTGACAAACAATAAAGTGAATGAATGAACCTGTTTTTAATTATTTAAAACAAATACACGCAGTGTTACCACAGGAAGGAGTTGTAGCAGTGGAGGTGTCTCACACGTGAAAATGTTTGTTGTGGTATTTTGGGATCCTGGCCAGCTGTCCCTCTCGCTCTCCTCCTGCTTCACGTTATTCAATCTCTGAATGAACTCGTGGCTACTGTGCAGCTGTGTTCACCTCACCTCTCCAAACCTGTGGCTGCTGCAGCGACGCTTTTTTTCTGCTCTAGATGTCAGGCTTTCAATTGGCTGGTTTGAGATTGGATCGTTTAATGGTTACTGATGTGATTTAGAGCAAGTTTGTTCTCTGTCCCATCGTACACTTTTTTAAAACTTGGTAATGGATGTGATTTTACCTGAAGTAAAGTACAATACTTCAAACAAAACCTACTTAAGTTAAAGTAAAATGACAGATTCTAACAAGTACTTAGAAAATTCAAGTGCATAAAAAAACAAACTTCTCAATTACAGAAACATGAGTGAATGCAGTTTGTTACTTTCCACCTCTGGGGAGCCATGTGACCAGCTACAGCGAATGAGAGCAAAGCTGTCATCTGCTGCAGCTCTCTGAACTTAGTCTTCACACGAGTCTGATATAGTTCAATATTTGTATCGTTGTTGTTTTTGCTTAACCACAGAAAAGCAGGAAACTATATGTTTTCATTTCAAAAATATTTATCTCCAACTCTCGCTGCAGAGCAGACAATCCTTTCTGCATACAGCATTTCTAGTAAGACAAAACGTGATTTGGAGTCGCTGATCAGTCTTGCAGTACGCACGGCAAGCTTTCAAAATTTCCAATACAAGACAGGAAGCTGTGTTGTGTGAACAGTACAGCGATGTGCCAACTTAGAAAGTCATGTCGTGTGACTCAGGCATCATCAAAAAGCAGTTAAACACTGCAGAGCTGCAGTCATTTACACAAGCAGCTGTTCCCATGATGCATTTTTGCAGAGAGTTTCTTTTAAAAATCATTTTCAATTAATCAAATTTTAAAAACTAAATGTGATACTTGCTGACACAAAAGCAGCTGGCATTGATGCGCCTTTATCTTCCTCTACTGTTGCATCATTTTGTCCCCATGTTTGTGTCACATGTCTGACGTCTGCAGTCTGTGTCAGTGCCACTGCTGACCTGCAGAGGACGGTGAGAAGTCGTGTTCCTCCTCTGATACGCTTGGACTCACCTGCTGCTGCTTCCTCTAATGTTTCTCAAATTATTTGTCCCGTCACTGCACTTACAACCATTAACACTGTTCAGCAGCACGGCCACTCTGCAAACAACACCATCAGCATCTCACTGTTTGTTTGGTTTGTTATATGTAAGAAGGGGCAGCACCAATTGATAAAACACAAGATTTTAAATGATTTAAAAAATTCCAGAGTTCACCAAAAGGCTATTTTTCATCTGCAGTCTGCTAGCTAAGGTGTTAGAAAGGCTTTCTAAAATACCAGTAAGCATGGAAAAAAAAGAATAATTTTAAAGACACAACAATGATTATTACATCTGCAGGAGGACACATGTTTATTTGTAAGTTGGCAGAATATTGTAAAAGTGTAACAGTGGCAGTGACTAACAAAAGACAGCGACTCTGCACAGGAAGGTGCATCCAGTGTGTTTTCTCCTCTGCAGTCTCCTGTGACTCCTGTGACCGTTAACGTCTGACCTTCAGTATCCCTGTGTCCATGAGAGCATGTGACACAAACATGTTATAACCATAAGAAAGCAGCCATACGTCACCTGATCCCATCATTCAGTCACAGTGCAAAGGAGCTGGGAGCGGAGAGAGGCATCATTCCCACCTGATCCCTGCAGGGAAGGAAGAGGATACTGGGAGCAGTAGGAAACTGGGAATAATGGGCTGAAAACTGATGTTAAACTGAAAATTGGTGGGAACTGGGGCCATTTTGCCGTAGGGGGGAATGCTTGTTAAAACAGAAAAAACAATGAAAAAGGTTGTAAGAGCTTAAATGCAGTGAAAGCCTGAAATGTTGAGTCCGTTAATGTTTGTAAAAGGGAAATGACTGGGTTGTTACCACTGAGTAAAATAATGGAGGACATTTTTAATAACTGAGCCCCTGATGTATTGGTGCAAGAGGAGCTGCATCCAGAGGAACTGTGACAGGAAGATGTGACCCAAGGAATGACTCATCTATTAAATATTGAACATATCAGGGTAGCGTTGTCATTAAAGGTCAGAGGCAAGAAAAACCAAAGGGATTTTACTTTGAAAAACATTTGAAATTTAAATTCATAGGGTTGAAATTCTCCATTGGAAATCTGATTGGTCAGATCAGACAAAAAAGACAATTCTAACGTGACATCATGGCTCTGCAATATTAGCAAATGAGCCTTAATGGAATCAATCAGACTTCTTTGTCACAAAGAAAAAAGAAACTGAATTATTTACCAACAATTTTGAAAAAAAGGAGAATTCAAAGCTCATAAATTCATCTGAGGACTGAAAACAATGGGCAAACACTGCGGCTCAGTCTGAGGCCACGTTTAGACGAGAGCGGCCCTTCTAAAAATTGAAAAGTCTTTTTTATGTGTCTTTTAAAAAAATCTGCGTTTACATGAACAACCAAAAGCGCTGTAGTATGCATGCCAGGCCAGTAGTTGGCGTTTTAACTTTGTGATGACACAAGTCATTTACTTCCTGTTGCTGCTAAGCTCTAAGCAGCAACAAATCAAAAAAATCCAGCCATAGTTTGACTTTTGCTACGAACACTTCAATTTGCCTCAACAGACTGTTGCCATATTTGACTCGCCTTGAGTGCACTGCGGAGTGTTTAATCTGAGTTTGGTAGTGGCTACTGCCGAATGCATTGACTTGCACTAGCATTAGCATTAGCATAGTCACTGCTTTCACAGTATGCTAGTTTACACAGCTGGAAAAAAGGTTGTGAAGATTACTCTCTGTAACTGGGTTTCAAATGTTTATGGTTTCAGGGGCGCCAGCACGCCATCGTCATCATGCCAAAACTTGTTTGCGTGTAAAATGCCCCTGAAAGTAACAAAATGTGCCTCCCAGCACAGAGCCGTGGAAGGTTGAGGAAAAAAGCAAACAGATACTAGTTTAAGTTTAAGAATACTCCGATCTGAAAAGGCAGCCGTGATGTCACAAGGGTCACATGGTCAAGGTTATCAGGTCAGAGCGGGGCAGCGGCTCGTCCAGACTCCGTGCGTCCAACAGAAGAACAGGCAGCACATCTGTCCAAACAGCTCAGCCTCAGTTTGTCCATGAATAACAAAAACACTCAACCACAGTTTACTGGCCCCTGTGTGAGCCGGCCGCGCATCTGTGTGAGTGGGAAGTCAACATGTGTGTGTGCGTGCGTGCGTGCGTGTGTGTGTGTGTCTAAAGAATGCTATAAGTGTTTGTCTCTATGCTTGTGGTTTTGTTACGCATGTTTTTACAAT
>JAQFJA010000005.1:23939175-23955208 GCA_029874485.1 Naso brachycentron
AGCATTTGGCTGCTTCCTGTCCCTTCAGAGCCAAAATATTTAAAAACTTGACACATTTAAGGCCAATAAAAAAAAAAAAAAACATTTCCCCACAAGACTTGTATTTGTGTCAGTGTAAGAAAGCCTTAAAATGGCTTTTGGTCCTCCAGCAGAAATCAATTTAACATAAACTGTAAAAAGAAAATCTATTTCATTTTTAGTGTCTGCATTAGGACGCTCTGTGTGCACTTGGACTCGTGATTTCCACTTTCTGAAATCCTTGAATCTAAGGGGGCCAGAGAAAAAACTTCACCGACAAGGCAGGATCAGGGTAGTGCAAATTTAATGTAGTCTGAGAAGTCGAATTTAGGGCAGAACAGTCAAGAAATCACTTGCTGCAACACTTTTTTTTTAAATCAAGTCCTCATACACTCTTCTGGATTTTGGCAGTTGGACAGTAAAATGTGCACTACTTATGAGATTTTAAGGACATCTACCAAAACCTAAAAGCTGGTGGTGGCTTATGGTGGCCCTGAAGTGCCAATGACAGTCACAAAATGAAAACACAACCTCAAAAAGTAAAACACGAGCACGAAAACAACAACAACAACAACAACAACAACAACAAAAAACTGCAAAAAAGAAAAAATACAATTTATAAGAAAAAATGTTCTGTTTTTCTTTTTAAGGTTGTAATTTTTCTTTTTGCTGTTGTGATTTTCTTTTTGTGGTTGTGTTTTTTCTTTTGCAGTTGTGTTTCTATTTGCAGTTGTGTTCTTTTTTTGCGGTCTTGTTTTCCTATTTGTGATTGTGTTTTGTTGTTGTGTTTTACTTTTTACGGTTCTGTCTTCATTTTGTGACTGTGATTGGCACTTCAGGGCCACCGTAGGCTTTGAAAAGTGAGGGTGACGTTTGCCTCCCATCCCCAGTAAAGGCTTTGTATGATCGACTGAAGTATTTTCAGCTGCATTTTTTCACAGCCTCGGTGCACACAGACTGTTTCTCACCTTTCTCACAGTGAGAGGTGACACATAAACACATCTGTCCTGAACTCATGCAGCCCCTCCAGAATCATGTCTTACAGGAGGTGAGCAGTGTGTGGGTGGATCGACACGAGGTGGCAAACTCATCTATTCACGAGAAACATCACGGCTGTTTGAGCTTTGTGAGAACGACAGCGCGCCTTCTCTTCATCAGACTGATGTAGATGAACTTGACAAAGCCTGAGGGGCACAACATCTCGCTCACTCTGATGTACTTGTTGTTGCTCTAAAGATATCAAACTAATAGAGGGAGTCTTCAGCCTTCAGTGCTGGCTGCTTTCATCTCGGTATGAATAATTACCTCCTCCTCCTCCAACCTGACAGTGAATGTACGACCCATACCTGTCAAGCTGAAGTGATTCCTGAACAGCAGCCAGAAAGTCCATCACTGAGAGGTGAAGCTGTTCCGGTCTGTGAACAGATAGAGATCGCTGCTGTGTGTTTGTATTGCACTGATTAAAAACTGAGTCATGCTTTATTCAGGAGCAGCAAACCGGTGAGCTGCGCCTTCTCTTGCGAAATCTTTGCGTAATGCAAAGATGATGAGTGTTGAGTGAGGAAACGGTGTATGAATATGAATGCAACTCTTTGGTTGTGTGGGCCTTCTCAAGAAATGCCTTTTGACTGATGGCTGGATGTTGACTAAGACCTTGGCTCCTTCCTATTCGTCAGTTCTGGAGCTTTCACACACCGGCGGCTCGTCGCTGACGACGTCACTGTGACCCCAGCCTTCAGGAAACATCCATTGTTACGGTGGGGAACAGTGGCAAGCAAGGAGAGCGAATTGTGAAGCGTGTGTGTGTGTGTGTGTGTGTTTGGTGGCATTAGGAGGGGGTGCGTCCTTGTGATGGATGTGTTTCTCTTCCTGTTTGTAGTTTCTCAGGAGTGCTCTTTTTCCCATGCTGTGAGACGCACACACACGCTCACACGCAGACGCGGCAGTGCTTTCTCTGTGCATGCTGTGGGAGAAAAGCATTCACAGGAAGAAAGAGAGGAGGGAGATGAAAGAGCCGCAGGAGTAAATCTCATTCCCCTCGCACCAAATGTTATGCCAAAGACACACTCAGGAGGGCTGGAGAGTCTTTTAAGTCAAATTCTTTATTCCCCCGTTTTGACATAAAACTACAGCCTCCACGGTGAACGTAGCACGCCGGCACACAGTGCAGCTCATGTTCCCGTCAATCCTTTGCCCTTTCATATATCTTTTCAGTTGAGCAAACACGGACCTACCCCTCTGACTTCACTCACAGTTTTTAATTTCAGCTGATAATTGCTCTGATACCTAACCTTTGCCCATTTCAGCTCTGAATAGCAGTAAAGGGAGGGACCTCCGGGGTACTGCGCCAAGACGAAAAGAGAGGCAGACCGTTTGTCTCAGATGAAGATAGAGACAAGAGCTTAACCGGATCAGCTTCCCTGCTGGCCAATACTTCAAACCCAACCCTTGACCTCTGCATTTGGCCTGTCAGAATCACCTGTCCTCCTCTCTCTCCTCTTGTCCAGCCCTCTCGAGAAAGATGATCCTCTGCGCTGACCACTGCTTGTCACGTATACGTGGTGCTGACAGCCAAGTTCCCTTTTCTCTTTTGTCGCAGAGGTCATCTCTGAAGCTCCTCTAACACTTAATTACATCTCTTAAGAGGAAGGGGACTTGGCTGACACATGTGAGATGGAGCCAGGCTCTTCCCCGTCCCCGGCACAAACAAATCGTCAGGACGAAGACATTCGGCATGTGGTGGTCGAAGTGAATGGGGGGCTCTTTTCAGGGTTAGTGATTTTGAATTGAGTGAATCGTCGGGATGGCCATTCCTGATAATGGTCAGTCAGAGAATGGACATCTGGTCAGTGGTTCACTGGAGGTTGGCGGGGTCACATGGTAGCAGATAGTGTGTGACAAATGATGGAGGAAAGTGGCTAAACAAATCAGACAACAGAAGGACCAGACAGGCACTGTTAGTTCTTTCTCAGAGCAAATGCACACGTGATCTATGAGGAGCTCAACAAATCTGCAAGTGACATTTGCATTTATTTCTGTATGTTTCCGATCGGATTTGAACCCAATGCAAACAGACCAGTGGAAAAGCTAGTTAAACCCAATGTGTATGAAATTAATTTTCAAACTAAGGAAGACCAAATCCAAAAGGGACCTTGACGCCTCATTCCCACTCAGCGGTACATTTCGGTTTGGTACGGCACGGTGCGTTTCAAAACGGTACCCCTAGATCAGACCCTTGCTTGGTGAGCAATGCCGTGCTGCGCACCATAAAGGCACTCTGCCGCTTTTTTTGCCAGGTGAAAAATAGGCCTATTTCACCAGACCAGTAGAAAGTCATGCACATTTTATAGTTTTTGAAGATCCAATCATTACTAAAGCGTGTGTATGTGAAAAAAGGCAAACACAAACGAATTATTGTTGATGCTCAGACATTTCACCACCATACATGCACAATATGTATGTGTGACAAATAAATCCTCTTAAATGCTCCAGTGAATAAAAAGAATTTTTTTTCCACCTGTAACATTAAAATTCTGACAAAGAATCAACATGAAAAGGCAGCAAAGCATCTTCTCATTTTTGTGTCATGTTTTAACATGCTACAGAAACATTACAGCCGGCGTTTAATCTCCACACAGATCATCAGTTCGTCAGTTAACTTTCCCTCCGGAGGGACGGTCTAACGAGTCGGGCTGCTGCAGCGAGCAGACCGGCAGCTCTCACCTCAAGCTGCAGCTCCTCACAAGTCTGAAAACTTTGTGACTGATAAACAAACAAGCATTATTTGGATACAGTGACTACATGTTTGGCATCTACATGGTAACATTCTCGTCTAAAAAATATAGAAAATTTGCTAAAGTGATATATTAAGAGTTCTACAACAACACTTAAAAACAGCTTTTTGCCTGCTTGCAGTCAGCGGACTGCAGTGTGTGTAGCTCCGCCCTCTCAGGACCCTTTGGGACGCTTGGTACCCCAACGAAAGGGTGCCCAAAATAGGTACTGCATGGTACGGTAATTTGGTACCCTTTTGTTGGTGGAAATGCAAAAAAATATGTCTCATACCGTACCAAACCGAACCATATCGCTCAGTGGAAACAGGGCTAAAGATGGTCAAACCTGATCCGAGTAAAGCTGAGGGTCAACCTTATTTCAATGATCCTAACCTGAAACAAGCAGCTACAGACAAAATACTGTAAGTTGCACCACATTGTTTTTCCTGTTCTTCAGAATGCAGACTTAGTGCCTCATATCAAAAACCAAACAAACCAGATTTTATATAATTCGAACTGAGCCTCACATGGCGAATAGGTCAAACCTTTGACCTCTTTCTTTTCTCTGCAGTATAAGCTAACAGTGAGTCAATGAAAAGCTTTGATAAGTCAGTAATGATTGATGCTGAGAGGACATTGTGTGTGTTTCTCGGCTATCACTGGTCAGTGCTGCAGACCAGAGATACTAAACTACCCCCTCCCTGCCTTCCCTCCACATCCTCAATCTTTTTGCTCTCCTAAAGTCTCCACCTCCACCGTCCTCCCCCTTTGTCTGCCTCTCCTCCTCACCTCTCCCATACCCAGCCGGAGGTGAAAGAACTGTTCTCATTCAGGGCAGCGGAGGGGGAAAGCTTGCTTTTGGGTTCCCCTCCTCAATGGCTCTTTATGCCAGGACCCCTGGGCCATCAACATGACAATGTGACAATGTGGCGGGGCTTTTTAAAAGAGATCCTGTATTTGTTAAGTGTTTTTCCCCCTGAAGAGCTACCACGGGGCAGGGTCAGGAGACCTGAAAAGTGTCCATGAAAGACGAGGGCCAACTTTGATCACACAATGTGAAAGGGACAGACTTTTTGATTAACTTGAGCGGGGAGATCTGGCTTCTGTTTCTTCTGGTTTAAGAGTGCAGTAACTCTGATGTTAATCTATAATTCATCAAAATGACTCAAGCTTCAATTTTAAATCTTCAAAAAAAACCCCGGTACATGTAAAAGTTAGACATTCTGAGAGAGTCTTAACAAAAGTGACTTACAGCGTACTGAAATGCTTTCAAGGGATTTGGTATTGAGGAGAACTGCAATATTTTCCAGACTCACGAGTGCCTTTTGAATCGCTGTGAGCAGTTTGAAATTATGTTGACTGGTGAGATTACTGAGGTTTATCTCAATTCATGGATGTCAATGGGATCAGTGGAAGCTGCCCTCAGAAGTAGCAGCATAAGCCCTTTTCACATATGAACTCTGCACAATGTCCGCAGAATCAGGTCTGGACATTGTGTGGTGTTGCCCTCTCAATATGGGGATTGTCCATGTCAGATGTGTTCTCACATACTGGAAGTACTCTGGAGGTTTCAGGCGAGAGGTGGAGCCTGGGTGGAGCACAGGAGGCTTTGCTTGTGTTAAGGTGCTGCACACCAGTGATGGCGCATGAGGCTAATAGACTGTTTTTGCACCTATAATAACACTGCATGTTTCTGTGTGGGTGCTTAATATCAACGCAAGTGTGGAGAGCAATGTCATGGCAAAGAGGAAGCAGCTTAAGACTGTATTCAAACCAAATCAGGTGATCCGACAAAAACGCAGATTTCCTCATTCATTTTCATGAGGCCTGCCTGTTTTGGCCTGAAAAAACACAGCCGACTGCGGCGAATAAAATTGAAACTGGCTCAACTTTTTTGGATCCGTCTTCCAGCGATCGACCGCCACCCGTGGACTGGGGGAGGAATAGACGACAAAACTTGACATCACGCAATGGGTCCTGGTATGTTTATTAAATGACATCGGACAACCCTGCAGCATTTCCGTGGACCATTTGATTTAGGTCTGAATATAGCCTTACTCCGTGCACTTACATCCCACCATAGAAAAAAGTTGCAGTGTTAAGCCTGATGCTTCTGCATCGCATTTCCGGCTTTTTTTCCTTCTCTACTACTCCACACATTTCCTGCGCACACAAACATGGACCAGGTAGGAGAGAGATCGAAGAAGTCCGAAAATATGTGCATTTGTACGACTCTTCGTCACCCCATTACAAAGACTGCCAGATGGCTGTAAATTCATGGCGAGAGATTCCCACGAACATTGGTGTGGGCAGGGTGACAGCAAAGCAAAACGGACATGCGGATGCACAAGTATAAATGCTTTTAACGACGTTGGCCACACGCATAGCTTATGGCGTAGGCTCTGCGTGCCAACAAGGCCGAAGAATAAATCAGGAGCCATGAATCTGTGTCCAGCTTCAGCTTGAGAACATAAACACGCCCACTCACTTACCGTGACTTACTCGGGTAACAACCCGCTGTATTCACACGTGGGCTCACTCTCGCATAACACAGAGGAAGTAGCTGGTAAGTTTAAGTTGGGGTAGAATGCAGCCGATGGGTTCCGAGATTGCTGGCGACTTGACAAGCTGAGTTGCAGGCGACACCGTCAGCCGGCTTGAGTCGAGCTGAAACGGACCATTTTACACCGCTGTAACTTTCCCTGCAACCATTTCATCTCGTCGTGAATCTTTGGTGCAAACTAGACTTAAAGTAGAGAGCGACAACAAACGAAATAAAACACGGGCCAGAGCAAAGCAGGGAGGTGAGGGTGCAGTGCAGTGGCTTCTGTAGGAGTCTCATGCCTCATACAGCTAGCTTTATTTCTGGTTTTTGTCCACCTCATCTTAAAAGTCCAGAGACAAATGATTTGGACAACACTGAAGGCAGCTTGTTGCACATTAAGTCAGCCACTGAAATGAACACAAGTCAATATTTCAATGTAATTGCATCTACTTGAACAAATAAGGTTTTAGTCTCATTCATTTAAACTAAATTTAGCGTGAGCACATCGTATTCAATGACACCAAGAGCAGGTAAAATGTTCTCAACTATTAACTATACTAGACTTTCACAGCTGAGTTCACACCTATTACAGCCAATCAGTGAGACATTTTTTTTAACCAAATCAGTCATTATTTTGGCTAAAATGTCCCCTACCAAAGGAGCAGGCGGTGCACCTGTGACACCTTCACCTTTAAGCCTTGACTGACGTGATTATTTGTGACATATCCAAATTGTTTCTCCTGAGATTACCTCTGCATGGCACCCTTTCAAATATGGATTAGAGAAATACGAAACTTGCTCTTTGGCCTCTTTGAAACCCTCTCTAACGACCTCATCTTCCCTGCTCATGTTATTGCCTTTCCTTCCACATCCACCCCAAACCACCCAGGAGCAAGGCAGACACTCTGCAAATTCTTTCATTTACACATCCACCGTGTCTCCAATTCGCCTTCTTTTCTCCCACCGGAGCCACACTGGAACTCTTTTCCTCTCCACCTCCATGAAACATTTTCTATTATTCATCAAAGAGGGCTTTAAGCACCTCTCCCTTCCCGTTATACGAGGGAAAAACAAGACATCTCTGGCTCTTTAATGCCTGTTCCTCTCATCTCCGGGAACAGAATTTGTGGATCATTAAAATAAAACACAACCACAAGTTAGAGAAAATTGATTCTTTGGCTTCGAGCAGAGGAATAAGAAAGAGGGAGAGGGAGGGCAGGCAGGGGAAGCTGTTCCTGGATGGATGAACAAAGACTTGCCCTCAATTTCTGGCACGAAAATCACATTATTTCTCTATTTCCTTTAATTCTGAGGAAATTTGTATTTGTGCGGTAGTGCTCACACTCAGTCTGACAGTACAAGCCAACAGATGAATGCACACTGCACAACACAAAGGCCTCTTTCTTCTGTGTGTGTATGGTGGTGATTCATCTGACAACCGTTATCAGTTCACAATAACTCAAAGTATTTCTGATCTGCAATTGAAGCCGCACACAGCGTGACTCCGTGTGAACAAATCATTTCTTTCACCTAAAATTAGATTCACAGATGCCGAAAGCTGCAGGTAATTAGAGAAAACTAAGTGACAAAAAATCGGTGTGAAGTCGCAGCGCTTTCGTTTTTAGCTTGAGTGGTGTGACCTTTTTAAGCTGATTCACTGGGATTTTGAGTTATGTGTTTTTAAATATAGTAATGCCAGTTTATTTCGAGCGCAGCACTCGGGGGAGAGTTATCACAATGGCCTCATTTTACCAAAGTGGGATGGCAGTCTTTTAGCGCAGGACTGTGTCATTGTCAAGTTGTGTTTTTCTTTCCTCCCTTGTTCTGTCTGTTGGTTGGTTATCTGATGTTCTCGTCGCTATATTTAAAAGCTCTGATAAAAGCATCATTTTAGCCCCTGATAGTGCATGAAACAACATTTAAAAATGGACATAGGCAAAGTTAAATATAGGTCATTAGAAAAATGGGAATCAGTGTAATTTTACTCTAACATGTCATTTATTTATTTATGCATTGAAATTAAGGTTTGAGGAAAAAAGGGATTTAAGGACAGCAGGTGTAGGAGGAAGAATATCTTTCTAGATAATTTTGAAATAAGATTAACCTTCATGCTCACATAAAAAGACAAATTCTGAATTATGTCAATTAAGCCTATCTTAGCCCAAAATCATAAACTCAATTAAACCCGAGAAGCAAATTTCGATTGACGTTATACATGAATGATCGGACAAAAAATGTTACACCATCAGTGCAGCGTTAAAACAGAAGGAAAAGAGTATAAGAGAAGACAAATGGAGCGCTGTGGTGACCAAAAATTAGTATGAAAGATGAATTTAGTGTTTTATTATATTTGTAGGCGTCTCAACGCCAAAAAACAGCTGCAAACACTCTGGGCTGCTGCTTTGACCCTACATAACTTTAGTTCCTGTTGCCAAAGTTAGCTACGGTATATGGTTTTTTTTTTGTATTACCTTTGACAGAGCTTAAAACAAACTGCTTTGGGTTTTTATTTGTGCACATGTCCAAGACAAATTTCCTTTGAGACAATGAAGTTCATCTTACCTTATCTTATGTACAGTATTAATCTGAGAGCACATATTATACACTTGTGCACAGCATATTTTGCATGTACTATGTCTGAATACAAGAGCATAAATCGTAAGTCATTTGTGTTCGTAAGAGTTTTTACCTCTATAACATCCTGCTGCCCTCCATAGGATTTATCCCCATATTCCTTAAAGCTAAATTGCAGTGTAATCTTCACTTGCCTGAACAAAGCCACAAGCTGTATGAAAAGAATGGGAAGATGGATTTTTGATTATGTACAAATTATTTGATGAATTGAGATGCCACAATTCAAGTATACAAGTTAAGTTACACTGAGTAATTTTAATTTTTGTAAGTTTTACCAGCATTTTATATTTTATATTCTGTGAATATTTGAATTTTACATAATTCATGTGTCCACTCCACTCCGAGCCAAGTTAACGTAATTTCGTTTAATATGTGCACCGATGGTGTGTTTGTTGAATGACAATAAAGCAAGTCTAAGTCTAATGATAGGCTAACAATCAGTAAGGACACTTCTTATTTATAACGTTTTTATTTGTGGAATTTATTGCAACACCAGACTGACAGACCCAACCCGTCATTTCATGGCTATGTACAAAAAAATCTACAAGGAAAGCAGCCTTCTAAATGTCCCAAGAGCGTCTGGGGACTTAATCTTTTGCTGATAGATGCAAGTAAATGGGAAATCCCGACAACTGCCGAGAAATGCCGAAAGCCGCGGTGCCTTCTGGGAAACTACAAAGTGGACAAACCGCCATCTTTCTTTGAAGCGAGTTGGTAGGGCAAAATAACAACCAGTTTCCAACAGTTATTTTAGCAAAATATTACCGTTGAGACAATTCCATTTGGTCTGCTATTGTAAATAACAATTTTAAAGGAGACCGAGTGGAACGAAACTCCAGATACTGTCCAATATCAGCACAGTAGTTTGGTGTAAACGGTCGACTAGTGGAGGTGGTCAACATGGGCCGCTCTCGGAGCCGCAGCTCGTCCCGGTCAAAACACTCCAAAAGCAGCAAGCACAGCAAGAAACGGAGCCGGTCTCGGTCGCGATCCAGAGACAGGGAAAGGTCCAAGAAGCGGTCCAAGTCCCGAGAATCGAAAAGGAGCCGCCGCAGAGAATCCCGTTCTCGTTCCCGGTCCACCACAGCCTCCTCCCGCAGAGACAGGGCAGCCTCGCCGCCAGAGCGCATCGATATCTTCGGCAGGACGCTGAGCAAGAGAAATGCCCTGGACGAGAAGCAGAAGAAAGAGGAAGAGGAGAGAAGAGCAGAAATGGAAAGACAGAGGAAGATGTAAGTAACGTTATATTGAGATAAAGGCGTCCCTATGACGTTGTCTGTCTTGAACTGCAGTGTGCTAAGCTAAAAGCTAGATCAGCAGCATCCAGCCCAATAGATAGCGTTAGCTTTAGTTAGCTTCTGCGCTAAAAGCTTGTGCTAAGAAGCTAGCCGCCAAAGCATGCTAATGCTAATGTCAGCAGGCTGTGCAGGCCCCAACTGCACAGTGAAGATCCTCTCGCTGCACAGAGCATCACCGCAGGGTCCAGCTCACCTTCCCAATGAGAGTTTCAGCGGTACAATGGAGTACTTTTAGTTTTAAAAATATGAACGCTACAAGTTGACATCTACAGTCTTCACAGATGTGGCGCTGAGGGTGTGATTTATATTTATACTGGTTGCATGCAGACATAACAACCTACGTTAACAAATTAAACACCCCTGCAGTTCTGCTCCTTTCTTTGCATTTCATCTGAGTTTCTTCATAATTAGATCGTTACTGTTGCAGATTCCACGGCGGGTCGCTGGTCTTACATGTGATTTATGAAGTCAGTAGTCCTGATGTTATTAGTCAGCTTATTAGCTTTTGGTAATAGTCATAAAATAATGCAAAATTTCAAGAGTTTTTACAGCTCCGGTACAGCCTCTTAAAGGGAACCCAGAGCCACAATTGGAAAACTGAAGATGTGTGTTTAAGAAAAGAAATTTTAAGTTCCCAATCCTTTAACTCTTACCACTCCTCAGTGTTTGATAAAATATTGACAGTTACATAAATGCTTAAATCTCTCTGGAAACAGAAGTTGGTAGCAGTTCTGCATACACTTAAAGGAGAAGTTAATTTCTTTGCACATTAAGCCTGATAATAAGGATATTTATGATCATATACTTTGTTCTGCAGCATTATTATAACAACCTGTGCAGTCCTGAGAGCCGGAGCTCATTGCTGATGTCACCGCTAGCAAAAAAAACAAGAAGTGCATGTGCACTCAGACAGTCCGTCAAAAAATACAATAAACGCTCATTTTAAAAGACGTAAAACTCGCCAAATGTTTGGTGGTGTCTTCTCGTGTGCTGACACTAAAACATGAATCTTAACACGGATATAAAACCCAAAAGCGACTCTTTCAGCTGCTTCATGAAACAAAAAAACAGCCGTTCCCGGGTTTTGTAGCCATGTGTAAATATCCTTATTATAAGGCTTAATGCAGAAAAAAACCCTGACTTCTCCTTAAGAAAACAAGAAACTTTATCAGACACACAACAAGTGCACAAGTCTGTTTGAGATCTAATTTGGTCGGTTGCCTTTAAGAATGCACTCTCACTAATGTTGAGCTGCAGCAACATGAAGTTGCCGCTGCAGGTGTCACTGATAAAAATGCAACAGTCACCACGCTGCACCTTAAAACGCTTCAGTGGCTGCCACACATATCGACAACAGCCTGTTTATTGTCCGCTGGCAGGTTGTATCTGTCGGACAGGGAAGCTGCTATTGTGAAAGTGTGTGTGGTAGCCAGAGGCAGACAGACACCTGAGCTCTGAGCCCACAGTCCCACACCTGGCCTCATGAGTGGCTCTTTTTTTACTGCTTAATAGCCACAGGGCCACTTAACTAGGCATACACATGTAAATGTCATGACATGGAGACTTGGTAGATAAGGAGGGACTCGGGCCTGGGTTGGGTCGGGTCTCTGGTTTCCCAGCGGCTGACAGGATGAAATCAAATCCACGGAGGAGAGTTTGTGTGTTTACACTTGCGCCTGAAGCAATGTGACAACGCACCTCCTGACTCTCAATAGCTTCCTATTCAGAGCGCAGTTGGAGGAAGAAAAGAAATATTTTAAAAGCAGTTTCAAGAGGTAAACAGGACAGGTGACGTCCGTCTGCTTTAACCCTTCAGCCTGCTGGTGTTTAGGACGAGCTCGCTCATTCCTACAGAGCTTGATAAAGTCCACACATCTGTGCAGTACGCAGTCAGTGTGTGATTTAGCTGTAACTTCAATTTACATGCAACATGCATGAATGATTTGGATTTAATAATCACGAATAACTTATTCATTTATTGTTTACAGCGTGTATGTAAATGTTTTGAACATGCTGGTCATTATCATTTTTAGACACCAGTTACATCAACAGCACAATCAAAAAAGAGAAAAGGTTTAGAAAGCATCTAGACGTTCTCAGTTTGGACCCTCTGTGTACTGAGAACCTGCTTAGAATCAGGACATAGCCAATGTTTGACAGCTCATCTAGATGCAGATCAGTTTTATTAGAGAGAGGTTTGCTAACCTTGATGGCTAATGCTTTGCTCTGATGTTTAGTCGCAGTGCAGGTGTGAACATAATTTACATAATTTCTGCCCCTTAACCAACACACAGGGACAGACACAATTTAAATAATGACATCGTTACACCACTTTACATTTAAATTAATAGAGAATTAAAGCCTTATCACCCACTTTTAGTTTGAAGTAGCTGTATCTCAACACAGCACTAGAGTTTATTATGTGCCTGATAGCACAGCAGGGGAAACCAGATACTCGAGGCTCGATAGCACCAAGAGTCCTGAACAGAACGGCTTCAATAAGAGCGCTAACTTAGTGAGAAAAAGATTCAGTCAGTCAGTTTGTCTTGAGGACAGCTCTGGACTGGGCCTGACAATCAGCACGTTTACACGCACAGTTAAGTCGAGCTACGGGTGAAGCTTGAACTAGTCATTTAATTCGAGTATTGTCCTCGTCCCAGTATACATGCGCTGAGGAAGAATTGATTTATTGTCTGACTCTGCTGCGGTAGGCAGCGATACGCCCCGTTCAGCTAGTTGCTACCAGACCTTCTTCCAGTTAGCCGAACAAGCTAAAAACAAGTTAGCAAGCGGGTAGCGTACTTTATGTTGAACGGTGAAAACATGGACGACTTCACAGTGCTGTACGCTTCGTATTTACACTTTACTTTTGGTACAAATTCAGTGAACACTTCCCTTCATGCTAACAGGATTCTTGTTTTCTTCCCGGCTTTCTTCCACATATTTATGCTGTTCAAGTTCTGGGTCAAAGACGCCGCGGGGACTATTGATCATGCACATATTGCTTAGGCCAGTCTGGGTCCGGTTGAGATGTAAACATGCAGGAGTAATTCGACTTTCAATCACATTATCTGGGTGTATTAGCTCGACTTTGAGGAATTCTATTTGTGTGATTTCAGTCACCCTAACATTTTTACATGCATTTTGAAAGTCTGGTTTCAGCCAGGATAGCACAATAAGTAGATTTTTTTCCAACATCCTGTGAACATACTGAGTGGGAAATGACCTGCAGTATTATGGCCATGTAGTCGGCCCTGCTGTGATGGTGCACATGAAGACAACACCATTTAAACAAGCTTTACAGAGTCATACAAACTGCACTAGACTCATCGTAAAGCAAAGTCAGAAGTGTCAGTTGCGGTGAGAGCATGTGTATTTTAACTGGCTGTGGCAGAGGTCACTGATGGAGCCTCTCTTCCTCTGTCTTCAGCCGGCAGCAGGAGATCGAGGAGAAGCTGATCGAGGAGGAGACGGCACGACGAGTGGAGGAACTTGTGGCCAAGCGGGTGGAGGAGGAGCTGGAGAAGCGGAAGGACGAAATTGAGCGAGAGGTGCTGCGACGTGTCGAGGAGGCGAAGCGCATCATGGAGCGGCAGCTGCTGGAGGAGCTGGAGAGGCAGCGGCAGGCTGAGTTGGCAGCGCAGAAGGCCAGAGAGGTAACGCTCGGTCGTTTGGAACGCAGCCCCTCCCTTCCCCACATACCTCCCCAACCTTTACCCCCGTCCCCACCTCCCTCACCAGTCACCCACTCTGACTGGGGCCTTTCTGTGGGACATGGTGGAGGTTGAGGGACCTCCCACCTCTCCTGAGTTACTTTGCAGAATGTAATCAAGCCATGGTACAAGTTTCACTGCAGGGAGGGTACAAGCAGAGCCTGGAAGTGGTCATGTTGCAGTTACAGCTGTAATTATTGTTATATAAGTCTTACAATTTGTCTGCACACGATGTCTACAACAGAATGTATAGAGCAGCGGTGACAGTTTGAGTCTCGACTCATTGAGCCCTTCCTGCAGGAATGTTTAGCACTAAAAGTTTCTTTTCCATCATTACTAGTTAACATAAACTCCAGATTTGACTGTGTTAATAAAGTCATTTCTTAAAATTTCAAATAAAAGAGAAACTTTGTGCAGGAGCTAAAGTGCTATGAAGTTATTCTGATGAAAGGAACCTCATGTGTCTGCACACCTGCACAGTAAATCATGACTCCAAATATATTCTTGATTTTTTTCGCAGCCAGTTAACAGATTTTGTTAGAAGTAAGGGACTCTGGGATTCTGACCAAAACTAAGACTGCTAAAACTGAAAGGCTAATTTAGGATGACGGACCGTCTTGCAGGATTTTCCCCTGACTTGTCAGTGAAAGTTTTGCCATGGCAGGGTTACAAAAACTGACTTACTTTATTCTTTTCCATATTTTTTTCCTGGATCAGCTTTATCTGTTGCTTTCATATTTGATGTCTGTAATAAAGACCTTTTTTTTTTTTTTTAGATAACACTTCAGTTTTTCATTCAGCATCTCTGTACATCATTGGTCATTTCTCAATGTTTCTCTAAATCTCTTCTCAAAAACGTAACAGTCATGTTATTTATTGTGTCAGCTAGGATTTAGTTTGATTCTCTTGAGGAGCTCAACCCTGTCACAGCCTTAATAATGCATTTGAAAGTTTACACTAGCCGCTTTGCTTCTTTCTTTCCTGTTGCGCTTTAGAGAGTGAAGGTAGACAGCCGTCAGACAAACCCTGCCCCGCCTCTGCAGGCGTCATTAAGAGGAGGAGGTTTGTTTACACTACAGTAAAAATGTATTGTGACTGAGAGGGGCAGCTAAAGCCTAGTGACCCTGACTTGCACAGGGAGCAGCCAGTGGCTCGGTACTAATAGGGTGAGAAATGTAGTGCGAGCGCGCCTCCTTTACCTACTTGGACTTATTCGGTCCCTCCTCTCCTTGTGCTCTGTCTGTCTGCTTCCACTCTGCTCTCTCTAAATCTCCCACTCTCAGTCCTAGACACGGTTTACCAGCCGGACCCGTAAAACTTACCAGGCTCTTCTGTAAGCGAAAGGTCAAGGTCAGACTTTAAAGTATTCAGCTGAGCAAGCTTCAGTGTCATCGACAAGGCTCGACTGAGCGGCGATTTCCTGTCTCTGTTACTCTGACGTTTGAAATGTGCAGAAATGTTTGATCACATTTGTTTAATTCACAGACAGTTTGTCTTGTACAGGTTTTCTTTACTCCCCCTCCCCTCATCTTTTCTTTAACAAGCTTTGTTTCGAGAATCTTCCGTTAGATGGCCTCTGCTCTGGGATTCATAATGATGGACCAGCATATTTCATGTTTCCTGTGTGACACACTTAACTTTATCTGGTCTTATCTATCTGTGACTCTTTATTTTTTCTAATTTTCAATATTTTATACAGTTAAAGAGCTTTTTCTCCCTAGAAAAGCAAATGTACTGTGTTCTGTGCTCATGACCTGCTTCTCCTATAGGGTTGCTGCTAAGTTTGATATTGTTATTTGTAAATACATTTGTGTTGTTTTTATTTTGGAAACACAACTCACCACCTTCCTAACTAGCACTTGACCTGAGCTGGCCTGCAGCCTTTCAGCTCACCTGTGACTCTTGTCCTGTACTGTAAGTGTACCGTTGTCCGCTCCTCCTCGATCACACACAGACAGACACCACGTTGCACTGTGCTCTCCTTCACTCTGCCACCCTCCCCACGGGGACTGAGACACTGTAAAGAGACGGAAAAACATGACAAAAACTAAC
>JAQFJA010000005.1:23967698-23978213 GCA_029874485.1 Naso brachycentron
CAAATTATGTTTCATACAAAAGATTTTGCAACCCCTGAACTAAAACGTTGTGTAAAAAACAAAGCACTTATTCTTTTTTTCCACTTTTTACTTTGTCCTCTCTCCAGATTTTTGTGTTAATTTCTGGGTATCTCGTGTCACTGTGTATGTAGTGGTGCCGATCAAATGATGAGTGGCAGTGAAACATGTCAACGATGACGCATCTCCTTATCTTTTTCTTTTTTTTCTTTATTTTTTTTTGTTTGTTTGTAATAAAACCGAATGAAATGAGAAAAAAACACTGTGGTTTTATTTGGATCGTCTCTGTGATTCTTGCATACTGTTTTCAGGAATGCTAGTGGTCGCCTTCAAGGGATGGAATTGGTGGTTGGTCAACCACTTTGGCCAGTCTCACATATCTCAGCAACATCTCAGCTTTGACATGAAATTTTGCACAGACGTTAAGTTTTCCTGACTGATGAATCCTCCCGACTTTGGTGATCCCCTGGCTTTTCCGCTAACGCCACCAGGAGGTTAACATTTGTGGTTTTAAGAGAAATCTCCCAACAGCTTTTGGATGAATTACCATAAAATTTGCTACAGATATTCCGATGATAAGTTTTACTAACTGGAGATTCTTGAACTTTTTATCTAGCACAATCATCAGGTCAAAAATTAACTCCCTACAAACTGATGACATTTCAGTCTCAGCTAGCTCATGGGCGGTGCTAATTAGAGAGCTTACAAGCCTAACCAATCGGTTGAATGTCTGCTAAACAGCATGTTAGCATTTAGTGCAGCTGAAAGTGCAGTTCTATTGCCAAGTATTGTCCAGCCTAACGCAGGTAGCTAAAGCTAGCATGACTGTAGATTGAATGTCTCAAAAATGGAAGGTCACACTGCTAGCATACCATTTAGTAAACCATAATTGGCTTTATTGTGTTGCTACATGCCCAAAGGGTGTCTGTCTCCACAATAATAAATTCTGAAATATAGTTTATCAGTAACAATGGAGTTTGCAATAGTGAAATTTGGATTAGGTGCCTTTATGCACAAAGTGCACCTTCAAAAAAGCTTTCTTGGTGATGGTGGCCATGGTACAGTGAACAAGCTGTTAATTTAAGAGTAACCAACAAAACATTGGCTCAAAAGCCAGTTTATTCATACTCTGGATGTACCCTCAAGCGTTACAAGACAAAACATGGAAGACGGGGGTGTCACAGGTTGGGAAACTAATAGATAACAGTGCACATGACACACAAGGAATGGTAAGCCAAAAAGGCCCTCCGGGTTCTAAAAGGTATTTGTGGGAATATACCTTCCCACAACCACCCACCAATTCTACCAAAAGAAAACAACCAAACCAAAAGAAAAGTTGGGAGTCTCTGGCAGAGAGAGCCCTCCATAATGATTTAAAAAAAAATAATTACATAAGCTCCTTATGTAACCTCTTTTCAGATATGCAGATAACCAGCAGCTGAGGAAAACACCACAGGTGCAAACAATACCTTCTAATGAGCAAAGGTGAGCTAGAAAATTCATTAAGCCAGAAAACAGACTTGTCAGTTATGCAGAACTATCTGTCCAAGTTTGCTAATATTCACAATACAACACCAAATGCAACAAGAACCCACAGTGTAGTGAACTTAAGGCTGGACTTTATTGCTTGTAAGTAATTTATCTTTTAATTTTCATGAGTATGGCTATGTATTTTTGTCCTTTAAATGCTAAATCTTCTTACTTTAAAATACCTTAAATAAAACCATAGCTGTCATCTCTTAATTCGTGCGAATAACACCTGATGTAAATTCACGCTCTCTTTCTTGCTTAATTTCACCCCCTTACTTTTAATGACAGCTTAGTAGACAAAGATAACATTTAAGGCTCCACTTTGGTCCAAAAATTTTGAACTATGATATTCTTGCTCATATTTCAACTTTATATGAAAAGTTAAATAGGTTTTAAACTTAAAATCTAAATAACTGAGATGGGATGTTCATGTAGATTTAAAGGCATGGCTTTTTTGAAATAAAGGTTTTGTTGAAAAACTAAGATAAACAAAGCCCAACTTCTAACTAAACAAACAGAGATTAATTGTCCTCAGGGACCAAAAGTTGTCATCAATCTGCTCTGACGGCTGTGGATGCTGCGTAGGAGCAGGAAGATGTTAACGGAGGGGGGCTGTGAGAGCAATACAGTGATTCAGTGTCTCCTCTTCACAGGCCTCTATCACACTTTGAGGTTATCCACACACACACACACACACACACACACACACACACACACACACTAAAAAAGACACCAAACCTAAAGGTGAAGAAAAGTGGTGAGAGGGTGAAGGAGAAAAACAGATGTCACCCTGCAAATTTACTTTCAAGTCGCTGGTGTCACCGCCTGTGTCACCCACCTGTGCGAGTGAATCAGCAGTTTGTCACGTGTGTTTGTGTGTGTGTGTGTTAAAGAAACAGCCTCAACTTTACTTTCACTTGGTTGGAAAAGTAGCCTCAACTAGGGCTGCAACTAACGATTACTTTCATTATTGATTAATATGCCAATTATTTTTTATGATTACTCGATTAATCATTTCCTCTATGAAATGTTTAAAAAAAGTGTTAAAAATGAGCATCAGGCAAACATGACGACTTCAAAATGCTGCTTTTGTCCAAACAGCCCGAAACACAAAAAATCCACATTTATGATCGTAAATGACACAGAGAAGCAGAAAATCACATTTAGGACGCTAAACCAGGAATTCTTTTACTTGATTATTTAAAAAATGACCTAAACTATTAATTGATTGTCAAAATAGTTGGTGATTCATTTTCTGTCGATCATTAATTGATTATTAGATTAATCTTTGCGGCTCTAACCACAACCTCGGATTTACAACTCAACATTTCACCAAAAAAAGAAAATTTGGTAACACTTGCTATGGAAACACGTAACAAACATATATAACACATGAGAAGGCATTATGAACACACAATGCATTACATGTGGTGAAGGTTTGGGTTAACTCTAACCTTGCTTATCACTATGGTTATACAGCACTATAGGCGCATTATAACACATTAGATGTATGTTCATAATGCATTATAGATGGATGCTTTAAGTTAAGTGTTGCTGAAAATTTCATCAAGATGTTTTCAAGATTTTTTTAAGTTTTGCTGCTGCCATCGAAAAGCGAGACGTGGTCGACCGCTGAGGAGAAATCACAGGCAGGAGTCCTTGCTTTAAAATCCTTTTTCTGAGAAGAGCTGTGAGGGCTTTTTGTTAGCTGAAAATTGCGGCTGTCTGATTTTGCCCTTTCATTATGAAAACCTGCTCAGTATTATAAAAGCTTTTTTTTCCCTAACTGTCAGAAACGAGGAGATGGTGAGGAGAGAGTTCAGGCACCTGTGGCTGTTCTCACCTTCCCACCAAATGTCCTGACAGTGTGGTTAAGAGATGAGAGGAGCGAGCCGACAGCTCTGCTGCCTCTCTGTTCACTCCTCTGCTGGCTTCCTCGTTTGTTTGTTGGGCAGGAGGAGGAGGAGGAGGAGGAGGAGGAGGAGGAGGAGGGGGCAGACGGAGGGATAAACCATGACGAGAGAAGAAGAAGAGGAGTGCTACTGTCTGCCTCTTCTTCCCTTCTTTCTCCCTCGCGCTCTCGTCACCTCCTCTGATTAAACATTCTGCAGGGTTGCACAACAGAGGAGCGTCGGCCTCAGTGTGAGGAGGACAAATGGTGCCTGACACGACAGAAAACTGTGAAAAACTGAGAGTTCAATCTGGCTGCAGTCAAATTGGCTTTTACTATGTTTTGATCATCGATTAATTTGTTTTTTTTGTTAGTTGAGTAGTCAAAAAGTCGATTAATCGTTAAGTCGAAAAAGTAGAACAGGACTGTTGGAGCAAGAGGCAAAAGTTACACAGAAAAACTGAGAAAAACAGTGACTCCTCATATTTTAGAGGCTAAAAAAACGAATTTTCAGTCAGTGTTGTTCAATAAATGCTTTTGATTGATCATTTATCAAACTGCCCCTCACTGACAAATCGATTAATCAATGTTTTGCTTCACTCATATGTGACAATATAACAAATATGAAGTTTTAAGGTTTTGTCTTTGTCAACTTTTTCATATTGATGAGTTTATTTTTAAAAGTGACACAATTTTGTTTTTACCTGTAAATTTGAATGAATCAGCTTTTATCTTTTGTTTTGATAAATTTTGCATTTTCTTCACACACACACACACACACACACACCTCACTGCACTCGATCATGTAGAGCTACAGTTGTAAAAGTGTGTTAGGCTTAGATTTGAATTTTACTAATTTCTCTTAAAAAAAGATTATTTTTGATTTGAAGCCCCTTGTGATGAATTTGTACATTTTTTTGTTTTTCAATAATTTACGACAGTTAGACTGCTTCATGTTTTTAGGATAAAGAAACACCAGGAGACAGAACTGCTGAATGTTGGTTTTGTTGTTGGGGTTACATGTTATATGTTGTAACACTGACGGTTTCTGTTTTGTATCTTAGTTTTTACTGCTGTCTGTCTCAGCCAGGACAAGAAGCTTTAAGTCTTAGGGGGCTTAAAAAGGTTAAATTTAAAAAAAAATCTTTTTTGTAGGGTTCTTTCGTAAACTTTGCCATGTTTTATGTCATATTTTATTTTTACAACATGACATTTTTTTGGAAAGTGACCGCAAAAAGTTCTGTCGTGTAGCTTTTCATCCTGTGAGAGTCCAGCAAAAGTTAATTCTGTAAAATCAAGCATCAGCACCACAAAGATGACCTGTGGTGTGTAACAGTGCGTCTGTCCGTACATTAAACTGCAGTTGTTTACATTGTGAGTGAACAGCCTTTAATGGTTTTAATGTGCACACGAGCCGCAGACCTCTGTGATAAAACGCTCTCAGCTCTTTGACTCGGGAATATTTATGGTGGGGGGAGTCGCTCTAAAGAAGGGGGTTTAGTTTGAGGAAGAGTTGAAGAGAGCTTGCAAGCAGGAAGGGTGAAGGGCCAAGTGTGCCTTAAAGCAGGGTGGCTGGGTGGGGGGCAGTGGAGGGTGGGGGTCAAATGCATTTACAATCATGAGATGGCGGGGCGAGCTTTTATTTGTTTTCCACCCCTCCCTCTCTTTATTCAGCCTCTCTGTGTCTGCGGCGGCTGAATCGAGCTCCTCGGCTGCGCGCCGTGACCTTGTGTACCTGGTGTTTTGTCGTAATGGCAGCCATTGAGCCAGGTGTCTGCTATCCGACACACTCATTTACCCATAGCACCGGCAGGAGGAGCAGAACAAATGAATGAGTGTCCAGCTTGACAATCTCTCTGTCTCCATCTCCTCTTTTGTGCTTTTTCTAAGCGACGATCCCTAGTAGCTCATATTTGCCCCTAATCAGCCTCTTGGCGGCTTATCTTTAAACCCACATTTAAACAGTTTTATTCTTCTTTGTCAGCTTTTATTGAATGCTTCCATTATGCAGCACTTTGCTGTAAATCAGCTGGCTGAGAGTGTAAAAGGGAGGAAGGTGTGTGTTAGTCTTTTTTTTTTTTTTTTTTGCCCCTGGCGAAGGCAGATCTCAGTTTTGAATTGTAAAGGCAGTGAAAGAACAGGATGCAGCCGATACGCTGCAGCTCATATTCTGTCAGGAAAAATATTCACTTCGTGTTTGCATGTGAGAAGAGAGAGACGAGGACACATAAGAATCACATGTCCTTCAGTTTTTACATGTCTGTGTGTGTGTGTGTGTTGTGCAGCTCTGCCTGTGTGTGTGTGTGTGTCAGCTTTGTGTAGGTTTTAATCAGAGATCTGCAGCTTTGATCTCCTGCTAGCTGCCCACTTCCTGTAGTGATAGCATTCATGCTAGTGCAGCAGGAATTCAAACGCCCTGTTTGATAGCATTGTCAGGAAGGTGTTGATGAAATTTGTCATCAGAAAAGACCAGAAACAAATCACCTGTTCATGCATGCATATGTGCAGGAGGTGTGGACCTGTGTGTGTGTGAGTGCGTTGTGTCCTGACTGCCTCAAATGAGACTTGTTTTTCTGCTACATGTGAGGACTTCACGTCAGCTAGCGTAGGACTGGGCAGCCCTCAGAGTGCACAAGTCATTCGTCACAACCTACATGATCAGTAATTATCAATATTAACCGATATGATATGAAACCTTACTCTCGTGATAGGTTTTTCAGCTGTATCGCCAAGACCTAAGCTAACGTGGAGTGAGGCTAAAGCTTCAGCTCTATTAACTCCAAGGAGACTTTTTACATTCAGTACATTTTGTTATGCAGAGGCAGCAATGAGAACTTCATGTCCATCTCATGTGTGTGTGCTTAGTAGATTCAGGGTGTGTTCAGTGTGTGTTCAAGATGTTTAATTAACCTGCACACAAACAGAAAAAAGGTAAAAACAATAATTTGAGTTTTGTTTGTTGAAGCTAAGTTCATTTTGCAACTGAAGCCAAAGGTAATAATAACTAATAGCCTACATTATTGTTTATGTACACAAACACAGAAGAGCATGTTGATTAGTCACATTTAAAATTGTTTGCAGATGTATTGTTACCTTTTGACAGCTTTAGCCTTTATGCTAACCCAGACTGAACCTGTTCAGATTTTAGCTTCAGACTTGATGCACACAGACACATGAGACTGGTATCAATTTTAATTGGTACTGAGGAATTAAAAAGCACACAGTCATCAGCTTTGATACACATGAAACCTGATGAGAGCACGGAGGCGATAAGAACACGAAGCTGCTCCCCTCTGTGTGCTGTCATTACAGAAGCACCACTAAATCTACTAGAGCACGTCTAGATGAAGCTCTTTAGATAAATAATGGCCACTACGAGCTGCACCGCACACGTGCACACACACACACACACACACACACACATTTAAAATAAGCATGTGCGTGCATGCACGCATGCTTCCATTCCTGTATAAACACAAATGCCCACTTGCACGCATGAATGGATTCTTCCAACCATGTTCACACACACACACACACACACGCACACATGTGTGCAGGCACAAGGTTAATGCGTACACATACAATTCCACCGTGTTTGTGTAGAAGTGAAGCCCCACAAGGCTTTTCTAAGGACCTTTCCTCTTTCACTGCCTGTGCTCTACTTCTCCACTCTCATCCCTCCTTTTTCCAGACACACACACACAGACGCAGATGAGAGGATGATGCCAGATGGCGCTGCAATGCATAGACATACATCCCCTTCCTGTCTCTCTCTCTGTGTCCGTCGCTGGACACACTGTACGACCGCTGAGTGTGTCTCCAGGGGGCAGAGAAAATATTCGCTCGGCCTAGTTAGCCGCTGCGTGCGCGTGTGTCAGCTTGTACGTGTGTTTGTGCAGATGTGTGTATGTGTGTGTGTCTGTGTGCACATGCTCATGCCGGAAGCAAAGGAGATGATGCACACTGCTGGAGAGCGAAGAAGAAATAATGTATGTGTCTGTATCTGTGGGTTTGAAAGACAAAGAGTGTGTGTGACAGAGATAGAGAGAGGACGAAGAACTGAGAGAATCCTGTTTCTGTGAGAGCCACCAGCCACTGTGTTTGCATATAGCTATATATATAAAACTGATTATGCGTCGAATTTTCCCCTTGCTATTTCATTTAGCTCTCTTTGTTAATTATGAATCGACTGTGCCTTGCCACCGGTCCCCTGTGTGAAGGCTCCCCTGCCGCCCTGCGGTGGCTGTCTTTGTAGTCGGAAAAAAAAGGGAAGCAGTCAGAGCCTGATGCTGGTGTTCCGTCTTCACTGAGAGAGCAGAGTGTGTGTTTCAGCCTCATTGCTTTTATAATAAGATGATCCTAGACTCTGCTGTTCAAGAAAAGAGGTCAAAGTTCACTCGGCCTGCCCACACTTCAGATATTTGTATTTACAGTAGATTATTTTTACGTACATGTGTGGTTGCTGCAGGTTTGTGAGGGAAAGACTGAAGAAGAGGAAAGAAAAAGGAATAATAACACTCAACTTCAAGCATGCATGTGTAATAATGTGCATAGAGTGCTGTATAATCATACTTATGAACACCATAACCACCTATAATGCATTAAGTAAGTGTGTTCATAATGTGTTATAATGGATTATAGATGCATGCTTTAAGTAAAGTCTCACCAAAGGAACAAACAAGTGCAGAAACAATCAGTCGATTATCAGAATTTCATTGAATATATTATATTTATAATTTAAGTTATAAATCCATAGTCTGCTTTTTCCCATTTGTATAATTTTAAATCAAATATCGTTCAGTTTTGAACTCTTAGTCGGACAAAACAAGTAAATTAAAGGTGTGAGAAGTTTATACTTGTGTGTCCACAGTCCTGATGATTCATGATTCTTTAACAATCTTTCACTTACTTGTCAGTTTTTATCGTCCAAATGCAGCTGTTTGTCAGTTTCTGTGTACGAACACAGACAAAATACAACCGGATTCACATTCCTTGTATGTGGACAATAAAGTCGATTCTGAGGGTTTCAGCTGGAGTACAAAAATAATGCCCAAACAAAGAATCTACTTACTCTCATTCAAAATGGAATGAATAGATTTAATCACAGTTTCCAAAAGTCTAAGGTGACATCATCAGATGCCTTATTATACCTGAAATGTCTAAAAGTCTTTAGTTTATTATCAAATAAAGAAAGAAAAACTGCAAATTTCTAGAGAAGTGAGAAATGTTTTCTGTGATTTAACGTCACTCAAAACAAGTGATCGATTATCAATAACAAGTCAGTCGACTAAATGCTCGATCGACTGTTTCAGCTTCATTTTTCTTCCTTGCTCGGCGCCCACAAACGCTCGTTCAACATTTCAGATCTAAACGGTTCCTCTAGATATCCATTAGTCATATTTGTGGTGCATTCCTGTCTTGTTTACTCGCACCATGTTTCACGGCGTTCCACAAAAAGCCTCCTGAGCTTCCACGCTTAACATTTCAAATTGTATTCAAGCGAGGGGCAAATTCGTTTAGCAGATAAATGCGAGGCTTCACCTCCAACTCGAGCTCCAGCTGTGAATGTGTGTGAGAGTGTGTGTGCAGTCACAGGAATGCTGCAGGGGCTCTCAGCACTTGGAGACTAAATGACAACATTATTTTACTTTTGGGAAGGATTGAGGGAAATTCAACTGCACTCCCAGACAAGCTCCTGCAGGCGCTGTGCGAGTGTGTGTGTGTTGTGATTCTGCTTCAGCAAGCCGGGCTTTTATTGTTTTTTAATTTTCTGTTTTGTATGCCAGCGCGCCGCCTTCTCCTCATTTATCCGGTTAATTATTCTTCTTTTCCGTCGCTGGCACAGTGCTGAAGCAAAGCTCTGTGATTTTATCTTCAGATATGGGGTCACTTTGCACCCAACACACACACATATGCATACATCACACAATCCGCCATTATCCTTCATCATCTAAAATTAATGGACACAATCAGTAATTACCACATCAATAATTAACGCGACGTCTCATTTTTTTGCAAGATATGGAGAGGCTCGATGGCAAACACTCCAATCTGAAATGCATAATGGATGACTTGTCATCAGTTTTTCTGCAGCTAACTAAAATCCTTCTTTCTCTGCCCTTGTCCCCGCCTCCCTGCGTCTCCTTCCAGATTCGTGCAAGGCCAAGGCGTGGTATTGTACCCCCAGATTGGGGATAAGTTGGACATTGTGTGCCCCCGCGTGGACGGCGGGGTGACCGATGGCGTGGAGTATTACAAGGTGTACATGGTGCCCAAGGAGCAGCTGGAGAGCTGCACCATAACCAAGGCCGACACGCCGCTCCTCAACTGTGTCAAGCCTGACCAGGACGTCAAGTTCACCCTGAAGTTTCAGGAGTTCAGCCCAAATCTATGGGGCCTGGAGTTCTTCAGGGGGAGAGACTACTACATCATCTGTAAGTACACGTCTGCACCTGAAGGGACAATAAATTAAGCCTTCTAATTTAAGGGAAAAACAGCCATAAACAGCTCAGCCAGGTTTAAGAACCAGCTGTTGGTGACATGCCTCAAACTTCTGTGTAAAGTTCACTGCTTGGTTGTGCATTTTTCTTATTCTAGTCAATAACTGCTCAGACAGAGATGGTGGATTGCTGTGCTGACTTTAGTTTCTGCTATCAATTTTTTGAGGCTTAGCATTTTGTGCAATTGCTCAAAGTTTGCAGTCAATGCTGCATTCACTGTCGCTCTCTCCACCTACGCACAGTTCAGTGCAAGTTCATGCACCTTCCCTAGATGTTGCTGACGGACATTCTGACATTCATAGAAAATAAACTGAAAAGGATGCAGATGGATGAGGTTGAGAGAAAGTCAACTGTGGTTTACTGGCAGAAAACAGAGGATTTTTCTTGAACATCACAGTTTGAGGCTATCCAAAGCCTGATTTTTCCCCAGAGATCCGAAGGAAAGAAGCACATGAGTAAACATTTTAGGCCCATTTGAAGTTATACCAAAAGTCAACTCAAAGGGATGTGTAGTGTTTTCAAACATTCTCCCTGTGGGATTTGCTTCTTGTATAAATCAAGCCTCCAGCAAGATCC
>JAQFJA010000005.1:24004824-24015691 GCA_029874485.1 Naso brachycentron
ACCGCTGCAATGGAATTTTACAGGAAAAAAAATGGATTGCAGCATAAAGTGTCTGAAATTGAAACACCTCATCACCCCATCACTATTCCAAAACTAATCCCCATCACCTCGGAGGGGATCATCTCAGCGTGGAGAAAGAAGGAATGCCAGGCGAGCCGTGGCCTGACTGTTCAGCTTTTACGTGTTGCTTTTTGCAGTCTCTTCTCCCATATTTCTCCCATATATTTAAGTGGATTGACCCTCTTACTCCTGTCGGCGGCACAGAGTCACTCCCCATTCTTTCATCTGAGGCTGAAAATGTGTCTCTTCAAAAATGCTACCCTTCCCACACATAATGATATCCCTTCAGCTCCTCTACTACGTCTAATGTGATCAGGACAAAAGGAGAGACGACTTCCCACCTCCTCTTTGCTTCTTTCCTTCCTGCCTCCTTCTTTTTTCAATTCTTCTGTCATCGGCTGTGTCTGAAATCCTCCCGCGAGGACAGTTTGTTATTACTTATAAAGCCTCAGACTGAAACTTACGGTGGTGTTTTCTTCTCTCAGGTAATCATTTTCCAGGTTTAAGCAAATGTTTTCTGAAAATCAGACTGCAAAGGATTTTTGTCTCAGAACATTTTAGATATTAAAAAAAAAAGTAAATCGAAAAATGTGGCTTGACTGTGTAGTTTTAATACACATATAGTTATTCTCCTCTTCTGAACTAATCCAAAACCAATTTAGATTAATCAAAAAAACCTAGTAAAAGAATCACGCACATGCCTGCCAACTAAGGATGATCTTAGTGCCCTTTTGCTACTTGGTTTGGTTAAATTTGACAGACTTTTCAGTTTCTGCAGCTGAGTGCCGTTTAACGACAGTAAATTTGTGCGATAAAATAACGTAATTAAAAGAGCTCTAAAGTGTCAAACTGTGAAAAATCATTTGACAAACATGATCAAAATATTTCATTTCTGCTTGTTTTTAAAAATTTTATTCATCGTTCCTCATCAATCCACAAAAATCTAAAGCCTCATCCATTAATATTTCAATCATGAGAGACTTAATTAAACGGACTGTAAAAAAAAAACAGAAAAAACAAACAAATATTTTAACTTAATGCCTGCAAATAATCCCGTTGTGACATCATATTGAGGTGGACTGATGCAATGAGATGTACAAAACAACCTCCCGATGGGGTCTTGACCTTCGTGGTGCAGAAGGAGTGCAGAGTGATGATGAAGATCCAGATGTGACTTGGAGCAGTGATGAGGTGAAGCAAGGTGGCATCAATTTGACTGCAACCACAGCTTACAGCGGCAGAGAGGAGCAGCTTTCAACTTTGATATCCACGAGATGACTGGCTCACAGTGAGCATGGCTAAATGTGATTTTTTTTGGGGGGAGGGCTTGACGCCAAACTGAACTTAATGATACATGACAGAAAAGACGGCAATGGCCACTTCTCTTTAAAACCTTACACCATTGTCGTTGTTGTTGTTTGTTGACAGTTTGTTGCCATAACTGTTCATGTGTTCAATCATCTTGGGGACGTGTAGTGTTTAATTCTGACAATGAACACAATCAACAGAATAACCAAAGAAATTCAGAATAAAAAGGAAAGCCATGATACTAATATGTAGACACATGTGAGAGTAAAGTCATAAAGGTGAATATAGCTGCTGAATAAACTCAACAGAACTTAAGATAACGAGTTGGATATAATTAAAAAATAAAATAACTTGAAGCAAAAATCTTTCCCCCTGTTTTAAAAAATACAAGGAAAAATCCAGATAAAGATCAAAATCAGTTTGACCTCTAAGCTTGTAGTTAAAATCAGATTTATTGGTACTTTGAAAGCCTTTCAAAGTGATTACAATATAAATAGATTTGGGAATGAGGTTAAGTAAAATTAATAAAGGAAACCATTAACCCTTTGCATGTTGAAACAGTGAGCCCTGTGATGAACTGGTGACTTGTCCAGGATGAACCCCGCCCTCACCGAATGCCAGCAGGGATTGGCTCCAGACCCATGCAACCCTGTAAAGGATAAGCGGCTATGGAGAATGAATGACTGAATGTTTAAATACAACCCTGATTTTTTTTTCTCTTTTTCTAATTTGCTCACTCATTGCTGCCGCTGCGGGTTTGTAAAGTCATAAATTAGCTCCACCATCTGAAGCCCAGTTTATGCTTCTGCTTTGAATCTGCTCCGCATAGGTGTGTGCCCTACGCCGTAGCCTATGCTATGGCTTGATGTGCACCCCCCCAAAAATGTAAGTACACGTCACAGTGACACGGACCTCAACAATTGTGATTGGTCCGCTCGGTAGACTTGCATTTTCACAATTCATCCCCTCTCTGTGGTCAAACAGATCATTTCCTCCAATGTCTTTTCTTTCTTCTGCATTGCAATTCCTGATATAGATGCTGATGAACATATTCTATGTTCATCAGCACCAGTCAGGATGGCCCGCCGATGGGCTAAAAAGCACATTGTTGCAATTAAGGTTGTCTTCATCACAACAATTGCACTACAATGATATTATAACTGTAATACAAGGCTCACTTGCTGTTCACAGCGGGTGGTGCAATGTGTGTGAGCCATTGTTGGCATGTCAGTCTCCTCAGAGTGGCATACTAATTACACATTTAAAATTTTGGACCTATTAGATAATGTAAGGTGAAGATAAAACAACTTCCTGTTCATGTCGAATAATGCCATCATCATGGCGATGGTGACTGATGAAACCTCACATGGTTGATTATTCAGCATTATTAAGGTGTAAACATTATTCAGCTAAAAGTAAATTAAAAAAAAAAAAATCTAAATAAATTAATCAGTGGAAACTTTTAGGAGTTGCTTATCCGGGTACACAACATTTCATTTTCTGTGTCAAGTAGGTGGCGCTATGACCATGAGTAAACATTAGCTTGTAGATGTGTTCAGGCTTGCACCATTGACAAACACGTTAAGTTTGGTACATACTGAACAGTGTACACTGAAGTTATAAACATGTAGATGTTCACAACAAAACATTCAAAATGGCCGCCCTGCTACGGCCACACTGTTATCAAAACCTAAAACTTTTAATCACTTTTCATATCAAAGATCTTCAGAGTGTCCACACTATATTTCAAGTCATTCAGATAAAATCTGTAGGAGGAGTTTGTTGAAGTCTCACACGTTACAAAATTTGGTAAATCTTTGTGACCAATAGGTGGCGCTATAAATATGGCTAAATGTTGGCATGTGAATGGGTTCAGGGCAGGACTCCTATTATATAAAGTTTGAGGCATATTGGAATAAAGTTTAATGTACAGTGAAGTTATAAGTATTTCGTTTCTTGGTGAAACGCTCAAAATGGTGGCCCCGTCACGCCCACACTCTGACTCCAAAACCAAAGATTTTAATAAATTTGGTCCCTATGGGGTTAAGAGTACACTCATCAATTTTCATAAGGATTGGATGAATTCTCTTGGAGGAGTTTGTTAAAATACACAAAGCGTAAATCGTCAAAAATGGCTGACTTCATGTTGACTTTAGCCTATGGTCTTAAGAGACGTTTTTGTAGCTCTGGGTATGATACATAAGTTCAATAAATTTAATACATGTATGTGAAAGTGGGCCCCAGAGCTGCAGTTTAGGGGGCGCTAGCAAGTCATTTTGCCCCCCCCCCATTTATGAAACCAATGAAATATGTAAATTTTCACCACGACTTAGGGCCCAAGCACCGAAAACGATGCAAGGACCTATTGCAGCTGAAGAATTTAATCCTGTCCAATAAGTTGCCTTTTTGGCAGCTTTAAATATACTCAAAAATTCATGAAACTCAGCAGAGTATTTAGTCGTTTAGTCAACCTGCAGAGCAACATGGACATGCTCATGCACAGCTATAAATGCTGTCAACACTTACGACGTATGCTCTACGTGCAGCCAACACAGAAGCATAAATCAGGCTTCACTCTCAGATGTCAGCATCATCTGTTCTGTCCGTGTTTCAGAAGTATTTCCACCACTTGAATCCACTTTTTTTTGGTTAAATCCAGGTTCAGTCTCATCTTGTCCTTGTTTCCTCTCAGCCCGTGACCTTTTTGGCTGCAGCAGCGATTTCTCTGTCCCTGATGCTCAGATCATGGACCTCCTTTGTCAGTCTTATCAGCTCTCAGTGGTGTGGTTATTTCCTAATGTTCGGTGGCGCATGAAGGCAGCACAAAGGTTCAGATTCACATCTATCTGAGGGTTTCTGGGATAAAGAAAAGGAGACAAATTAACAAAGCAACTCAATTTCATTTGCATTGTTTTAATGGGAGAGTGGAAGGGGTTTTGCATACATAAATATAAATGGATGAATTAGCTCTTTTGGCTCAAAGAGTGAAAGCGTCAGCGACAGGTTTGGTCCATTGTGGTGGAGATAGAAAAAGGAAGAGTGAGCCCAAAAACAATGGCTTGCTTTTCTTTCCTCACGCTTCAGCCGGATCATCGGCACTGATCCGTATGATTGGCTGATGATGAGGTGTCTCACACACACACACACACACACATTCACGATGAACTGGGATGCAGTGCTAATCACAGTCAGGGTGACAAACGATTGAATATTATTGTGGAATAATGAGAGGACTTGAGGCGGATAGTGAAGATGGGAGATGAGGTGGATTTGGAAAAGAAATCAGAAGAGAGATGAGATGGATGATGGATACATTGTAGTGTAAAAAAAGGGAAAAAACCCACTAAAACTGCATGGTGACATCAGCGTATTTATGCACTTACACTGACGATCATGCTGGAATCTTGTTGGGCTCCTTTCACCAAACAGCTCAGTGTGTTCTGCCCTGTCTTTCCACCAAGTGAGGTTTTTCTTTTTTTAGGACTTCAAAAACTTAATTTTAGCTAAACTGCTGTTGTTGTTAAGTTCTTGTCTTTTATCACAGTAATAAAATTTGGATGCTCTGTGTTTTATAAAGCAAAGATGATGACAATAGGCACTTTCAGACTGCATGAACCATCTCATAGTTCTAGGAACCTAGTTCTTAGAACTCCCCTTCTTATTGTATCCGCACTGCAGGAACTATTCAGCTTCTTAAAACTACATTTTGAGGAGCTTTTTTGGCTCAAACTCCAGAGTAGGTACTTTTGCAGCACAGGAGGAACTTTAGGAGCATAAGTGCACTTTGACTGATTGAATTCAGGAGCCAGCGTTGGCAACTGCTGTTTTTAAAAACCCGACAACTGTATTAACGAGACGACACAAACTACGAACCAGAGCTCGTAACGAGATCGACGTTGTTTTGTCCTTGTATCTTCACTGAGATTTGATGGCATTCAGCTTGGCATACCTGTTACATTATCGCCACATATTGGACATGGAGTGGCACTGCAGTAGCCTTCCATATTTGTTGTTATTGTTGTTATTGTAAGTTGTGCAAATTTTGCATTATAAGTTGAGTGGAAGTCACGTTAGTTTACCAACTGCCAACCAGTTTGCGTAGCTCACGTAGATTGTTCGTACTGGCGGTGTGAATGCCAACAAAAAAAGAAAGAAAAAAACAAAAAAAGTGTTTAGTCCCCTGGAACTCCTCAAACTCTCCAAAAGTTCCTAGAACCTTAAAAGGTAATATTAGAACAAACCTAAGTTGATACTGTGCTTAAATCAAGCAGGACGTTTCCATGCACAGTTAAGTCAGGCTACAGTTATTGCTCAATTAGGCCATTTATTTCATTGTTGTCCTTGTTCTAGTACACAAGCGCTGAGAGAGAATCAATTTATTTTGGGACTCCGGTGGCGGTGATATGCCCCATTCAGCTGGTTGCTGTTGGACCGTCTTTTGGTTAGCCAAACAAGCTACAAACACGTTAGCAAAGCTAGCGAAATCCCTGCAGGGCGGTGAAAACATGGACAACTTTTCAGTGCTGTACACTTCGTATCTATGCTTTGCTTTCGGTACAATTTAATTAATGCTTTCCCTCAGGCTTATGGGATTTTTGATTTTCTTACCGTATTTCCGCTATAAATTTATGCTGTTTGACGTCCTGATCAAAGAAGCCTTGGGGACAACTGATCATGTGCAGAACACTTAGGCCAATCAGGGTCCGTTTGAGGTGTATACATGTAGGAGTAATTTGATTTCCAATTGCATTATGCGAGTGTGTTAGCTTGACTTTGAGAAATTTGATTTAGTGCGATTCCAGTCAGACTAACATGTTAACGTGTATTTAAAAGTCTGGTTTCAGTTGGAACTCCAGCTAAAACATGTGTCCGGTTTTAACACAATAAATCGATTTTCTCTAACATCGCGTAAACCACATAGTGAAATTCTTACACAAATTTGCAGTTAATTGAATCACTTTGAACCAGTTTGTAATGAGTGAAGCTGGAGCTTTTGTGGCCTCTGCAGTTTCTCTTTCTGTGGTTGGTAATCTAGCCTTGACAGACAGAAATAAAGAAATCCAACAAGTCTAACAAAGAAAAGAAACAACAGAACGCTACAACAAGAGACATAAAAGACTGCAAAGGAAAATGAAGGCAAGGGGGAGTCTGAGTTCACATTTATCTCATTGCGTGCATTCATTATGTATGAATAACTTCACATACAGCTCAGCTCAGTCCTCTGTGCTTGAGGCTCTATCTTTTCCCATGAGTGCTTAAAAAGGTGCAGTCACGAAATTAAATGGTCATATATGTATCTCACTATAAATATCATCCTCAGTGTTGTGTTGCCTATCTTAGTGAATGTAATCCTATGGAGTAATATGTCACAATCCCCAGAGCCTCTGCAGCGAGAATCACTCCGCTCTACATTCTAGTGAAAATAATCCAGGCTAAAACTGGGTTTGCATACATTACTCTGTTGAGCTCAGTCTGTTTTATTAAGTACATAAACAACTGCAAGCTGCAGTCCGCAGGACCCAAAGTTGCTCTGTGATGTCACCCATGAGATGAAACATGGAGCTGCTCCGCTGAGAGTCATTTGGAGGCAGACAAGAGAGTTATGGCGCTTTACACCGAGGAAGCCGCGGTGTAATCAAACTCCAAAGCTCCTCCAAATAACCGCACCCAGACGGCTGCAAATGTGGGTTTTAGTCACTGTCCAGGAAAACTGTGAGTTTTATCCGAGCCAATAAGGAAAGTCGTGCCAGACAAATAAGGGCTGATGGGTAAAAAGGAGACAGATGATGGCGCGATGACAGCTCACCAAAACTCTCTCTTATAAACAAAGTGTGACTCATAGTCACAGTTGTGTTTCTCAGCTCTGCACTTTTGCACCATGATATAATTAAAAAGTTGCTTGCTTCAAGTTAGGTTGCACCTAACAGATTTTATACTAAAATGTGCCTGGATTAAAAATAAAATCTTCCTGGGCAAAGCAACCACAAAGTCTGAGTGACTGTGAGAGGAGCAGATTGAGGATTTACGCTGTAACACCTGCCAGAAATACCAACAGGGAAACTACCGTTTATCACAACTTGGGTTTATTCAGTAACTCACGCTCTACCAATAATCAGCAAAGTATGTCTTAGATCTGTGAATCAACAGCTGCTGACAAGAACTGATCAGGAGCAGCAAATGACAGAGGAGGTCGGTAAACAAAGAAGAAATTTATCCAGAGTCGCCACTTTGAGGCAGCTGAACAAGTTGTATGTATAATCATATCATCACCATATAAAGATTAAAATGAACTTGGCAGCAGTGATTTGCATAAACAGCACAGACCACCATTTTCATTCATTTGTTGTGCTTGCTATCCACATGATAAAAGTCATTCTCTCTCGAGGCTCTATTTTTGGTCTCCTCCAGCTCTTGAGGGAAATATCTGTCTCTTAATGCTGCTCTATGTTCAGCAGCTACTTGCTATCTTTTTCTCTCTGCTGTGTGATGCTGAGAAGGAAACATAAAGTCGGTTTAATAAGAGCAGTGAGAGAAATAAAATGAAAAGGCATTTAATTCCAGAAATAAAAGATTCTGTGTCTTTCTTTTTGGGAGGGGCTGCTACTCCTCCAAATGAAAGGCAAAGGAAATACTAGCAGCTGGCTCCCTCAACTTGCTGAGGCTAAGGGGATTGTTTGCTAAGAATTGTGAGATTCTGAGTCGAATGTATGGACTCTGAGCATAGCAAAAATGCGAAATGGCTATGTCTAGCACCTGGAGCTGTACCCTCTCTTCAGTCTCTCTCTCATGGGCTGTGCACACCGGGACATGAGCCCGGAACTTTCGGTAACAGAGGCAGCTGTACAGTCCGTTCAGCTAAAGAGCCGGTCCTGCTAGCAAGCAGACATGCAGCTGTTTTGTCTGTTTACACTAACTATTCTACTTAAGAGTAATATGGATAGCAAGGCATTTTGTAACTCACCATTCTGTTACAGGCTGGACAGAAGAATTTTCAGAGGCCCTGGTGTCTGTTTCCTGGTCTGAATCGGAGTCAGACAGCTCAAACAAGTAGGGCTGCACTACAGCGGCTGTCCCCTGCGGCATTGTTGTCACAGTTGTCATGCATGATTGACAGCCAGGGAGATGTCAATCAAAATGTGATCTGCCACGCCCACGCAGTGTTGAGAAATGGTTTAAACAACAAAATGAGCTGTTTTTGAACTAGCTTTTTTTAATAGTTATTAGTGTTTATTTTACTCATATTTTTGAGAATGCTTTAACAGACACTCAACTCTGATCTCATATATACATTTTTACTATTTCAAGCCAAGTTGCCAGACGCTTTAATCACTGATGGAACAGTTCTGATGGACAAAACAAGTCCAAACTCTCTAAAAGTCTAGATCAATATCTACACCAGTAAGACAAGCAAAAACATGCAAACTCCGCAAAGAAAGGTTGAGTTCAAACCTCGAACCTTCATGCTGAGGCAAAAGTGCAAACCACTGCAACACCAGGGCAGCCACAAGCCATTCTTTGTGAATTTATCTTCTGCTTGTTTTATAATTTCTTTAGTGTTACCCAGGAGAAGCAGTGGTTTTCTAACTTCCATTTGTGGATTCTGTGGGCAGATATGCATTAAAATTGGATCACACAACTTCCACTCTATACAGACTCCCATAGTGGTCATTAAATGACGTGCACTTAGTGTTTTTAAACCTGCAGACTGCAGCTCTGCATCCACCTGAGGTCTCTGTTGTTGATTATACATCTGTTCTTTTTTCTGTTGCAAGGCAAAAACGCATTCTTACTGTAATCTTTGTCTCACAGCACTGCAAAGTCAATTTGAGTTTAGCCTAGTTTTGAGTTTACTTGCACATGAAATTACAGCAAAAAAAGGATAAAAATACACCGCACGGAGAGAGACAGCAAGAACAGAACAAATTGGCTCAGGTGAGATTTATACCCCTGAGGATAATGAAGACACTTCAGAAAAACAAACCGCACAACAACACAAGAACAAACATTAAAATTAAGATAACAAATGCCGACTCAAGACAACTCGCTTCTTGTTTCAAGCGGCAAGTTCTCATATTAATGCTCCGAAAAATGTTGCGGTCATGGTGGCTTCTGAAAAAGACTGAACCTGAAAACACCTACAGAGAAACTGTGTGTGTGTACGTGTGTGTGGTAAACACTTCCCCACCTACTGATACAGCAGTCTGTCCGTCGAGTGTCTGGGGGGTCGGTGTCTGACAGTCAGTGGCCATGGCTGACTGAGCTCCACCATTGATCGTCTCTCCACTCCTGAGCAGCCCTGCCACATTCTAATCTATGCTTGACACACACACACTCTCCAGACCACGTACTGCGTCAGACATGTAACTGACGTGTGTAAGTGTGTTTTCAGTGAAACAAAGAGCTGGAGGGCGAGCCGTCTGTCTGGGCTCCTGGGCTGCACAGCACGATTACAGGACCTCCTCACCTCCGATGATTTAACTTTGTCTCTCCTCTTGTGGGATTGGATCAGTCAGCTGTCAATCATTCTGCAGGAGTTAAAGTCTGCTGGCCCTCCTGCACACTGTGGGATTGTTCACAGCCACACCCTGAGACGAGATCAAGCCAGGCACAGCATCACATCTGAAGGTACAGTCATGTTTAGCTTCATTCCTGCAAATATGCCCTCTGTCTGCCATTGAACCCTCCTGACTCTACTCTGACAAGTCAATGTCATCTATGGTCAACTTTACTTAACTTACTAAATCCAGAGAGTTGATTCTGCGGCAGCTAGTCTCTTGTAGGTACTTGAAACGTTTGGCCTCTCATTCATGGGACTTGTTCAAGCACCATTATCCTCAGTGTTAGAGCTGGTTCAGCCAACCTGAAGTCAGGGTGAAGGTTATGATGACTAATGTAAACAGACTGTGCTTCTCTCATCTATTGACCTCTTAAAGTGCTTTACACTGCAAGTCAGCTTTAACACACATTCATACACTACTGGCACAGGGCATCAAACAGCGTGCTACCTATTTATTAGAAAAAGACGCACGCTGCAGAAGGACACTTCAACATGCAGATTGGAGAAGCTGCGGACAGAATCATCAACCCTCTGACAAGAGGAAGATTTGTTCTTGTTTCTGTGCCACAGTCTCCCTGTAACAATAACTGTAACATTAATTACAAATGTTGTGCAGTTGTGAAAGTTCTGCATTAAAGCAACACTATGTAACTTTGACCGCGACCTGTGGCTTTGAAAAACGAAACTTAACGATGCACATTAATATGTTGCACAAAACAGCAGTTTTAGTAAAACTGGGTCGTGTTTTACAGAGAAAATGTCCTCTGGTTCTCCCTCTGATGTCCTACAACTGCTCTGTCCGTCTGCAGCCTTTTATTTAGCGGAGCTGTCACCAACAACTACCCACTGCTGCAGCTGCACCAACGGTCTGCAGGCAGCCTACATGTTGCTTTCAGGAACCTCTGTAAATCACAGAGTTGAGGCAGAGCATGCGTGGGACAT
>JAQFJA010000005.1:24025186-24036926 GCA_029874485.1 Naso brachycentron
TGATCGCTATTGTTTAAATGAAAAGCAAAAAAATGATATTTATTCCTATGCAAACAAAGCAGATTGGTACTTTAACTAAATGAAATTAATAGACAACTTTCTGCAGTCTGTACTGATTCAATGCCAGAAAAAAAAAAAAAAGCCATGGAATAACAATAAGGAAGGAAATAATGCCTTTGCACAGCCATCAGTATAAATGTTAATTGCTGGGAGATGACATGAATGCATCTGAGGAGGTAAGGATGAGTGGGCGTATGCAAATGTGTGCAGGCAGATGAACCGTGCAAACGATTTATTGTTTGCACAGTATGACCATATGCTTTCCCACTTTTAATGGCTTTTTCCATGAAGCTGCAGCAGCGTATTTATACATCTCTACTAAAAATATGCACCTTATGTGTGCACCCGCAGAAAGTTAGACACACATATAGACATCTGCAAATAACATACAGACTTTCTATAGGTTACATACATAAATGCATGTGTGTAAATGATGAGTGTGTGTGTTGGTGCCTCGGTACTCAAGTCGTACTGTCTGAGTATGTGCGCCATCTGTATACATTACCTATGTTTATGTGTGTGTGCGGTTGAAGTGTAAAGTGGGGGTTTATATGAGTGGTTCTGTGCCGTAGGAGTAAGTTGATGCGGGCGGACAGATAAGGGTCTCTTCAGACAAAGGCGCCCTTTGTGAGCCAGGACTGCTCTCAGCCACTGCAAGACGATCTGCCGCAGCCCCCCAGAGAATGAAAAGCCTGCCGTGTCCCAAACCGAGCGAAACAAAGTGGCTCCAGACCTGCTAACAAGAGCCAGAAGCCACTTCCGTACACTGGGGGACAGGGCTGGATTGGTAAGAGGGGACGGGTGGAAGCTTGATGCTTTTATCATACCAGTGTTGTCACTCTATTGATGGAGGTGTCAGTTAATCCAGACTTCAAAATCGTTTAATTTTGAGTATGATTCCTAATGGTTTTGGTTATCTCATCCATTTAGCAAGTATTAGCATGCTAATATGGCTTTTTTTAAAATAACATGTTAGCATGCAAATGGTAGCATTTAGCCAAAAGCAACTTGGTCTAAAAATAACTTCAGTAACTTGACAGATACCGTTTAGATTGAGGATAAAGTTTATTCCAAAGAGAGTCGTGATGTTGAAAAGAGCTGAAGGGCTTTTAGTTTTAAAGTGCAGACTGAAAGTTTGTGCACAAGTGGAATGAAAAGAGATCTGAGGGCTGACCAGAGAACCCTGGAGCTGGCGTGAGAGCACAATTTAAGGTTCTCTCGTGAAATTAGAGGCAAGTTTGGTTGGTCAACAGCCGACATATAATGAGCTGAATTTAAATGCAGTATTACTAATTTTTCACAGGTCGTCGGCTGCTTTTCCCTCTGGTTCTGATGAGACCTGACATGATGCCAATGCTTTGTTATAAGTGGGTTTCAACAAAAAATGTAAATAAAGCTATAAATACCTGCTTAAAAATGTGTCTCTTTTACAAAAAGGTGTCTGAAATAATAGTTTTTCATTCATAATAATAATAATGTTCATATTTTATTTTGAAAAACAAATGAAAATGATCTATGGGGGTTGGAGAAGGGGAGTTTACTCTCTGTGCTGTGCCCTCAAGGTCAAATTATAAGATGCATTGCCTGCGTTAATTACAGTTTTGAGGCTGAAAGCTAAGAAAAAAAGTCCCTGGTTCTCATCAGTCATTGAACTGGAACAAATCGCCCACAGGGTGAGCTATTTCAAGCCGTTCCACCACAGAAACCAGCACTTTGACTCTGCACATGTGTGATGTGTGTATGTTTGTGAAAGGCGTGGAATGTAAAGAGAAGGCAGGGAAGGTGGAGGTGATGGAGAGAGGTGAGTAAGCAGGGGGAGGACGTGGATGCAAATGTCTCTATTCACATTTCTTAGGAATTGTTAGATTGTGAACTTAAGATAATGACAGATTTATGGAGGCTTTGAAGTGCCAATCACAATCATAAAATGAAAACACAACTGCAAAAAGTAAAACACAAGAAAAAATCACAAAACACAATCAAAATAGGAAAACATGACCATAAAACAAAAACAACTACAAGTAGAAAACATAACTGCAAAAAGAATAAACACAGCCTTAAAACAGCCACAAAACGAAAAACACTGACGAGAAGAAAAAAACAGCCGCAAAAAGAAAAACACAACCAGAAAAACGAAAAACACAATGACAAAAAGAGACAACACAACCGCAAAAAGGAAAAACACAACCACTTAATGAAAAACAGAATGACAAAAGGAAAAAATACACAACCGCAAAAAACGAAAAATTAGTATTTTATTAATTATGTAAAGCTAAGTTGTACACTTGCCCGATCATGAATTCAACATTTTGTTGCTGTGTTTTGTTTATTTTGCGGTTGTGTTTTTTGTTTTGCGGTTGTGTTTTTCCTTTTTGTCACTGTGTTTTCTCTTTTTGCTGTCAAGTTATTTGTCTTTGCGGTTGTGTTTTTTCCTTTTGCACTTGTGTTTTCTATTTGCGGTTGTGTTTTTGTTTCACTACTGTGTTCTCCTTTTTGTGATTGTGTTTTGTAATTTGTTGTTGTGTTTTACTTTTTGCAGTTGTGTTTTCATTTCGTGATTGTGATTGGCACTTCAGGGCCACCATACAGAAGTTTTATACTAATACAAACTTTAAATTTACTTTAGAGTCTGTGTGGAACTCAGAAGCCTTTGACCCTTTACTGTCTGCTTGTAAAGTGTTAGCTTGTGTAGCTTCAGCATGATGTTCCTGAAGGTATTTTCTCATTACTGGAGTAACTGGGTCAACAGAAACTGCAAGAAAATATTCCACTAGTTGTGGATGAAGTTTCGGAACATCTTAAAAACTCCACAGCACTTTGTCAGCGCTTCATAGTGTCACTGTGAGCGCGAGAGAGAGCCCTGATCTCCACATACCAGTGTTTACTTGTATGCTGGCTTGAGCGTGAGACTAAATTTTTAAAGAGAATACGATGCCGGCTGTAGGGCCAAAAAATAATCACATTCTATACTCTCTGAGCCTTATGTTTTATTTTTATCTGACTTTCTCAAAAGGATTCACTCTGGGCTCGTTGATGGAAATCTGGACTTTTGGGATTGTGGTTTTTTTTTGTGTAGAAGAATTTGTCACAAAGCCTGGAAATACATTAAAGCAAGTTAAGTGCACAGGCGTAAGGTATACCCACCTGTTTTCAATAGAATTGTCATCAGGCTCACACAGTAAAAGCCCTCATTTAAGCCTGGAAACGCACTGATGCATTATGTCTCACATAAACACTCGCACATGCTCACACACGCATGCCCACTCACAGAATGTGGCGATGCACTTGACTGAAGGCGCACGCAGGGAATAAGACGCACATGCGGATGCACACACTTATACTGTTAACTGCACATGTGTTGATGCATTCAGAGCCGCAGAAATACACATATATGAACACACATGAAAGCATTTAGGCCCTTGCACAATGAATGTTCGACAAATAAATGCAGCGTCCATGCTATGGGTCAAGTTCAAAGTCTCCTGTGTGTGTGTGTGTGTGTGTGTGTGTGTGTGTGTGTGTGTGCAGTAAATGGAGCGTGGTGGCTGTGGAAGGCTATAGTGCTTAGGGGTGTTCTGCTACCGCCCACTGCCCTGATCTCTCTTTGAACTTTGCCATCAAGCAGCCTCTCAGCGAAACACAGCGGTGTGACTTTGTTGTTGGAGAGACTTGAAGAAAGACAAAGAGAAAGTGAGACAAAGCAAGAAAAAAGTGAGGTAGGTAGAGGGAGGGAGGAGGAGAGAGGAAGGAAGAAAAACTATCTTGCACTTTTCAAAGTGTGCTGCCATCTGTGTGCGTGTGTGTGTGTGTGTGTGCTTTGCAGCATTCTGTTGTTATGTGTGTATTGATGTGCGTGGGAAGGTGTGGGCTGTGGACCAAATACTAGTTATTGTGGCGGATGTATAAATTTAAATGAACAATGATTTCTCTGCGCTGAGATGGTGCAGGGTGACAGAGAGGCACATTTAAATGCACACATGCAGGTAACAATGAGATTTGTAGAAAAGGAGACCAGAAAAGATTTTTAAACTCTGTTGAAGATCAAATATGGCATCGCTTAGAACACCATCGGCTGTTTAATCCCTTAACATACAGTTTTATTTAGTTCTGACTTCTAACCAGTAGCAGAGATTGCCCCCATCTTCTACAAATGTTTTTAAAATGTGACCATGTATTACTTTAGTAGATGTCAGGCTGCATTTTTAAAGCCCATTCATGTTGAAACAGGGGATAGAAACACTAGGACATGTGAAAGTTGCTAGCTACAGGTAATTCACCCTTCTAAAGAGAACGTCTGCATTTATTTGGTCAAAATCGTTGAGCGAGAGAGAGAGAGAGAGAGAGAGAGAGAGAGAGAGTGAGAGAGAGGGGAGAGCTGGGAGCTGTGGAGACCGAAGTTATTACGCCTGGAAAAATAGTTCCTTACAAGTGCTGCCTTCCTAGCTGGAATATTATCATGAAGAAGAATTATGACACAGACGTTCTTTTGACCTAATGCTGTCACACATTTTCAGCTACTTTCTGTGATGTTTATTGAATATGGACAAAACGTAAACAAACACCATGGGCCATACCTTACACCCTGCGCAAAGCTGTTGCGCTGCTGGCACAGGCATCATTGCTATCCTGCCTCCGGTGCAGATGTCATTTTTGCCGTGAGCGTAAGATAACAAAGGCACCTGTGCCACATTTGTGTGCCAGTGGGCAGGAGGTCTGAAAATGATGAGAGAATGAAGGCCTGTCTGGGTAAATTCGCTATCTTGGGCCCAGTGCAAAGAGGTCAAAACCTGCCGAAGTTTTTCTAAACTGAGACGAAGAGACTCTGAAGGATGTGTTTGCATAAGATAGGGCACATTAGGCTGAGTTATTATTATTATTATTACTGCATCTCCGGCTGAACACACACCCATGAATTGATGAAGTGACCGTGAACAGCTGATCGGGGTATTCTCTGTGCCCCAGGAGTGCAGAGGACGGGACACAGTTTCTTCTTCTGGCAGGAGACGGCGAAGGAGTTTTACACGACTAATCAATTAAAACCTTTGCTCCTGCTGTTTGTGCCACAGACGAGCTTAAGATAGGGCCCCATATCTCATAAATAAAGCCATTTTGGGAAAAATTGTCAATGTTTATATAACCTATGTGGCTGGTTCTGACAAGGGACAATGACATGTAGGAACACTGGCATGCTTCTTAAATGTCTCCTGAAATAGCTTTAAAAACTGTGAAAACAATGTAACTGTTTGAAACAGGTGGTTTGCAGAGCTGAATCTATTGAGAATTTTCTGAATCTGCAGCTGCTCTTGGCTTTACAGAAATTTATAGTTAATTTCAGCTTATGGTTTGCTGTTTTTGTTCACTCTCAGTGCTCTTATGTTGTTGTTTTCAGCCAAAGCAGGCAGCTGTTGTCAGAAAAAAAAACTTTAAAAACCCAACTCTTCACTACTCACTCAGCAGCAAGCAGCAGACAGACACAGTTAGACTAACTGTTGAGCACGGTGGAGCATTTAGCCACTGAAGAGAGAAATTAGAAATTTCTCTTAGGAGCTGCTGGAGACCAAAAACAGAGCTACTGGACTCATATCTTAGATTTGGTGTCGCTAAGTTATTCTTCAACAATGAACAATACAGCGAAAACCTTTTAGTGAATCTCCAGTAGCTCAGACAAATGTGTTGTGCACAAAACAGCACTTTTGTATCAGGGCAGCAGTGCAAACACAATGTCCATTAATATTCTGCCCCTTGTTTGCTGAGGGGTATTTGTTTCTTGGGTTTTAACTTTTTGATGTTTTCATGGTTTTGGAATGCCTGTAAATTACTGAGAAAGTTCTAATACTGAGGTAAAGCCTGAGGTGGAATTAGACAAACTGAATTCTAAACAGGAGAAATCGTGCTAAAGTTGTTGACCAAAAACATTCAGAAGATTCTCTCCTAACAGTTTTCCAGTGACTTGAATTTTATTTTAATCCAAAGACTAGGAGACCAGATTTCGGAATGGAAAACCAGGGACATTTCATTTTCATTTCAGCGTTCAAAAATCATCAAATGTCATTATTATGAAATTTTAAAAACGGAGACACCATGAATTTGTGTGTTTTGACATCTTGCAAATATGCAGTGGACCATCATGTCAAAGGAATGTAAATTTTTAAAATCTTTAAAATCTACTTTTCTCTTCCCTCTTCTTGCTGTTCTCATCATCTTAACTTCTCCTTTTCTTCACCCTTCACCCTTCTCTTCAATTTACCTTTTCACTTCACTCACATTATCCTCCCTTGACTTGTTTCTTCCATTAATTTTTCGTACTCACTTTCTTCTACTTTTTCCTCTTGTCTCCTTCACTCTTCTTTCTATTCTATCACTAATCCTCCTTTCCCTAAAACAGAGCCACGTCATAAAATGTTGTAATAGTTAAAGACAGTAAATGTTACTGTCGGTGAAGGAGGTCTTCAGTCCGCTCCAACTCTGACTTATTTCTTATTCTGCCCTCATAAATAAACGTTTATAAACGTAAATAAACATTTATTGCTTCATCTTCTCTCCGTGAGTAAACGAGCAAGAATACAAATAGTGCCACTCTGTCATTACAGCCCACATTGTGGTCAAAGTTGGTACTGCATTAGTCTGCGTGCAACCAGAATCATAGCTGCAGAGTCTGTTTCACTTTTTTTAAGCCACAGACATTTCCTGAGACAGCTCTGGGGACAGGCCACCCAAAACGGGGACTGTTCCCGGAAATCGGGGATGTCTGGTCACCCTTTACAAGGTGCAAAACTTGCCTCAAAATTAAAAAAAAAAAAAAAAAATCAAATTTAAAAAATAAAAAAAATGTAAAAAAAAACAACTTCTTGTTCTCAAATGTTTCTTCAGTTGGCTGTTTAAGAATCTGAATTCAAGAAAACTTGCTATGCCAAAGAAATGTCATTAAAGGTAACTAGAGGAACTAGAGAAAACTCTGGGATGCTCTTAACTTGTTAACCCTCCTCTGTTAACTCATAATTATTTTTCAAAATAAGTGACTTTTTTTTGCTGGTGTCTTTTCCTTCTTAAGTCACTTCCATTTTCTAATTATTCCAGCCACAAATGCTCAGATCAAGATGTTCCATCGTGGTAGTTTTTCTCTGTGTGGCTATTACCCAAATAAAAACAAACTGTGGACGACTGTAAGTGGTCCTGAAGAGGCAGACAGGCATGGCGAGAGGGGCAGGTGGGTGGCGTACTTGTGTCTGGGTATCTGGGTGTTGGTCAAAGAAAAGAGAACAGTGGGAGAGAGAAAGAAGAAAGGAGGAAGAGAGGTCTGATGTCTTGTGGTGAACTAAAAGACAGACTCCTCAGATGAAAGACTGGCATCTGCAGAGAGGCAGACGACTTAAAAAAAGGGCCGGAGCGCTGGATTGGAACCAGTGTGGGATATCATTGACAGGCGGCCCCTCCACCACGTTCACCCTCCCCGCTCCAACAAACACATCCTGGTTTTTGTGTGGAAACAGAAAAGAGCATCTCAGCGTTTAGAGACAATCACCTCTGGAAGGAAAAGGAAACCCATTTGTCACGTGATGGTGACAATGCATGTTGTTCTTTTAGCCAGGACATGCACACAAATGTTAAAACAACAATGTGTTTTTTGGGGTGTTTAGTGTTAACTTCGGAGCTATATCTCTAGAAACAACAGCATATGTATCCTCTAAGTAGTTCTGAAAGGGCCTCTGTCTTAAAGGTGAGTTGTGAGGTTTGATTGATGAGCTCCTCTCTTGCTTTTGGTCTCTGTACAGGAAAAATAGTACCTGGAAAATTCACAATGACAGCAAAACTTTGAATGATGTGCAAAGTCTGGTCTCACTCCCAGCTCATGGAGTACAGACGCATGTCATGTTGGAAAGGAGTGGCGGTTCACAAATAGGAATTTTACCCTGGAGATCCAGATTCGAGAGCTGAACAAAACTAATACCAAAACCTTTAGGGGAAAACCAAAAACCTTTTCTTAAGCCCTGTGCAGACAGGAGAGTAGCGCCGACAACATCAGTAATATGTTTTTTACCATTATGATCCAGTGATTTTCACGGCTGATCCAGATGGAATAAGAATTGCCCTTCATTACTCCCCCAAATTACTGAGTGGCATGTCTGCTGGGTGTTTAAACAAAATACAGTAATATCACATAGCAGCAACACATCATTTAGCCACCAACAAGACCACCCATCTAAAATATACATGTCCCTCTACATGTATGCTTTCCCTTTTAAAAAAAAAAATAGCGCTTTCAATTGCTGTCAGATAGCCATTTCCTTTGGGATTACCTGCTGTTGTGTGTAGGAATACGGGTGTTTGCGCTTCAGGCAGTGATTGCAATATAGAGCGCAAAAAATTTTAAAAGTGAAGTGTACATGAAAAGGGACATACAAAATTTTAAGAGGTTGGTCTTGTATGTTTCCTTAGAGAGGGAGATTCAAGGTAATCTGGCACACTTACTTAGCTCAGGTGCAGTGTTGCAGAGGGAAAGGGACCATAATGCCCCTCCCCAAATCATGTAACTGGCATCAAATACTGACATTTTGATCGGGACAGTTGTAAAATAATCTGAGGACCTTGGAGTTTGTGCTTTATTTCGTTTGTTGTCTCTCTCTTTTAAGTCCATTTTGAACTGAGACCAAACGGTTGCAGGGAGAGTTGCAGCTGAGTAAACTGGTCCGTCTCAGCTCGAGCTCGAGCCGACTGACGGTGTGACTCACAGACACTCTGTTGTTGGCAGATGCGAATCAGAGCATGATGAGCTAATCAGCTCGTACCGACATCACCTGTTGCTAGGAAGTGCAGCGTAGACCGGCCAAATCAGGACAGAGAGAACAGAGAGTACATTTTTATGCAAAACCCTCGTACCGGTGATAAAGAAAATATGGTACAAACAGGGCTTATTGGAGACCAGTTTAGCAGTGAATGGTGTCATTTTCAACCACTATCACACATCATAATGACAAAGTTAAGCCAAAAGTTTGTCTAGTTTCAATTTAATTTCGGCTGTAAGTAATGCTTGTCTCCTCAGTGAAAGTCACTGACGTGGTCATTCCGGATGTGAATGAAATCAATGAATTAGCCTGGTGACAGTCACATTACCTAACCATTGTTTTATACTGTTAGCCATGTATTTTGCACCAAAAGGCTCTGCATGTCGCACACAAGCGCTACCTTGACCATCTATAAGAGATGCCAAGGGGCGTTACCAAAACGTTTGATATTTGATGAGCTGAGATAACAACATGTTGGCAAAGTCAGCACCCGGCTGTTGTTTTGACAAAGATCCAGCACATAATCACAAATTGTTGTTCTTTCACTTCTGTTTATGTACAAAGTTTTAATTAGGGAGCTTTAGATGTGCTTTAAAATATTTGCTTTATTTTGGCACCAGGCTGGTTGTTTCCCAAGAGATTGACATCAGTTGTCTTATCTCACTCTGAAAGAATCCAAATAAGCTTCGAGTGCCACTGCGGCTCAGAGCTAATAAGTGTTTATTGTATCTTTTCGCAGAATGTGTGTTTTACTTGTGTTTAAGATGCTGACAAGAGAGCACAGCTGGGAAGGGGCAGGAGGACAACTTGCAGTGTGTGAGGCTGTCACAGCAGGAGTGTCAGTTTCGGTCATCCGGTGATGTGCAGAGGAAAACCAGACATAATTCTTTTTTTCATTGGTTCCTCTTGTACAGAAAGGACGACAGCAGGTATCAGCTTACGGCTCATCTGTGTTTTTTTGTCCTTGAGGGTTGCATATCAGAGGTTTCCACCTGTGCACCAACCTCTAGCTATTTTAACTTTCAGATCAATCGAATTTAATCTAATCTAACTTGATTTACATGGCTGCTATCGCTGTCCTGTGTCTGTCTCTCAGGGAGCATCAGGCAAGGTCGTTCGACTCCTTCTGCCTCCGTTTTTCTCTTTCTCCTTTTTTTCTGTGAAGGTGAGGCAACATTTTCTCTTCTTTAACTTACACACTTCGCTGAATACCTGACATGCCAATTCACACACAGAAAGATATGAGTCTGCATGTTCATTGGTGGTTATATTGATAACTACTGAAACTCAAACAAGTCTTTGATTTGTGTAATAAAAGACAAATCGTATTACAGCAGCAACATTCTCTTAATGCTTCTGAAGTGATTCATGCATCCTTAAAAGGCTCCTCGTGGGATCATAAAGAACTCAGCGGCAGAAAAGAACCATCTTCTTAAAATTTATACAATCATGCAAACACTTCATTACAATTTGAGGACCTGCTCTTTCTTATACTTCATATAATCAGCAAAGAATCCTGTAATGCAAACAGAAAAAAGCTGATGATTTTCTTTTTCTGTCTTACTGTCAACTAACCATGACAAGACCAAAACCAACAGTGAATTTATGAAGAATTGTGTGGGTATCAAAAGTCTAGTGTATCTTCTTCCTCTGTGCTCCATTAAAAAAACACCAATGGGTCACTCTGCTGCACTGGCTGACATGTCCCCTTTTCACCATGAACACATACATTGTTGATTGAAATGTGTATTGACTCTGCTGATGAAAAAAGCAAACAAAAGGTGTCATTCCCTCTTTAAGTGACATTTGCTCAAAACTGCAGTACCCAACTGATTTAGTGGTGAATACTCAAATTTCCACTCAGGGAGTCAAAGCAACTCACAAGTTTTGCACATTTTCGGAAAATTTTGGCCCTTAGCTGAAAATAAAAGAGGTACCAACTTCCAAAATCTGCCGGACGCTCTGAAATTAACTTCTACAAAAACAATCAGATGCCACTTTTATTAATTCATGCTCAAATACAAAACTATAGACTCGTGTACACAACGTACATGGTGGCTAGTGGTCAACACTGTGGCCTTAGGGCAAGACGGTCCTGGTTCAATTGCTGGGTTCGATTCCCAGCCGGCAGGACCTTTCCGTGTGGAGTTTGCATGTTTTCCCTGCCATTAAAACATGTATGTTACATGTATGGTACTATCTGAGAATCTGGAGTCGGTCCACAGGCGCTGCGCTGTGGCTGCCCACTGCTCCACAGGGACGGGTTAAATGCAGAGAACACATTTCACTGTACTCTGTATATGTGACCAGTAGAGTACCTTTACCTTTTACACAAGCAGGTGACGGTGATTAACTTAAGACTCGTTTGGGTTTATCTGATGCCAGTCTACGATATATATAAATTTTGATGAAAAGATATATTTTTTTGTTTGTTTTGCTATTGTTAATAACATTCTGATAAGTTTTACAGCAGGTTGTAACATTTAGCTTAATCTGTGTAATGTATAAGTGTCAGGCAGGAAGAGACTTGAGGTTTGTAGTAAAAACTATTATGAATTTAGGGGTTAATGGCCTTAAAAACCTTTTTTTCCAATTAGCTTGTTATGAGGGTCAGAATCCTACATGAAAACACAGTTTTCTGCCAAAGTCTCAACAGTTTTGATGATTTCACACCAGAGATTTCTGTATTTATGCTTTTCTCTGTGCTCTTCATACTGGTCATGAATCCATCACGACTGAGCAATATTTGAGTTAAAACATGGCTCTAAATCAAATCAAATCAAATCAAACTTTATTTATATAGCACTTCTCATACAAATGAGATGTAACACAAAGTGCTTTACAACAGTTAAAAACATTGCAAGGAAAAAACAGAAAAACAGAGAAAACCCTTCCCT
>JAQFJA010000005.1:24045874-24059844 GCA_029874485.1 Naso brachycentron
CGCCTCTACCCTCTTATAACTACAAAAGGACAGAAATGACTTCATTTCTTTAAGTTGGAGTCAGTAGCATTTGTTCATTGTGGCTTGTAAACACATCAACACAGCGCTCAAAAGCAGGACCCGACCAATACGATGCCGATACCAATATTAGGAAGTAAGAAAATTCCAATATCTGATATGTAGGTCGATATTCTGTAACCGACATTTTGAATGTGGTTATCAAAATCCGTGTAACGATGATATGTTATGGGGGCAGGAAATCTGACAAACTTGATTCCAAACATCAGTGAACTGACCAGTAAACACTTCTTTTATTACCAATAAAATAATGGTCTGCCCTCTGCTGGACATACTATGTGACTACACTGTTTTAAATCACTAGCCCAAGCGTTTTTTGCAGCCTTAAATAACAGTTTTAATATCGGCACTTACTGGAGAACACATACGCCAATACCGATATATCTGCGATAGGCCAATATCGGCAGATAATACCAGCAAACTGATATATCGGTCGGGCCTCGCTTGAAAGCCAAACCAACTTTCACTCTCGTTCTGGAACGAGCTCTATCCACTTGCCGATTCGCCTCACTAGGTTTATATTTCCGTTTCTTCGCTGCTACGTCCGCATCCATAATTTTCTCTGGTCTGAATGGTGCGCTGTCACTCCCCGCCCAGACATGTCCCGAGACTACCAAAGCATCAAAATACAGGCAGAGGGCGGAGCTCTGCAGACACAGTCACCACCACACATGTACAGTATAGAAGCCAAGAAGTGATGATTGAGCAGCATTTTTTTTGTATATGTCCATATTTCACTTTTTAGGAAAATGCTACTGACTTCACCTTTAAGGAAAATTAAGAATGCAAAATTCCCACATTAAGTTCTTCTCAACTTTTGAGCGGATGACTCACAAACTGCCATGAGACGTGCACGGCCCTGACCAGGAGGCTCTGCAGTGTGTGATGTAAACAGCCTCGAGCATCACTGGTATTCATTTACCAAGCAGCAGTGATATCGGTGAGGTGCCTGTGTAGAGCCGACAGCCTGCTCAACCTGCTGCCGTCTGGAAAGAGATCTACAAGGATCACCTGCCGACTGACCAGACTTAAGGACAGCTTTTATTCTCAAGCTGTGACACTTCTTAACCTATCCTCAGCACTCACTTGTAAAAAGGTTTTTTTTTTCATGAACCTGTAAATTATTTACACATTTGTGAAATTTTCAGGTTAATGCTGGCAAAATACCTCAACTAATTAAATCCATGTCATACTTTATGGTCATGTCAAAGCACGAGACTTACGTGCCTATTTGGAAATTAATACTATTGCAAAGTTCATGTCATGTTAATGTAAATAGTTGCATTTGAGTGTTTTTCAGGGTCGGACTGAAATTGCTTTACTCTTGAACAGCTGGGAAAAAAAAGTTTGGCCAAAACAACCTTTCTAGGTTCCTTAAATTCATCATGTGAAGGTTGGAATATTTTTTCCAGGATTATTTGTTAACTTACTTCTTTTCAACTTTGAAAGCAAACAGAAAAAACTTTTGTTCAGAGGGCACAAATTAAAACTTACCTTGAACAAAAAATAAAAGAATGCTTTCACTCTTTCAATGGCCCTTATTAACCCAAACTTGAACCTTTCCTAAAGCAACAGTGGCAACTTAGTAAGCTGCAGCAACTGGAGTATGGCAGAGCCTAAAGTCAAAGGCACTTAGACAGAGTGTAATAGCTGTCACTGCCAGAAGGGGGAGACAAAAGTTCCACGCTGCAGGTTCAGCATAAAACGATGGATGGGCAGACAGGTGTACTGAGATCACCACAGCCATCAAAGGTTTAGAAAACACAGAAGCTGCTGTGATGTGTGATCTAAAGCCTTGCTTATCCTGTGTTACTGGCAGTGAAAGCAGCGTGCGCTCTGCTCCATCACCTTTGGTGTCGTTCAGAGGGTCCATGTGTCGGTAGATGTAACCCTCCAAGTAGGTGTGAAATCGGGGTGTTGGGGGGAAGAAGGCCAAACATATGGCCATCAGCTCCCAGCCTCGCTCCAGGCTGTCATAGCGGAAATTCTCAGTGGTTTGACGACACAGCTGGATGTAAAGCTCATCTCGCAGACCCTGGTTACTCCACCCACGCACCACCACCTGACAGACAGATAGAGGAAGGTGACTTCAGAACTACAGCTTTCCTTCTTCTGCTAAAAACTGTCTCTTTTATAAATAAATGTTCTTGACTGCAGTTGTTGATTTATCTATGATCATTTTAGAGGCTTTAGTTTGTGCTATTGTTACAATGTATTTACATTTTTTTAACTTTATTTTACCAGGCAAGATATTGCAAACACTTTTTACTGACAATAACAGCCTGGCAAGAGATAAAATACACTCGCGGGGGGGAAGTAGGAGGAGGGGACGAAGAAAAATGAAGAAGAATAAGTAGGGTGGGGTGTTGTGGACTGCAGAGGGTTCTGAATAAAAAACACAACTGTTGCAGAGTCCAGTTTCGAGGGAACACAACCAAACATTACACTGCATTGGCCAATCAGCTGATGAGTCGATAGGACTGAGCAGAGCTAAACAGCCCTGCCATGAGGGAGCACAACACGTCGATTTGCATGTGGAAATGGGCCAAAGCCGACAAACTTGCGGTGATCTCTACAACACCTGATTTGGCCTGAGATGGCAGCCTGCCAAGTGTGCAGGTTGTGTGTTTTGACTCTGTCGTCTCTGCGCAGCTTTTTAAATGTTTGAAGTGGCATTATTTCATTAATTGCAAAAACAGCAAAACAGCAAACGGAAAACGGCAAAGCGACACAACAGACAATCGCACTTTTCCAGCTGCCTTCATCAATGTTTTCACAGTAGCTCAGATCATCGTGTGTAAGGGGTTGCTCACCTTGACATACGCAGAGAATTATCAACTTCTTCAAAAACAGGCAGAAAAACCTGAAATGTGCCACAAATGTGCACAAAAACCTGAACTTGACATCAACTGTGACTAGAAGAGCAACACCTGTAAATTGAAGCAGTCCATTCTCTTACAGTATGCTGCAAAATGTTAAAGGGGTGGTTCAGTCTTTTTGAAGTGAGGTTGTATGAGGTACTTTTATGTATAGTCAGTCTATGACCTTCTGCAGATGATGATCAGTGGTGTCACTTTTAGGAGAAAGAGAGAAATCGCTGCAGTGGAAGTCAGCACTGCTCTGTTACAGACGAGGGCCGCAGAGAAACAGTTTTAGCCACATGTATAAATGCTTACCTGATAAATCAACATCCGTTCACCTGTACGCTAAATTCATTTTTTTTACTGCTTCAGGCTTCAGGCAGTTTGTTGCATTTACTATGCTTACCACAGAAGTGGGCTTTGTAATATAGGGAGGGACTACGGCTAAAAAAATGTAGTGCCAAAATAAACGGCTGGCTGGTGGCAAACTAAAGCAGTGAAAAAGAAAAATTTTTTTAGGTAAGCATTTATATATGTGGCTAAAAACCCTTTTTCTGCTGACCCCATCTGTAACAGCACAGTGCTGATTTCTGGTGCAGTGATTTCTCCCTTTCTCTCACAAATGACCCTGCTGATCACCATCCACAGAAGGTAAAAGACTGACTATGAATAAGTACCTTAAAGAACTTTACATTAAAAATATTAAACTATCCCTTTAAGGAGTCCATGTTGTCCTCCATGTTGACCGGCGAGCGTCAACTTTCTTAAATTTCAGAAACTGCTCTGTAAGTCGTACCAATGGCAGCAACAGCTGCTGCAGCCATCATTCTTCTAACACTGCTGCTGTTCACAACAGGAACAATATGTAAATGGATATTTAAAAATAATAATTGTGGGACTGTAGGTGGCAAATAAGGGGTTTGTCTACCGATGCACAATCTCAATTTGAAGAAATCTTTGAAAAAATCTGTTTCATCAATCAAAAACGTTTCATGTAGATCCTGCACACAGTTTTACAAATGAGGCGCCTGATGTTTTTAAAGCTTCCCTTAAAAGTCGCACTATGAAGACGGACACACAGCTTCACAGTGTGAAACCAACTGCTCACTTCAGCAGTCCTGCAGAGAGGAGAGTGAAGTGATGCTGGCTCACTTTGTCGTCTGCAGATAGATGTCCGTAACAGTTATTTCCCAAAAATAAATTATTTTCTCATGCTACCATCGGGGCTTGGAGAAAAAATGTAGTTATGCCTGAATATGAAATATGAGGTTTAGATGAAGGAGTAACTGAACATAATGGCTTCTGTGCAAAAGTAAATGAGTTTGAGGAGGGGACACCTCCAGGTTAGACCCTGTGCCGGGACAGAGCAGCTGAGTCTGTCCACAGACCTCTAGAGCCACGGAGAAGGGGTCAGCTTTGGAGCGACGGTCTCCCATGTAGGTCTGGATGAGTTTAAAGATTTCCACTGCTTCCCTCTTCACGGTGCGATCTGAGGTCACAATCATGGGTTTCTTGATGGCCTCACTGCTCCAGGCCAGCATGTTGGCAATGGACACCTTTCTTCTGAACAGACCCTGAAAGCAACAAGGAATGAAGAGGAACACAAGAAGTGAGCGACAGTAAATGTTCGAGAAGCTGCAGAGAAACAAAACATGAGAGGATAATTGAAGGGCAGCTGCCATTTTATCTCCATTCCTTCTATTTGAACTACAGTGTATCATACAAAAAGCAAACACTCCAGGTTTTAACCCTGATATGGTGCCGAGCAGCAGACAACACTGGAGCATCGTAATATTTCTGGCAAGACATCGTTCAGTAAAAACTTTGCCCTGATCAACAGTCTGTTCATGTCTTGGATGGACAGTTTAACTGTCCCATCTCAGACAAAGAGCAGTGTAGTGTAACAAAGTCACAAGTCTTTGCTCTCAAGTCCCGAATCAAGTCCAAAGTCCTAAACTAAGAATTTCGTGTCCTAAAAAGTCATTACCGCTCTTCACCAAATGAAATGCCATTTTAACAGCAGAGTAATAATCCTTTAAATTTACACAAATCCTGAATGTTCTTTTAATTTTTCATTCACTTCTTAAAATAACATAACAAGACCAGCGAGACTGAACTTAATGACACAAAAAGATGAGCGCTGACATCCAGGACTCAGGATACAGCACTAACCAGCACCACAGCAGAATGAAGCATTAAAGGGATTTTGTATGTTGTTTAGTTCAAATGAAATAAAAACAAATGTAAAAACAAAACGAACCAATGAATTCGTTCTGGGTAAAGTTGTTGTTACTCATCTACTTCATGGAGTCTGTGTATGAGAACGCGTGCTGCTGGCCAGCAGTAGGTTTAGGCTGCTATATAAAGTTCTTTGTAAATGAACAAAGTATAACACACCCAAGTCATGAGTCATTGGTGTTAAAGTGCAAGTCCAGTTGTAGGTCTTTATTAATTTTATCAAGTAGAATCCAAATTTCAATTTCAAATTTATGACTCGAGTCTGACTCAAGTACAAATCATGTGACTTGAGTCCACACCTCTGCTATGCTCTGTTTTTTGCAGGTGAATCATGCTGCCTCTCCTGACACAGAACGAGCTGACAGTTATCTACTGCAGGTAGGACACTAACGAGGCGTAAGCGCCTCATAAAGCCCCACATAAAAAAACAAAACCTACAACAGCTCGAGCTCTGCAGGGCTAGCAGGGGTTAGCACGCTAACCTAGCTAGACACCTCTATGTGACAATCTGACCTCTTTGAAACATTTTCAGAGCTGAATGTTTTAAATATACACCCTGACTATACTGGTATGTGACACATTTAACCTTTAACAGACTGCATGCTGCATAGTTGCAGAATCTATCACACAATAAATCTGAATCCATCCATTAATGACCTGGATCTGCAAAGTACACTGAATTCAAGGTATAACTTTATAGCAAAAGCACCCATTTCCAACATGAGCCCGTGATTTTAAAAGAGCTCTGACATCACTGCAAGGTGCAAACCACAGATTCTTGTGTCTACAGTGTAAAGTGAGTGCATCTAGTGGCACTGAGCCATGGTCCTGATGCTTGTTCACTCTATATCAAAGACTGTGTTCATGTTTGCAACAGCAGCGTTTCAGGGGCCGTTAACCTGAGGGCAGTGCGGGTTAGGTATTTACATAACTGTGACACGAGATCAACCCCAAACACGGCTCTTGCCACGGGCGCTATCAATGGAAATAACCCCCTCATGGCCGAGGCAACTCTTCTTGAACCCTGACGTTGGCACGTATCCTCCTGTTGTCTCATGTTTCATATGTAAGATGGCAGATTCAAGGATGATACAACTTGACGGCTTCATGCATGATAATAGATCAGGAAGTAAACAGAGGAGATAAGAAAGCAAAGATGTTTCTCTGCAGAAAAACACTTATCTCTAGTCTTGATAAACATATTCATAGACAAGCATTTACGAATCACAGAGACGGATGCCAATTACCCATGAGCCTCTGCTCTTACCCCGCAGTCTTGGATTTAGATTAGTTTTGCATTTTGCTTGTTATCATTCGAAATCAAACAAGTGCTTCAGCCTCTGTCCGTTTTGAAACACAGCCAGATCTCAGTCTGACCCCGCTGGTTTCAGAGTGTGTGTTCTGTATGCTGTTTGTCTGCTGCGTTCACACAAAGCACCCGAAGGGGAGGGGGCTGTGCTTTTGTTTTATTTGCTTTTTTTTTCTTTTGCGTGCTCTGACCCTGTGCTAAGATACAGAGATAATTATGCACTTTGTGTGTGTGTGTGTGTGTGTGTGTGTGTCTGCGTGTGTGTGAGTGGAGGGTGCAGGTTGCCTGCGGCTGGTGTTTGGGGGTGGTAATAGTGTGTATAGGGTCTTTGGGATATGTCTGACCTGGGCAAGCCTGCCAGCGTGAAAGGCGCCAGCATCTGATTGGCACCTCGCCCACACATACATACACAAAAAACACACACATACAAACACACACACACACACACACACACACAGATGATCTTCATGCAGGGAGGGGAATATGGAGTATTCAGGGGGTGATGATGACATCGAACATACTGTACAGATATGGTCAAAATATGCATGTGGTTAAACACAAATGCACACACACGCACACACACGCACAGACAGTAGCCTACATGCACCTGCAGGATCCAGACACATCCATTTGCACCTTAAAGAAAAAACAAAAACACTTTTGTTTGTTGGAGAGTACTTACAAGTCTGTGAATGCACATAGTGAACACACACACACACACACACACACACACACACACACACACACAAAGTACAGCCAAGAAAAACATGAAGGCAACTCAGTCACCATGGAAACCCACCACTCCATCTCCAGCCACAACCATTTCCTTTCTGTATTCCTCCTTTTTACCTCACCATCCTCTTATCTCAGCAGCAGCTGCCAATCCTCTATATTTCCCATCATCTCTGCGTTTCCTCCACCTCCCTCCCGTCTCTGCCTGCTATTTGCTATTATTTTTTATATGTCCAACCTTTTCTGCGTTTATTTATCCTGAGCCAAGAGCCCCAAACCTGTAAACTATGCTAATATTGGTATGAGAATGTTGTGATTTGCATCCTCTATATTTTTGCCGATATGTTTTGATGAAAACATGAATCAACTATTCAAAATGATTATGTACTTTGCCTCTTTTTTGGCCTCACCAGCCTTTTTTTGTCGTCATTTTTTGCACTAGCAGCTGCTGATCCTTGGTATTCACAGATTTGCAGATTTGCGAAAGGCATTACCAAGTGGCTCACCGAGGGTCAGTAAAGGTCCAGGTGAGGGTTTTACAGGCTGTGTCAACAGGCAAAAAACGGGGCCCAGCGGCACTCCACATTCAGCCGGTCCAGGATAATAAAGCTACCTGTGGGGCCGGCGTTGTGGGGCCGGCTTGACTGTGTGGAGGGTCAGAGGATCAGCCTGTTCCTCGCTGCTGGTGGTCTACCTAGAATTCAGACAAATACATTCCCCTGAATAAAGAGGAGGAAGCCCCACAGTTAATCTGCTGTGTATGTGTGTGTGTGTGTGTGTGTGTGTGTGTGTGTGTGTGTTTTAGGTGATGAGAAGCAGCACATTTTTTGTCTTTTAATTTGTACGATTGTGCATGTTTACAATTATTTGAGGCAATTAGCGGCACATCAAGGCACCATCGGTCCCAGCAGCTTCTTGGAGTGAATCTTTTTTTTTTATTTAATTTTGGACAAGAAAGCAAATATGCGTGTTTGAAACTGTCAAATTGTTTAAGGGCAGAAAAATTAGTCGAAGAGTTTGGTTACTGCTTTGGTTTGGCTATGTGTGGTTAAAGCCATTCTTAAGGCTGTTTTATGGGTCGAAGACATGTTGGCAAGTATCTTACATGCGGTGTGGTGTAAGCTGTGGTCTCCATGGTAACCAACTGGATGCCTCTCTGTATAACCCAGTGATACAGCGGTAACTACTTGCAGTTCATAAAAAATGGCGAGATACTGAGATACATTTGGTTTGGCAGAGAAAGAGGAAATTTTAAATTTAATTACTATGTTGAAGAGGAGATGGAGGAGGAAAAGTTTGTGGTCTGTGCGCCCGATAAACCGCAGTAGGGAGGAGTGAGGAGGATCTGTTCACGTTAACCAAATGAGGGATGACACGTTCACTACTTTAGGATGTCTTCCCCTCGGTCAAAGTATAGGGGCCTGTTTCCATCTCCATGGCAACTATTGAGCGCTCACTCTGGTCAACCAATCGAAATGTAAGACAAATCAAAACAAAAAGGTTTTGACGGGTGCAAGACCATGTTGGACGACACATTCTCATGACTAGTTTACATAATTTTTGTCTTAAGACACTGTTGACACACACTTGTCTTTCAACTATAAAACAGCCTTTAGGGTAAGTGTTGTAACACTTCCACATTAGGACACACACATATGCATATTCTGCTTGCGTTTATTAATAATAACACACACACGAGCTCTACATGTTGTTTAATATTCTATCATCTTTAACAGTAAGAAAAGCTGTAATAGGTCTTGTTTCTTTCACTAATTCCATTGATATTTTTATTTATATTTCAGAGTCACAAAGAAAAGACGGTGACAACATATCAAATAATATCCTTGAAAATAATGATTTAAAACCCTTGAAGATCCTTTGAATAAAACTGACTGAACGTCGAACAAAGCAATAAAGATGACAATAATACCAACATGCTGCATTTAATAACAATTATTATTAAATTTGACATCACATTGCCTTTGGGGATTGTTGAAGTTTATTGCAGCCGCTTATGAGGAAACTCAAAACACATCCCTGAAATGAAGTTGTGCCTTTTAGCACTCCTGTATATTTTCTTTCACTTTTTATTTGTCAGTTTGTGATGTGTGCAAACATGTTGAGACATGCTGGTCTTTCTTTCATCCAGTGTTTTCGTGGTTATTTAAGAGGTCTTTTTTTACCCCTTAAGTGCAGTAATCCCATTATGCTTCATTTTGAAAGTGTTTTAATATTATACCTTAATGACTGTCTTAGAGCTAACACACACACACACACACACACGCACACACAGTTAGGAGGACAGACTGCATTGATAGCACTTGCAATCCTGAGCTTTGTTTTGCAGATGTCACATAAAATGCCCACGCCCTCTCTCACACGCAAACTATCTGACAGATGCCCACACATTCTCTCTTTCTCCCTGTAACACACAAAGAAAGTGAGGAAGAGTCGGAGCATGAGTGAGATAAAGAGAGACGTCCTATCTCCATCCATCACCTCCATAAAAAAACAAATGGCTCTGCCTCCCGGCCGCTGCCTCCTACCTACTGTCTCACACTTTCAGTCAAGCTGTGTCTGTACTTATCTTGTTGCTTTGATGTGTGTGTCTTTGCTAGCATGTGTATGTGTGTGTGTGTGTGTGTGTGTTAGAGGTAGCTCCTCTGCAAGTCCCGACAGGACGTTTGGCCCTACAGCAGAGTGAGAAAAGAGTGCAGAGGGAAGCGAAGACAGAGGGAGGATGACAGGAGAGAGGGGAGGGGAGACATGCGGCTCATTTGTAATTCAGTTCCTCTTATCTGTGGTGAAGAGGTGTGTTAACATCACAACATGAAATCTTTGCATACAAAAGTTACTGTGTGATTGTTGTTCCCAGCACTGAAGCCCATATTCAAAAGCCTAACCCTAACCTTTAGAAATAATACATGCGAAACTTTCAGCGATTGGCTCATGAGTCGTGTTTCCATTCACGTATTTCGAGGCACATTTTGAATATCACATTAAAGATGGTTAATGGAAAATGCAATAAATGTGATGTAGTGAATATTCATCAGCTGTCTCTGTTCCCCAAAAGAAGAAGTGGTAGAAGAAGCTGTTATCGCTGTCTTACCAGAGATTCCAATATTCCCACCTTCGGAAAACATGGCTGGTAACAACGACAAACTGAGGCTGCATCCGAAAAACAAAAAACAATTACAGCTTGCTTAGTTACAACCAAATCCTGAAAACCTCTTTCTATTTTCACCTCGTAAACAGCAAGGACGACTTTTTTCGTTTCCTGTTTGCAACCACTACTTCTTGTATTCTTGTAATGACAGCCATATGTAGGGTTGCCAGCCTCAGACCAAACTACGTTTGGCAGCCTAGTTTATTAACTCATAATTTGCATTTTTCTCTTTGCAAAATTTCAAAAGTTCACTTAAAATTCGCTTAATAATTAATGGAAACACGCCTATTGATTTAAAGGGAACTGCCCATTATTGCAGCCACTCAGTAGCCCGTTATTCCGACAACGCATACCCATTGCTCCGAGTCTATAATTTTTGTATTTACCTTTTCCCCCCATGGTTAAGACTAGGAAAAAATTACAGGGATAGAATGTAACACTCAGGTTCAGACAAGGCACAGGCCGTGTAAACCGACTCTGAGCCCTACGAGGGACAACAGCCACCAAGCACGACTCTGTTCCAGAATGAGGCTAATGTTGTGTCACACAATAGGAGAGTTAAATCATTCACACGAGTGAATTACATGTTAAGGTCAATGAAAAGACACAATTAGATGCAAGTCATTGTCGGGCAAAGTGAATTGTGTGATTTACGTGGCAAGAATAAAGTGAATTTCGCGTTATTTGCGAGAATTGAAAACTCTTTAGTGCTAGTCCGCACTGCAACAGCTGATCAGCATTGAGATCTTCAACAGTGACGTGTGACATTACGGAAGTAACAGCAGAGATTTATTTACTGGAGAAATGGAGAAGAAACCTGTTTCAGTGAATTAAATCAGCATGCGACCATACAGTGAGTATGAACTGATTAACTGGCAACTCTACACCTGGACAAACGGCCTGATGTTTAAATATCTAGTATTTACGATCCCGGAGAGATATCCTCGGTAACAGGTCGTTAAACAGGGTCAGGTGATGGGCGTTTGTTGGACAGTCAGAATAATGGGTTTGTCGGCACAATGACATGGCACTGATTGGAAGAAAACATGTTCTTGTGCTCATTATTCAGCCAACAATAATCAAGCATTTTTACTTTAAGTAATGTTTATGTTTGTTTTTGGTAATGTATTATTTTACTGTAGATGCTTTTATGGTACAGTAAGATTTTTATTTTGCTTTCCTGTCAGTTTTGCTGAGTGTATTAATTTACATCAAAATTAGGCAGGTAAACCCCCACTTGTCAGCTGCGTTTTTAGGTAAGTTGCTCAGAGTTGAATTTTTCAAAAACTCTCAGAGATGCATCACATATAACACAATCACATATAACACAATCACATATAACACAAAACATCCCCCAGCAATGAAGTGCTCTGTTCTCTTTCTGTGCCTCGGTCAGGCTGACTGACAGGATAATTTCACTTCATACTCTCTTTTGTGTGCGAGTCCTGGGCTCATCACGGTGGTCAGGGGTGAAGTGGCATAAAGAGGTAAGAGCAGATAAGATCAGGCTCACCAGGACGAAGCCTTTTGCATGTTAATCCGTCGTGTCTCGCTGGAACAGTCTGGCTGAGGCCTTGATTAAGGATTCGTGGGGTATTAGCACCTTATCAGCATTGCTATACATCATCTCGTTCCTTTATCAACGAGTTGTCTCAGCTTAAGCCAGCGAGCTAAATCCCAGGTGCGTCGGTGTGTGTGTGTGTGCGTGTGTTGTTGTGAGTGTATATGTGTGATGGTATGAGATTAACAGCACAAAGGGGATGAGGTCAAAGCAGTTTTTTTCTGAATCTGTGCATCTGTGAAATAGTAGCTGAGATATAACAATTTTTCATCAAACCACGGTCATGCAGCATATAAAACACTCATGTTCACTTTCAGAGCTGTATTAAAAAACAACTTTCTATAAGTGGGCTTGAACTGACTGAATCCTCTCCGCAATGCTCGGTCATAACGTGTTACTGTAATAATGTTACTTTTTCCATTAATGAGTAGTGTAACAGATTACTAATAAAACTCCAGTAATACTATTACTGTTACTCCAAAATAAAACAACATTTTTACAGTTTGGTTACATTTTAATGACAAATTTAAATAATTTTGTTTTAGTTGCGACATGCAGCAAAGTGTGACTAACAATCAGCCGTAGCCTGCAACATTTCAATGTTACAGCTGGAAATATGCCCAATATTTCAAGCTTATCAGGAGCAAAAAATGATAAATATATAAATGTCAAATGTAAAGTGTGTTCAGGAGGTACAACGACTCTTGTCACTGCCAAAAACACAACCTCAAACCTCCTGAAACACCTACGATGACAGCACAACACCGTGAAGGTCGTGGAAATTGACCCCAGTTCGTGGTAAGAGACAGATAGCCTGTTTGACTTAGCGAAGCCCTGAAGCTGGCTCCTCAACAATACATTAACCACTTAGATTAAAACAGATAATTATATAACGTTAAATGAGAGGAAAAAATGCAGAGGAGAAGAAATGAAACCGAAACTAAGAGTGTCTGTCTACACAGTATTCAGCACAGGCTTTTAATCCCTTGTGAAACAATTAAAAAATATCATTTTGCTGTCCTTCAAACGTTTCATATTCGCTCTTAATCTGCCTGTTACTCATATGGATTCAAAGGCTGAAAAAACAACGGCTAGTTTGAAGCGTGAGCTGCAGTCAACAGTGGATATACTTACATTTACACAGAGGTGCATGTGCAATGTCTGAATTTTGAGGAGCAATGACACAATTACCAACTTTTGGGGTGTTATGTTAAAGTAATATAATGAGTAAAGTAATATATTACTTTGGTAGGAAGTACTAAGTAAAGTAATAATATTACTTTTAAATAAGTAATGAGTAATGAGTAATATAATAATCGTTTGAGGAGAGGACCAAACACTGCCTCTCAGATGACCCAATCAAGTGTGTGGCTGCTGACCCTGATGTCTGCCTCCCTACATGTCAGTCAAACATGCAAAGGTCAGCTGACTCGCTGTCATTGTGTTACGAGATCTGTTATCAGGAGAAATGAGGTTTCACATATGCCTGCTAATGAGAGGACAGCTGACAGTGGTGAGACCTTTGGGAAGTTCACACTGATAGCGATCCACCTTCTGTTCTGGCTGCCTGCTGTGGGGGACAGATTTATGGAGAGCTGGTGAGGAGTCATATCTTGGTGTTGGGAAGGTAAATGTCATCCTTTTGCATATGATAATTTGAATTTGAATGAACACGGTTTGCGGACTAGTGGACTATTCCCTTGGAGTAGGGAAATAGAGCCGGGAAAACAAATGTCAAGCTTTCTGAGATGTTCAGAATTCAGGAAAGAATGCCTATCTGTTTCCAACAGGTTGTGGCCGTCTGGCACTGCGCCTCTTCTTCCTGTAAAATGCCCTTAAATTTCCCCATGGATTGAATAGAAGGCCTTGTTTTTGAACACAGACTGTTTTGGATGGCAGTTCAAATAAGAAAGGAAAATTAGAATGTCCAGATGGTCGAGCCATTTATTCTTGGCTGGAAGTAAAATAACTTTCCTGCGAAAACATTGTCACTGTAGCTGGCAGCAAAAATGATCCTCTTCATAA
>JAQFJA010000005.1:24109552-24121356 GCA_029874485.1 Naso brachycentron
CCCTTTGCTGCATGTCATTCCCCCTCTCTCTCTCCTGTTTCCTGTCCACTCTTCAGCTGTCCTGTAAATAAAGACACAAAAAGCCCCAAAAATATCTTCAAAACAAAACAAACAAACAAAAAAAACCTAAATTAAATCCTACCACAAAAATGAAGAAAAATCTGTCTGTCTGTCTGCATCCATTTTTCGTCTTAAAGAGTTGCCCAATCAATCTGAAATTGCAGTTGAGCATTGAGAAATACCATAGGCAGAAACTGACGAAGTCTTTATTCTCATTTACCCCTGCTCGTGCCTATGTCGTTGGAAAATACTTCAAAAATAACATTGATTTGCTTCTTCTTCTGCCTGTGGAGTCAAAAAGGGAAAACACGGACAGCGCCACTCTGACATTGCAACCCACATTGTGGTTAAGGATGGCATTGCATCAGTACTATTCACTGTTATGGGAGCCACTCCGCTCTGTGGGGCTGCATGTCATTGAGCTGTACAACCCTGCCATGACAGAGAAGAGGAGAGGAGATCTTTTCTTGGCTCCCCATAACGTTCACAGTTTTGCTTTATTAAAATACAAGATAGGGCGACTGAGCTGAGTCCACAGGTGGGCCACAGCACTGGAATTCAATACCGTCCTGCAAGCAGCAATATCGTGGGTCACACAATCAGCCCATTCCAAACAGGATTGTTTGAGCGGGCAGTGCCCTAGTGAAAAAAAAAAAAAAGTTTAAAAATACTGCAAAATGAGTTAAAAATCATCTTTAAAGATGACTCAGCAACAAGACATTTGCAAAATGGCCATCATTAAGAATCCACAGTATTAAAAAACATCTGATACTAGCTCGGATGGACTAATTAAAAACAGTTCTGAGGTTCAAAATTATTAATATAATATATAATATATAAAGAGAATATATATTAATGTGCATGGTGTCTTACATGTCAGTGTGTCATATAAGACACTGTACTGCATATGCTTGTGTTGTGTGTATATGTATTTTTTGGATAGATGTATTTCAGTGCATTGTGTGGAATGTGCATGAAATGTGTGTTACAGTGTGTAAGTTTGTGTTTCAGTGTGTGTATCTCGAAATGTCTTTGTGTGTGATTCACATAATTAAAGCAGTGTGTGCTAACCCAGTGACAATGTAATACCACTTTAATCATCCTCTGCTCTCCCATCTGTGTGACCACCGACTCTTTCTCTCTCTGTCTGACACACACACACACACACACTGCCTAACACACATTTTCTCATACACAGTTATCCCTAGTTCAGTCTTTGCTCTGTTGCTCTCATTTACAGCCCTTGTGTGACGCACTAATGTAAAAGAGAAGTCTCTGTGTGTGTGTGTGTGTGTGTGTGTGTGTGTGTGTGTGTGTGTGTGTGCAGCAGGGCAGGGCAGGCCCGGGGGCAGCCAGACAGACAGGCTGGGCCAGTGTATATTTACCCAAACTGAGGACAGTGGAAGTGAGGGATTAGTTACAACAACAGGCCGACTGAGACACACAGCTGAAGGGACGGAGAGTCGGAGACATCAGACGTCCAAGACGCAGCTGAGAAAAGCTGCATTAGAGCAAAACTCTTTCATTCAAAAACGACAATCTTTAAATAAGCTTCCAACAGTTTTAAGTAGAGAGAACATGTTTTCTTGAATTGTTTTTTGCTTTTTTAATTTTTTTTTCTCTGTTTTAATAAAGTGACACATCTCTGTAATGTTTTAAATTCAGTTAATTACACCAATTTTCTATAATGATAATTATTTTCATTCATCATTATCACATCAGTGTTATTTGCTTGGTTCTTACATGCTAAGAGCAAAATCTTTTGCCTGTGCTCAAAGTGTCGGCCATGTGTGGTTGTCCACACAAAGACAAGACATAAGACAGTTTTTTTTCAAAGCAGTTGCAGTTTTTAAAGGCTGACTTGTAAGATCCAAATATTACCAAAAGCTTACCCAAATAACCACAAAAAATAGTTTGAGCTTAAATTTCTTGGAAAAGTGTCATTTATGTGTGAGAGAGAGGGAAACAAGGCACTGAGTGACAGTGAAAAAATCAGGTTACAACAGGAAAGCCATTAAAAAAAAAGCGAGGAACAAGAGACAGTAAAGAACAGAAAGGAGCAGAGCTCGAGCAATCAGCCCGTCGGCCCCTCGTTTGTCTGTCCTGTACACAAATGGAGCTCCTGAGGGAGGAACCACAACAGTGGAAAGGGCCAATTGGCCTCTGCGACCCTGTAAGTGAGAGATGGACAATGTGGGGGCCAAAGGGCCACGCTGGTGTACTGTTCCCTTTACAATATGAGAGCATAACACACACACACACACACACACACACTGAGAATGTGCACTCACAGGTGTGTGCACACAGGCGTGAAGGTGCATGTGCACGTACAGTATCATGTAAAAACACATAACATATTCAGGCAGGTACGCACATACACACATGCTTCCACGTTCTCTCTCTGTAAATGGGCTCAGACAGTGTTTGTTAGTGTTTCTGATGAGGAAACAGAGAAATAGCCCCCCCCCAACACACACACACACACACAGTCCTCCTCCTCTTCTTTGTGTTACAGACTGTTCCAGAAATGAGTTTGACTGCTTTTCCTTTTGCTCCTCGTTAGCAAAGAATGTGCGAGGTGGGGGCAGCCGCTGAAGAATGCCAGGCAACTAAGCTTTTCCGTTCTCACTTGTGGACCTGGAATTGTGTTTGTTGATATTAGATGAGAGTTGTTGGGGCCGTTTCACTCGGGGCAGCTCCAATTTGTTATAAGCTGCTTGGGGACTTGACAAATTAGAATCAGTCTGAGGTTTTTGGAGCAGACAGGCCGCCATTTTGCTGCTGCACTGTCTGCTCCAAAAACGTGATTTTCACATCCACTAACCATCTACCGCTCCTTTACTCAAATGATCAATTCAGCGTATCTTTAACAAAAAGAGCGCATGCACTCAATGTTTTGTGTAAATGAGAGCGACACAGAGGAGCCACATTACAGACCAAAACAGGAGTTTAAAGATATGTCTGCTAAATGTGAGTTATCTGGCTGAACAAACTTGTGATTTTCTCCTCCCACATGTAAAATCATCATCAGCCCACACATGTATCCAAACTTTGAGGTCATTTCTTGCTCATTCTGTATAAGAATCAGGGCAAGAAAGCTTCCGAATAGATTGCTTACATAACATTTTTATCATTATTGGTCGTCTTTAGTATTGTTATGAGGTTTGCAGAAGTTCAAGGCTTGACTAAGGGTAGTTTCTGAGACCTGTTTGAAGAAGTGGTCTCGGTGCGGTTACAATCAAACTCTGGTACAGTTCAGTTATGGTATGAATGTGATCTGATCTCAAGCTGACCCAACTGCAGAAGAATTGCACATTTTTGGACTAAACCAGCTCCCGTAGTAAACTGTATTGTTTGCTGAGGCTGATACAAACAATACAGAATGCAATCACGGCCAGCAACAACTGTGTAGTTGTTCATTTTTTTTAACTTTATTGCCTTAAATGAATATAAATCGGCAATTAACATTGTACAACAACAAAAAAATCATCTTGAGATTGTGCTTCACCGCAGAAATCATGTAGAAATAACACTGTATAGAGGTAAAACTCACATACAGTTACCTAATTCTACAGCTACAACGATTAAACTTGAAAGAGGAAATTGAACAAAATGAAAATAGATTACCTAATAATAGTAATTAAAATGAAATATACAATTTTAAGGTATAGAATCCTAACTAAGATAGTCAATATTTGGTGTCCATCTTATAAAAATACTTTCAGCTGTTACTGGGCAGTCATGTTTTCCATCACTAACAAATTAACAATTTTTTTTTTCCAAAATGTCTGTGTTTTTAGGCAGTCCCAAAAAATGAGTATGGTCGCCAACCGTACCACAGTTCCTCCAGCATTTATTGCTGGGATTTATTGTTGGAAACAAATGTTACGATCGTCTTCCTGAGTTCTCTCTCCATTTTGCATCTCATTTCTGCTTTTCTCCACTTCCTCCAGTTTCCAACCCTGCAGGATTTTCATGGAAACATGACGCCATGACGCTCAGGACCGTCGTTCCCGTACCTGCCACAGACAGAAACTGACCATTGACCTGCAGGAGGTGTTTTCATGTGGCTTGTGGTGCTGCATCTGGACCAGAATAAACAAAGTCATGTGTGAAAGCCAACCGAACTTGCTGAAAAAGTAAAAAAATGTATCATCTTTGAATGTACTGTAATCTGCAGCAATGCCGCACAGCAATATGTGTGAAACTGGCCTTAGTTGGAAAAATTACATAGAAGAATTATCCCAGCACAAGTCCATTAACACAAATATAATAGCATTGCAAACTGTAATGAAATTTACAATTTTTTATAGTTTCCTTTCGGTCTGTGAGTCATACAAACTATTCAGCAAAAAAGTAATTAATTCCCACAAAACAACAGCACAGACGAGGATGCAACTCAGCAAGACAACATACGATGAAAGATTTTCTACAGACCAAATCGAACAGAATGAAACTACGACCTGACATATTTCTCAACAACAAATTATGATATTCCGACCATTTGAATTGTAGTCAATCTTATTATACTACCTTCCTCATTTATTGTTTTATTTATTTACTTTAAATCTGCATATTCATCTAATGTCGCTTTTTTTTGGGGATGATTTCAGGAGAATTAAATTTTGACTTCATGTCTGATTTAAGTTGTTTGAACCAGTTCAAGTCTCAGAGCCATTAATTTAATAAAGATTAGTGCTGTTCAGAATTTTAAAGCACATTTTGAAGAACACAAATGCATTTTTGCATTTTTCACATTTATTTTCATTTCTGTGTTAAATTAGTCAGTCAGGTGAAACGCAAAGTGCTTTAATAACATAACATAGTCATTTGTGGTCTTTCGTATGAAGAACTCTCATTATGTAGAATTATTATTCTGATTAGTCTGAGCCTCATGCAGTTTAATAAACGATTAGTTACATATAAATTATTGACTGGTATTTGAATATTTCTGAGCAAATTCAGGCAGGATTTGCCGCAAGCTGAAGTGTAATTCTGCAGCCTTTTTTATTAGCGGATTTAAATGATTAACCAAATGAAAAGAGATGCAATCAATACTTTCTTCCACTTACTGAAAATCAAATGAGGTAATTAAATTAATTGGAAGAATTGATGCGTGGAATACATTAAACGCTGATGATAAAATCAGACCTAAAAATATGTTGTTTTTTGTAATTACAGATGCAGTTTGCAGGATTTTTAAGCAGTAAAACATCTCAAAAGTGTTATCACGACTCAAGAGGAATAAATAAGTGAAGCTTCTCTGTGAAGAACCCATCACACAACACTGATTTGCTGTTAGAGAACTTTCAGAATTTGTTTTTTAGGTCAGGCACAGAAAAAAAAAAAAGATATAGCTTGAATCTCATGATGTTTTTCTCAGTGGTTATATAAGTTGCTGTGGTTTGGTTGTTGTCAGAAACATCATGTTTTGAAAATAAGTGATAACAATCTGATGTGATCTTCTGAAGAATTGTTTTGTGTGACTTATGTGTTTGGTGTTATTATCATAATCATTTTACGAACTAGTAACTACAGCTTTACCATTTCCATCAAGGCTTAGATTTTAATTGTTTTTATTTTTTTGGCCTGTTTTTGATTGCTGCTCTGCATGTCTGCATGTGTCAGAACTACAATCTGTCCTGTTTTGCTGTGTTTTGCCTGTTTGCTCTTTGTCTTTTCAGTTGATATTGTTGCTGTTTTCCATAATGTTCTACCTCTACCTGGAAAGTAATGAAGTGCAAATGCTTTGAGACTGTTTTTTTTCTCTCTCAGGTATCTGTACTTTACTTGGGTATTTATTTTTCTCACAACTTTTGACTTTTCCTCTCTACATTTGAACACAAATATCTGAACTTTCCCCTCGTGACATTTTCCAAACAGGCTTGTTACTTTAGTTTGAATGCTTTTGTCTTTTTGGCTGAGCTCAGCACGCTTCACCAACCCAAACTGTTGCTGTTTGACATTCTGGGAATGAGACTCAACAATCAACTCATTTTCTGGTGCGTTCAGGAACAGCTCGGACAAATCCTGCTGATTCTACCTTTAAGTTTAGTCGTCTTTGCATTTGATTAATATGACGTGAGCTTCAGTTTGCTTTGCACAGAAAAAATGTCCTTCAGCAGGAAACTTTTTACTTTGATACTTTGAGTATATACCTCAAGTTGTACTTTATTACTTTGACTTGATCAAAGAAGTTGAGTCAGTACTTTTACCTTTACCAGAGTCTTTTAGTACACAAGTGTCTGTTCTTCTACTTAATAAGTAAGTAAGTAAAGAATGTGTGGCTTTTTGCCCCCTCTGGTGTGTCACTGACATTTTCTACAATTTTCAGGCTGATTCTTTCACACGGTCATAATCTCTTTAAACAAATTTTGGAGGCCCAAAGTGAAGAAAAGTGTCAATGTGGTTATTTTTTTTATGCTCATATCTTCATGGAGATTTTTATCACAAGACCCCATCATTGTCTGTTTTTTGACCCAAATGAACCTGAACTACTTAGACAACACGTTTCATTTTGTCCCGCTGTTATCAAAACCATCCTGCAGAATGCACGTACAGTTTATGACACATGACACGGCACAAGCTGCAACATTTTATCGATTTCCTATACATGTTTATTTTGTGTCAGTAATTGGACAAAAGGGGCTGTTATTACAGCAGTGTGCAAAGGCACACATGAAGGAGGGAAAGGGGGAGGAGAAACTGACACAGACCGTTTGAGAAAAAGCAGAAAATACAAGGAAGATAAAGAACGCGAGTCACAATTTTCAGAAGATCTACAGACTTTACTGTTCAGTCTAAAATAAAAATCAAAGACCTGAAAATGAGTATTATATGTCCTGCTGCTGTTATTTTGTGCCAGAGCTTTTTTCAGAGTTTCAGAACTAGCTGCAAAACTGGAACATTTACAGAACTTTTGATTTATGTGTCTTCTCCTAAGAAAATAAACAAATGAAATACATAACAAAACACTTTGTTCTCTTGAAGTTGTAACTTCCTGCTACTAGAGAAATATTGTGTTGTTTAAGCTGGATTCCTTTCCAGCAGCTACTGAATGAACTGACTCTGCGAGTCAATCATGTGGCCCTCACGGCTGCCTGTGAGTTCAGTGAAGTTTAAAGTTTTTGTTGGCTAACCACAAGAAAGCAGCAACAGCCATGTCAATGATCTGTCTGCCTTGTAGTGTAGATTTGTGCAGGAGTCTGTGCTAAAGGGTCAGTTCAGTCAAATTAGAAAAAAACAGACATTTTGTCAGCTCAGCAGAAGGCTTTAAATTTATTAACATACACAACAATACAGCTGCTATTGTTTTCACCTGGTGAGTGTAGTTCTTTGTGCCGTTATGGAAACACCTATTGTAGTGGAAACTTCCACAGAAGCAGTTTTGATTACTTTGCTCGTGTTTCTCTTTCTGTCTGTCAACACATATCATCCAAACCAAGATGCAGTTGTGAAACATTACAGAGATTAAAACAAACAAAAAAAAACCTACTGACTTGAGGTTTGCTGTTTTACATTGTGCAACATTAAAAGGAAAAGGTCATTAAGAGAACGAAGGTTGAAAAGCTCATAAAACTTTTTCCTCCTTTGATTATTTTAACATTATATTACTATTATTGTTACTTTTTTGTAACATCATCATAGCCAGATTGCTTTTCTTTAAAGGTAACTGTCCAAAGAAAGTTTGGTGAAGTCTCAACCCGAACACGTTCGCCCCCTGCCCCGGTCTATACACATAACAACACAGCGCTGGATTTGGCATGAGCCAGTATGAGACTCTGACGATATGATGACCTTCAGCAAAAATATCAGTCTAACAATATCAGTGTATTGCCATTACAGCTCGAACATGTGTGAATTTAAAATATCTGAGCAAAAAACAAATTTTCTTTCATTGAACACGATCTGTATTTTTTTTTAAACAACATATAGAATATTTGGAACAGTGAACGTATATGTTTAGTTAAAATGTATTAATATTAATTGAATTCTTCTAAATAAAATTTAAATAAATTCTGTCCCTTAGGTGAGGTTACTTTAGATGAAGTTACCTTCCCCAAATACTCATTTTTACTGAATAGCACTTGAACACATCACAGTGCAAATTCATGGTGCAATATGAGCGTGTTCTGCATTTAGGAAAGGCGTGGCCCTGAACCCCAAGCAGGTTTTCTAGACGTCTGCAGAAACAACATTTGACGCTCCCTGTGAACAAGAAGAATGTTGAAACTGGGCAGCCCTCATACTCTCTGGGAACATGTCCTTTAAGTCTGCAAGCCCAGGGATGTCTGAACGTCCAGATTCAGCCTTTCTTTGATGGGTCCAAATGTGGAAATGGCAAAAGACCAGAAAGTCAAACACACAGCAGCAGCTGGTCGTCCTGTGACCTCGACATTCCTCAAGTTAAATTCCACACAGAAGTCTGTGCTCAAAACTGCCTGTTAGGCTGTGGGAGTTTAAGTGATATTATGGAAGATGAATGATCGTCAGTGTTCGCCTACACAAACGTGGCTCAGAACAAATTCCAGAACTGGTATCATCGGTCAGTGAGAAATATTCACAGTCAGTGGAGAACACCAATAATCAGGCTGCTGGCACGTTTTCCTTTGAGAGTCTAAAAGAAGTCAAAATAAATACCAATGATGATGTAATGACTTTAATTAAAATAATTCAGATTTACTCAGCACAGTAGAATGTTTAATATGTAAGCTATGGTTCAGAATTAACTTAAAGAAGGTTGCATAATGAGTATATTCAGCATGTTTTGAACGGTGCAGGAATGTTGGGTGTTTGCCACGATGTTGTTACGTCCTTCATGTCTCATCCCATCTTTACTTAAGTTCTTCTACCACGGCTGAGGAGGCACCGAGGTCAAATTGTCTTTTTTGTCTGTTTTAATTCTGTTTATTGTTCCCACTTTATGCTGCAGCCTAATGTCCTGACTTGATCTGTATCTCTGGTTTAATTAAAATCAGTCTTATCTTGATAATTACAAACAATCATAACTTTAATAAATCATAAGTATTAATTAAATAAAATTGCACTGAAGTACAGTATGGTATTACTGGCACAGTATGAGTCTCTTGTTGTGTTGGTTAAATATCCTCTGACTTGCTCCTGACTTCTGATCCAGTACGACAGGTTGAGACACTGATGTGGTCGAGCAAAACACAATCTGCACAGGGTGTTTTATTTTGAAAATGTACCTGATTATACTTCTTTCCTGTATCTGACTTACCGTATGACTTGATCTGCTCTGTCCAACTTAATGTGGCATTGTTCAAAAATAGACAATGCATTTTCTTCACGGAGCCGACCAAAGCCTCGCCTCTGAGACGTTTCCGAGACGGGAAGTATTAAAGGAGAAGTTTGGGTTTGTTTGTTTTTTTCACATTAAACTTTATAATTATAATATTTTTGATCATATACAATGTTTACAGCATTATAATGACAAATAGTGCAGTCCTGAGAGCTGGAGCTCATTGCTGACATCACTGCTAGCTGAAAACAACGGAGCAGCATATGCACTCAGACAATCCATCAAAAAATACAGTAAGCGCTCATTTTTTTAAAGGATGTCAAACTCGTTCAGTGTTTAGCGGTGTCCTCTCATGTACAGACACTAAAACACAGCTTAACATATAATATTTATACATATAACCCAGAAACAGCTGTTTGTTTGTTTGATAAAGCAGCTGAAAGAGCCACTTTTGTGTTATATATCTGTTATACAGATGATTGTAAATATCCTTAATAAAAGGCCTAATGTGCAAAAAAACAAACTTCTCCTTTAACTAGACTGATTGAACAGTAGTGAATGTATAAAAAATATGTTGAGCAGTTCTGAGTTCAAGTTTTTTTCATCTGAAGGTGTTTAGAGTGCTTTTGCTTAAACACAAGGAGCTCCAGGCGTCTCAACCTGGAGGCATCATGGTGCGGTAGCAGCCCTTGCAACACTAACTGCCTACATACAAGAACTTCTAAAAGATGCCTCTAACTGCAAAACTGTGCTTGGTCTTATCAGGCCCTCGTGTTTCCCTTTATAAACCATGGTGTTGTTTAGCACACCAGCTTCCTGTCTTCCCAGCAGTGGACAACAGTTATCTGCAGCTCCATCGGGCCATTCATCAGCCCGTCAGCAGCCTAATTCTGTCTAATCGTTGTCCAGACTCCCCGTGTGCCTCTTGTTAGGTTGTATCATGGAATGCGACGTCTGGCGAAAGAATCCCTCAACGCTGAGATTACACATATGGCAAAGCGTGTGTAAAGTGCACACCACATGATTAGAAAATGGTTTCCTCCTGCACTGACAGTAATCTCCCTCTGCCAAAACCAACCGTTGGGGTGATGCGTGATTGCCTGAGACATTACATACTATCAAAACATTATGTCGTTTTCACATATACACATGAGCGCACACACACATACATATGGTTTACAGTATATATTCTGCCATACTGTGCAGCTGCATGAGTCTCCTGTGCAGTTCCCTTCATCTCTCACAGATCAAACCCTGCTTTAGATCTCCACATCTTTACTCCATATTTTTCAACAGATCATTTTATCTCAGCAAATTCTGTCTTAACACATTCTAATTCCATCTACAAGCCAGTGGTGATAAATATTTCTCCGCTTTGTGTTGCCGCAGTCGGAATGTTTCTCAGGAACTTCCCTCCTGAAGTCGTACTTGGAACACAGCGGCTACAATAACAGCACAGCATAATTAAAATGCCTCGGGTATTTAAGAGTCTACTGTGGGTTAAATATCTCGCCAGGTGATGTGCTGACGCTTTGCATTTGTCTAGCCATCAGTCAGAGTTGCACAGGACTGTTTGTGAACTCACACACTCATGGATGAGTCACTGCACAGAGGAATGCCTCATGATCACACACAGTTAATGCTAATTGGCAGATGAGTGAAGATGGGGGACAGACTGTCAAATCTCCAGAAAAAACTGGTTGAAATAGCTGCGGTGAACATGCATGGGAGTGTAAAACCAGAGAGCACAAAGCAGCTGCTGTTCCTGTGAAAAGGATTTATATCACACATGAAGCACAGCTTGTGTACTGCTTTTGAAGCTGATTGTCTTTAAACCATGAACATGATCTAAAATAACTTTTAAGTATTTATGAAAGAGTCTCATGATTCCTCTGATGATTAGAAATTTCCTGTAACAACAAATGAGACCTTCAATGAAAAGACTACTTTTTTTATGCAGTTACTATTAACGTCCGTGATCTGGTCTGAATCCCCCGTGAACTCAGACAAAACACTTCTTTTAAAAATTTCATTGTTATGTGCAATGACAATAACATAATTATATTACCTGCCAACAGTTGTTAGTTTGCACCTTATCATGTAACATTAATGCAAATAGCTGTGTAACGTTAGCCCACAGAAAATAGAGGTAACAGGTCTTGTGGACATTAATGACATACAACTGGATCCTTCCTGCTGACTCTCTTTCACTCACTTTCGAAACAAGTGCATGTGTTGCCGGTATTATGCAGAGTTCTGCCTGCCCGGCACGCACTAACAAAGATCTTTACGACAGTAGGCGCCTGTGTCACTACCGCTTTCGTCCAAAAGAGGGCAATAGAATCAGCAAAAACTGAAAGTTCCTCGTAGTCACTCTAAGCACAGCAATGGTGTCAGTTTTTCTAAACTTCTTTAAATATGTTGCAGGCTAGTAAAGGTTGGCTGTGAATGTCCTCATTCGTCCAGGTCATAGTCATCTGGG
>JAQFJA010000005.1:24126481-24137733 GCA_029874485.1 Naso brachycentron
CCCACCACGATGCAAACGTTTCTCAATGGAGAGTGGCCAGACGCTTCTCACATAGTGAAACAATGTGGAAGCGGATGTTAACCAGGCTACTATATTTCCTTTTCTTCGGCGCAACATCAGAATCGGCCATTTTCTGCGGTTTGAAAGGTGTCCATTCAAACTCCCAACCTCACCTGCGTGCTGTCATTGGCTGGAGGAAACACACCCCTTCCCCACCCAGGAATGTCCCGACTAAACCAAAACAGTAAAATACAGACAGAGGGTGGGACTGTGCAGACACAGACACAACCACACATATATAGGGGCCCAGAAGTGATGATTAAGACTGGAATCATTTTGTATACTTCTGTATTTTTTTAAGAAAGTGTAACCTAATTCTGCTTGTAAAATATGTAAAATATTTTTTAATGAAGTCTCTTTTTAGATACCAAGTTTATGAATACATAAATATAGAGCATCACACAAAGTGCAGTTTTTCAGCACCCTTTGGTGGAAAATTTAAAGCAATTTGACAAATATTACGCAAGCTTAATCTGATTCTATGCAACCTTCTCTGACTAAACATGTAGCAACAACCAAACAACCTGCGATCTGCCGTTGGAGTGGTTAGAGAAGCAAGAATTGTCAGTATCATTGAGTATGATGCTAGCTAACTTAATAGAGAGCTAACAAATGAACACAGTGCAAATTAATGTTCTTTTCAAGTCTCTCACAGCACTTACAAACTGAAAAACAATGGAAGCGATTAATCCACACTGACTATATTCCTGCAGAAACGGTCTGACTGTGTTTGGTGTAATTTTTATCTTCCTTGTTTTAATAAACAGACTACATCATCCATTATCAGTTTCATTTCCACTGCCTCAATGAAGAAAATAATGTCTTATGTGGTTTTTTGAACCTCGAAATTACTTTTTAATACAGAAGCACAGTGTTGTTGCCCTTAAAGCTAATGTTTCTTAAGCTAGGCTAATTTTCACCTTGGCATAACATTTCCTCTCTGACCCTGTGTTGAACCGAGCTTAATTACCTCGCTGTGTGGCAAATCTGTATACAAGAGAAATGAGAGATAATGAGGATAAAGTGGGGGTATATAAATGCACTCGCACATGTTAAGCCACTCTTTTGAGGGCATAATGTTTACAGATTCATCTTGGGAGTCAGAAGAAAAGATGAAAACTCGCACAGGGAAATGAGCTGCTGTTAACATAGCTCCTTGATCTGCCAAACAGCCTGTTGTTTGCATGGGAAAGTGTGGATTACTTTATGTTTTTGCTAGTTCAAATTAGACAAAGACAGGAAGGCTGCGCTCTCACACTGAAGGCATGAGAAAGAAAGAACGAGAGAAAAAAGCCCCTGAGGTTAGCGCCGGGATTCTTATGGCTTCAATCATGCACACCATAATTGGTTCATACTGAGGAGCAATCATTTTACACTTGCAGTCAAATGTGTCTTTGAACATCAAGGCGTGTGCTGACGTGAGTGCATTCTTCCCTCTCTGGTTGCTCTGTGTGTGTTACGCATGCCGCATGGAAAGTCCCCTGGCTCAAAATAACACAATTCTTTACCATGGTGTCATTAAGTTTCCCGATACAAGATAAGAACTTATCCTAACATGGCTTTTCCACAGGTGAGTCCATGTTATTCCCTGACATTCTTCCATAGCAACAACATTGGAAAAAAGTCAAATAAGTCAGACAAAACTTCCAACGTCCCATTTCAAACCCTTCCACTGCCTCCTCACACATAAATATTAGGCCTGTCAAACTATTAACTTTTTTAAAATTGCAATTTATTGCAGAATTTCAGTAGTTAATTATTTTGCATTTCACAACAGTTTTTAAGTCCTTAACAATGTAAAGCAATTCTTACCAGTGTAACTTGATTAGGAATCAAATGTAAACAAGACTACGTCTCTTGTGTACGTCAGGTGCAGTGGCAAGGAAGAGATGGAAAAATAGAAAAAAGAGAGAGAGAGAGACGGGCAGAGCTTGCCCACCGCTAATTAGCTGAGCTCAAAGATTGGTAGTAAATGGAAGTGCTAACCTGCCTCAGATAAACTTTCAAACAACTCTGAACAGTCCTGTGTGTCGCGTGTGACGTGTTATTTATCATGTTATGTAATTTTTAGCCTCAGATTAGCACTTTATGTCATTTTAGAGTCAAGTACATACTGGAAGTAAACCCCAGAGCACATGCACGCCAGTAAACAGCAGCAACAGAAGAAGAAGAAGAAGAAGAAGAAGAAGAAACACATAAAGTACTAATCTGTGTCTAAAAATAACATAACATGGTAAATAAACAAGTCACAACAAGCACACAGGTACGTTTAGAGTTGTTGACAAGTTTATCTGATGACTCAGGTGGAGGCAGGCTAGTAATTCCCATTGACTACCAGTATTTGTGCTAAGCTAATTCGCAGTAGGCGAGCTCTACCTGTCTCTTCCTTGTTACTGCACACACAGTTGAAAGAATGTTATCTATCATCTTGTCTGGGACTAAAGAAGAAGGCAGATTAAAAAAAAGAAAATATGAGCCATTCAGAAGCCTATTGTTGTCCTTCTTCCAGGGCAAGAAACCACTACTGCGACTTGACTGAGGGTGCGTCAAAGGTAAAATAGCAGCATGCCATTAATGCGATTAAATAGTCTTTTAATTGATCACAATTAATGTGTTAAAGGAAAACTGCACTTTTTGGGGGGTTTAGCCCATCATCCATAAACCCTATGTAAGACAAGAACATATATGCCTTTACCTTCTCTGTGCATTCAGCTAGTCGCTAGATAGCCGCCTCACGCTAGCAGTTTTCCACGTTCAGTGGAAGTAGTGGAGATACACCATTACCTACCGCCTTCTAAAGCCCCCTGAAACATACCCAAATAATCTCCAACATGCTCCATCTTACGTGTCCTGACCTGCATATTAATTAAGCTCCAGACACATTGTTAATGTGAGAGCAAGTACCAAAGAACTACTTTTCTGGGCGTAGTGACACAGCGCCTGGGTTACAGCACTTGGTTACGCAGTTATCTGGCAACCTCCTGAACGCACAGAGAAGGTAAAGGCATCTACATTCTTGTCTTACATGGGGATTGTGGATGATAGACTAAGCTCCCCAAAAAGTGCAGTTTTCCTTTAACACTGACAGCCCTAATAAAAATCCAAACATGTCACAAGCTTTTACCCCTTTTCGTCTTCCATTTCTTCACCTATTCATGGTCATAAGCGTGGTGTCAAAATCAGCAGCGAAGTTATCGAGCTTAGTCGAGTCTTCTACCTGACAGCTCCCCTCTTTCCACTCCAGCGTCACTGAATGTTATCTGCACAGCTGTGTGAGCTGCATCCCCGTCCCATCCTCCATGCGTGATGCTCTTGTACCTCTAAGGACTGTGAAAAGCTGCAGAACAATGGCATCTTGTGTCCCATCCCATGTTATCTGTCCTTCACTCCTTTATTGAAGTGGCTTACCTCATTTTCTATTAATTACAGGAAAACAATGATTTTAGCCAAAGATGGGCTCCGCCAGCGATTCTGGAGCCACTTAAATTGTTCTTTAATCTCGGTTATGAAGTGGGAACAATGGAGCTGTTGTGCTGCAGCGGAGGAGAGAAAAAACAGCATTTAAATGACACTGAGATAATGTGCCAGCAGTCTTTTATTGACTCGTGCGAGTATCTATAATCTTGGATACACGCACTGTGACTCTTTGTTTTGGCTTAAAATACCCGGTTTGTTATGATAAAAGCAATAATGCATTATGTGAATGGATCAGTGGATGCTGTGTGTGTTTGTGTGTGTGTGTGTGTGTGTGTGTGTATGTGTATGAGTGTGTGCTTGAGCGTGCAAGTGTTCATGATTTGTGAATGTGCCGCTGCATTGAAACTACCTTATTATCCCCAACAGGGGTGTTAAGCTTTGTCCTTAATCCTTGTAACAGGAACTTTGCCGTGCAACAATTTTGTTTCCTCTGTTTGCGCTTCTTTACACCAGAGGCCAAAACTAGGATGGAGACCAGCAGGCTTTCAGTGGGCTGTAAAGTCCAGAATTTACACTCTGGACTCTCAGACTTTATAGTAGATTGTAAACAACAGAAGGTTCCTCTCAAGTAAAAAAAAAAAAAAAAAAAAAAAAAAAAAGAGAGAGAGATTTTTAAATCTGTGATGATCTGAGGAGGTGAGAAGCTGAACTTCTTCATACCAAACAGCCAAATAATCAGTGTTAATTTCAGGCGCTGAGTGTTAAATTGAAAATGCTAGTCTTCCTGGAATTTGACACCCATCAAAGTTAATTTAGATTTGAACAGCTGCCAGCTATCACAGCTTTTTGAGTAGATAAACAAGTCTCCAATCAACACTTGTCAGCTTCAAATTATGTGAACTGAAAACTCAGTTTATTAGCACCTTGGAAGTTGCTGACTTGGATTCTTAAACTTGTTGTTTTGTACTCAACTTTGGAGCTTCTCAATCAGACATTGGACAGTTATTCTTATCCACAGTACTTTATTTTAAATTCCAATGCTGATCCCAAAGTTTCTAACGATACTATAATATAATCTAAATTACGTCCATGTGTGAAAAATATGGAGTCTAACACTGGAGCTGCACATCCTGCATGAGCAGCGCGTCTGCGTTGCCTTACCGCCTGTTTTTTTTTCTTCTTTTCATTTCTGCAGCCATGTTAACGGATTAGAGCAGCCATACATCACGCTTTCACGCGTCTGCAGCAACGCAACACTGGAGCTCATGAGTATCGTCTATTTTTTCCACGAGCCGCACCCGGTTCTCTGCTTAAATAGGCAGAGAAATAATCTGTTGACATACCAGCAACATACATTACAATTATAAAGACGTGACTTGCAAATATCTCTCTAAAATAAACTGAGCCAAGTGAAGAGGGATTGCTGGATATTCTTTTTTTAATTTTATTTGGGGTGTAAAACGCTGAGCACACGCTTTTCTGTAAAAACTCTAGTCAGTCCAGCAAACTAAGTCCTCTATTTGTTTCAAAGCCATTAAGCAAATGGCAAAATACTTATTTCTGTCAGTTGTGATTTAATACATAACATTGAAAGTTCTGATAACTCTTTGTTGTGGAAAAGCGGGAAAGCCAACTTTCGAGTTCTTGTTGGCTACATTAACTCCTGCAAGCCTGTTTTCTCACATCCGACCCAGACAGCACACCTACGTCTCACCGACATCAGCCTCAGAACGGCACATCGGCCTACATGTATACCGTCTGACAAGCACTGGATGCAGGTGAATATTTCAGATGTAATGCTCTATTGTCCCAGCACATCAAACGTCACTACTGAGCAAAAAAACTATTTGCTGTTTTTTTTAAAAATCTTCCCTAAGTTGACATTAACCCAGAAGCTCAACTTGTCTTGCCAGATGATGAGATGAAGATACATTCCATGGCGAAGATGACGATTGTGTCAGTAGCACATGTAATCAGTCCTCCTAAACACCTTTAAAGGAGGCCAGTTTCTGAAATGATTCTCATAAGGCCTGTGGTTTAGCGATTAAAGTATTTTGCTGTGGAACCAAAACTACAAAATCCCAGTGATGCCTTTTTACTTCAATTTACAATTGAGTCAATAGAAGTAAGGATTCTAAGTTTTTTAAATGTGAAATTATAAGTTATTGCAACTCAAAGTTGAGTTTAAAGTTAAACAAACTCAAATGAAAAACTTGTAATGTTAAGTTTAATTTCCAAACGTAAAATGTTGCTAAAGGTTGCACAAGTGTGACACACAATTTCACCACGCACGCACACGCTGCAGAGGTCCACGCAGGATGTGTGGCCCGGACGTAACAAGACAAACTCTGCCTTTACTCATTTTATCCTTTTTCATCTGTTATTCTGTTATTCTATTGTGATCTTCTCTTCTCTATTTTCATGAATTATGAATTAACCTCTTCACCTCAATGAGGATCTGGACTGAGTTGATACAAAATGTAAATGATGCTGTGAGAAGGCATGGAGCGCCATGATTTCTACTTACTGAAGGAGCTTACTGAAAGGAGAACAAAAGGAGAATCAGGATCCTACTTGTCCCATAATGCAACTCACTTACATCTATTGCTTGACCCTGTAAACACCCACATCTTTCATCTTTTAGACACTTCAAGCTTGTGACAGAAGCTTTCTGTTCAAATTCTGCCATCTCACGCACAAACATATTACCCTGATGACATCACAGTGACATCATCAAGGTCATTCCCCCCGTTCACTTGAGTGAACAGATCTTGATGTTTTAATTTGATGCAGTTTCCCTTTAATCTGTTTGTTCATGTTTGTCTAAACAGAAAGTGTGAAAAATGTCTTCAGCACATTGTGAACAATAAAGTAAAATTAATCTTTACAGCTTCAGTATTTGCTCCGTCCCAAATGCCGCCACACATTTTTGTGGTTGTTGACTCACGGCCGTTTTACAAGTTGTGATATTTGTGTTGTGACTAATCTTCTTAAAGCTGTATAATGAAATTAGCCCTCAGTCGCACTGCTAGCCTTTATTTGCATATCAAACTGAGCACTGACCAAAATATTCTGATCCCGGCTCAAGGAATTGTGTTATGTAATGGAAAATGTGTCATGAAGTTCATCCTTCTAGTCTGCTCTTAAAAGCTTGAGCAATCACCAGCAGGAATTTTATGAATCTGATTTTTGTTTACATGAGCAATGGATTGTAAATATTGCAGATCTTAAAATTCATCAACACACCGCAGCCAGTGTGTCAACAGTAAACACAGTGACTCGTGCATTTCTCTGGGCCAATTCTTTTTCACAGCTGTATGTTCCAAACTCCCAGCAGCCCCGGTTTCCCCAAAACACCATAAACACACACTTTTACAAGGTGATGTGTGTGTGACTGTGGCTTTGCACTCAGTAAAGTTGGGTCCATGCACAGTGACAAGTTTGCCCCCATCCAGTGACACACACATAAACACACTCACACAGCCGCACTTCCCTCTTGCATGCATCCAGCATTCCTGTGCACTCCAGCTGAGGCTGAACAAATATATAAAAGTGTTCCGCAGCTTTGACAGTGTTATCAAAAATTAGCTGGGCGGGGCCGACTTCAGTAGCTGCAGGGAGTCATGAAAGTAAAATACCTCCCATTGAGGCCAACTTAATGTCTGGGGAGATTAAAGTCAAAGTGTGTGCGAGCATACAGAGTGTACATGTTTGTGTGAATTAGGTGGAGTAAGTCAGACGGCAGGGCTTGGTTTGTCTCAAACTCATTCATTGGTTTGCTGGTGTTTAGTCTCGGAGGAAGAAGGGGAAAAACAGCTCCACATTCCCTCCTTCTGTTTTGCTTTTTTAACAACTTGAGGCAGGCGAACATGCAGTGTGAAGACACTTGTTCTTTGTTTAGTGGAAAAAAAGTGTGATGCAGACATAATGAGGAAAATGCTTTGTTAAATGGATGATAAAAATGGACACATTACATCAAATTATTCAAAATTTACCTCCCATGTTCTTCCACAACAGGAAGGTGTAAAAGCTTTGCAGCACAATGCCAAAAGTTGACATTTTCTCCCAATGATGTCAGACAAGAAAATTACACCCTAAGAAGGTTTTACAGCTCCGCTGATTTATCTTTCCTATTGCTCACTGTATATTACATAGAATTACATTCATTTCCTGGAGATTTACCTAAACCTGAACCATAAGCACTGGCTTCCCAACTCTAACCCAAACGCAAACCGCCGACCCAAAGATTAGCTGTTTTTATACCATGGAAACTGCTTGTCACCAGCTGCATCGACTGTCCCTAAATGAAGCGGTCTGAAGTTTGCAATATGTCTCTGAAAGTAGGCTGACCCAGGGACTCCACTGAATGTGTGTGCGTTCCAAAACGGCCCCGCTGCGTGTTTGCTCCACCCTCCACCATCCATCAGCACCTACCGGCTGCATTCAGGCCGCGTTTCAGAGCACAGCACAGCTGGACAGCTGGAGTGAGACTGCAAAATTTAGTGGGAATTACAGAGTTAAGTCAATCTCGGAACCCGTCGGCTGCATTTGCCGTCTGACTTCTGGCAGACAACGATACAGCCTCTGGGGACAAACCCCATTATTCCTAGGCTTCCGTTGGAGGAGGCGAATTTCTGTTTCCGACTTCCTTCTCCGCGTGCCGCTCGCTGTTTACAGTCCGACTGTTTACAGTCGACATGGGAATGGAGTTGCAGTTGAGAGGCCACATCTACCAGCGGATCTTTTCAGAAGTAGCCAGTTTACACGCTGTTAACAGTTAACAGTCCGCCATTAATTACACGGACTACAAAAGACTACAACCAGACTCCAGACTCCAGGGCTTTTCCAGGACCAAGATCGCCCTACCTTGCCCACAGACTCTACATTCAGAGAATATAGAGTCTGTTTATAGAGACTACTCTGTGCTAAATTGCTGCGTTGTGCTCTGGCATCTGGCAAAAATAGAAGCCTTGCGTATTTGCTTCGGAGGGCTCTGGATTACCGGAGCTGCGAAACGTGTAGAAACGCATTGCAGCCACAGTCAGTGCGAGCACACACATGGACTAGAATTGAAATGTATCAGCTCTGCTGCCGTTCCAGAGCAGAGACAAACCGCACACGCATTTGGTCGAATTTAGGAGTAAGGATGTGCACAAACAGCACGGACAACATGGACATGCAGTGGTTTTGTTTTTATTCACTTCTGGAGTCTGCCTGGAGGATATGTCCCACACACAAGCAGTAGATCAGAAACTGGATTCGCATTAAAAAAGTTTTTTCTTTTTTTTCTTGTCACCTTTTTTGTTCCTTTAGTGAAAGAACAGATGAAGGATTGGACAGGAAATGAGGAACAGAGAGAGGGAATGACATGCAGCAAAGGACCACATGGTGGAATCGAACCCGAGAACAATGCAGCAAGGACACAGCCTCTGTACATGGAGCACCGGCTCTATCAACTGAGCTAACTGAGCCCCAGATTTTTCCAGTTTTAACCAAATTTTCAGAAAATTTGGAAAAGAAAATGCATCTCTACATCTAGATTTATGTGATTTTCCATCTACAACTGTTATGTGAATAGGAGTTTATAGAGACATCCAGTAGTTGGTGCCAAATTTCCAGTCAGGTATCATTATATAACTGCAGAAGAAGAAGAGGATGCGTGATGACATAATTAATTAGCACAATTAAACAAACAAATGGGAAGTGATCAAAGGAAAATGTATCAACAATAAACACTGGAAATAAAGAACTAATATTACAGTTTTGTCATCAGTCCACACACTCATGTTTTCATCTGTTTTTGTGCTTGCCACTGCTGCCATAGCTTCCTCAGTGGAATGGCGTTTTTAGTCACATGATCTCTAAAGGTCATCCTTCAGTCACTGAATCTGTTTCTATTGCAGTTATTTATATTGATCTTTTTGCCAACTGTTCCACCTCCCTAAAGCATTAATTTTTTTTGCAATATTTCTAGATTTTTTTCTCATCTGTGAGAGTTTTTATGAGTAAATTGAAAAATACGTCATTAAAACAGTCTGATGGAAACTCACCTGTAGTCTAATGGTCTCATGTACAAATCCCATAGATACAACAACTTGGAAGTACGCTCTTGTCCACACTGAGCATACATAAATGTACAGAGAGTATAATATTGTCATGCTCTCTCCACTGAGATGCACACTCACAAACCAAGTGTGCTGCAGCGCTCTTCATTTTTTTGTTTTTGTTGGCAGATCACCATCCTCTGCTCTTTCTTTGCTCTCATTTTCTCTGCTTCACCTCATCTCTTATCTGCTGCCCTCCCACCTCCTCCTTTAGTGTTTTAATGGAGCCGTCTACCAGAAGACATCGAACAGGTAACAGCTCTCCAATCACACTGTCACTGTGATTTGACGAGTTACTGAGTTACTCTTCATTAACCTCGATTGAAGCCAGTGATCATCCATCCCTGCGTTTGGTTAATTAATTAGTCCTGCTGCAGCCTGATGTGTGTACATGTGAGGAACCTATTCATAGAAAATACATCTCTACAGATTTGAAACATATTAAATCACCTATTCTCCACAGGTATTAGAGCTATTTCCGTGTCTTCCCTGTGAAGTGTTAATGCATGAAACTGTCCTTGTTACCTGTTCCAGTCAGCCGTGACCTATAAAACTTTTCAAAGAGAAATAATCGTTATTCTCATGCATTAGTGTTGGACTGATTTTGGCATGTCCAACAGTGATATTTGATATTGCTTGGAAGTTTTTTGAATTCCATTATTCAGCAATGTAAGTTGTATTGAAGCCAAACTTGCATAAAAATGTGCATTTAATAATATTACACTTCATTTAAAGAGATCTTACTTACACTAAAGTCATCATTTATGACATGAAAGCAGATAAATATAAATTTTAAATACAGATTACCAAGATTTTGGCGTAGCAGTCATGCTATAGCTCTGTGCTGCAGCACAGTGATGTTTTGTGTTAATGTCAGCATGCTAACATGTTCACAGTGACTTTAATGCTAAAAAGCTGCTATTCAACAAGTAATGTTTACCATGTCCATCGGCTTAGATTTAGCATGATAAGTTTGTCAAAGGAGAGCTATTATACTCATTTCCGTGTCTTTAATTTTGATTTTGGACTTCTATAGAGCAGTTAGACACAACTGACTGAACAGTAAAGTCTGTAGATCTTCAGAAAACTTTGACTTGCACCCTCTCTCATTCTTACATTTTCTGCATTCTCTGAAAATAGTCCACAGCTACTCCTCCCCCTTTCCCTCCTTCATGTACACCTCCACACTCAGGTGTACTCTCAACCTGTTTACTGACACAAATTCAACACAGCTAGGACACTGACAAAATGTTACTTACAGCTTGAGCTTCTCACTCTTCAACATGACAAAGCAATATGCGCTCCTTTAGCAGCCTTTTAGCATGATAAGTTTGTTTAGTTTAGCTGTTAATCCAGCTCATGAGCTTGTTGAGGAAGTAAATAAATCCACATGCAATAAATCCACAAGAAACAGGAATGCTACCAACCTCTGTCTGGTGCTCACCTTTTTAGAAAAGTTTATTGAAGTAACTGGCCTTCATTCAACCCCAAAAAGAAGATAAACTCTTTACTTGAGCCATCTGGAACAGAGTGCTGACAGTAATCCATGAAGCAGAGAGCAGAGTGCAGTGGTGTCTGAGCAGAGCGGGGGAGGGGGCAGGTACAGCGCTGTGTGCTCGAGCTGGCGTGACCATATAAGGAAGTCTAGCACGCATTGACTTCACTGGAAAA
>JAQFJA010000005.1:24138518-24153489 GCA_029874485.1 Naso brachycentron
CTTTCATAGAAATAAGTATACTACATGTTTAAGGCAATGGAAAAAGTCGGCGAAAGTCTCATTTTTCAAGTGATATTGCCGATTCACTTATTGGAAAAAAAAAAAAGTTAATTGCACCGTACTGTTACATACTCAGCCTATAAACGCTCATGAAGACACTGACGCTGAAGGACAAACTTTCTAACTCAGGAAACAGATCATCTGAGGATAATGTGAACATTTTTTTTTTTCCAGAAGATAATCATTTTATTTGTGTTTTTAATCTGCCTGTGATTGCATTAGCCTGAACTTGCTTTTGTGCGCTATTATCAAAAACATTTCAGCGCGACGACGTTGCTGTAGCAACATGATTGATTTCTGTGGGTTTTTTTATGTATAATTTTGACTCAAAGTCAACAGAAGTGTAACAAGTGATTAATGTCTTTATGATTAGAGGGTTGCAATCAAGCAACAGCCCAACAGGATAACAAGTGTGCCCCAGCTAGACTTTAATGAAGCCATAAAATTTAAAGATTGACACACACTTCATGAATGCTCTCCAACTGTCTGCATGAGTGTGTGTGTTCATGCATGTGTTTATATGTGTATGTGTGTGTGAATGTGAAGAGCTGCGCTGTGTGTCAGGAGGTACATGCCATGGCTTGTAGAAGAATGAATGATTAATCTGCACTGCTTTGTGGGTAATTTAGATGTCAGGCTCTCTTCTTGTGCTCTTTGCTAACTGAGTTGTGTGCGATCAGACCTCCCTCCTCCCTTTAATCTGCACCGGTCAGGCGAGCAGCGTCACCCTGCTGCTGTATTTCAAAGTGTCTGTGCTGTGATTTATTGAGACTGATCAGGCAGTAACAAGACACAGAGCAACCTACAAAGGATCTGTCATCCTTACGCAGCACTGGAATAACACAGCAAACCATTAGCTAATAAGAAAAAAAATAATACCTATTAGAGTTATTTTAAAGTTGTGGGTTTTTTGTCTTTTGTGATTATACTGAAAATGCCATGAGGTCACACTGCCTCCAGCTTTGACTGAGCAGACAAAGGAAAAATGCAGGAAGGAAATGAGTAAAATTTGAAATTATAAAAACAACATAATGTTGGATAAGCATCTGTGTTTAAGCAACAGTGTAATTTGAAACAGAACTCAACAATTAAAAGTGCAATAATTACTTCCCATAATAAAGGAAGTAATTAACCAGTAATTACCCAAATTGTTTTTTGACTTTTTTCTACATAGAAACCATTTTCATCAGAGGAACATATGTGAAACTAAACTCAAGCTCAGTGCTTAAACTTGCTAACTTCATATCAGTGCATCTGCTCTTTGTTGTCAGTTGAACTTTTTTTTTTTTCCAGTATCAGAATTTCCATCAGCGGTTTGCATTCACAGTCAGAGGATTGTTGTTCAAAGATAAACAGGCAGTGAGCGAGACGGACAGTCAACACTGCAGACAAAACTGTTACGCTCCTGCAGAAGTGCAACGTCAGAATGAGGTGGCAGGTAGACAACACACCTGTGTGATGAATTATGTTTTTACTTAAACATGTTGTCAGTGAGATGAGTTTGATAAGAAGACACAGTTGAATTGTTATGATGGTCTTTGAAAAGAAGACAAGAGGAACAGATGGAGGAAATGTAAGAACACAGTAATGCTGGAAAGACTCACACACAGTTGTTAAAATCTGCCAGTTAGCCTGGTTGACATTTTCACAGCCTCATGGCCTAAATATATCAAAACTAATAGTTGCCCTTGCAGAAATATATATGATCGTTGAAAAGAATCACCATTTCAGCAAATATCTCGTTTCCCAGTTGCATATTTTATTTGTATTTTATTCTGGAAAATTGGAGAGTTTACCAAACTAATCACAGCACTGACTGAAAGTTGCTTGAACTATGTTAGAAAAGTAATTTATTTTAAGATTCGACAAAGTTAGTCTTGCTTAGCCAGACCTCTCTGCTCTGTGCCAACGCTGGAAAAAAGTCTTGCTCAAATTTATGTCATTCTGGAATACTGGAAAAAACACTCTGGCTTGTTCTTAAACCGATCACAATTATCTTGGACGGTGCTAAGCCCAAAGTGCAGCAATCTTGCCATTGCAAAACAGTCATGTAGTAAGAGCAAAAGGGGAGAAAAAACATTTCTTGTGACTCAGACTAACAGAAACACCAAAAATTTTCACGTTGGGAGTTTTGTTTGTGTTAATTCGACAGTGACCCTAGTTTGGCCTCTGCTGACCTCAAGCATCAGATGGTTCATTACACCGAATCATCTGGACAGTCCTCCATGGAAACTGTTTGGAAAAGAGTAATTACTTTACTACTGAGTCCTGGACCAGACAAGCAAAGTACAGTTCGTTTAAAAGCAGTTTTGCACTTTTAACAAGGTTGATAAGAACTGTGTTTTCATGTCAGAAAAAAAGAGCTAGAAGAGGTTTAAAAAGTCTTTAGATCTGATGGCAACTGCAACATTTTGTCATATTTTCTCTGAGTTTGTTGCTATCAGATCTTTAACGGTTTAATATATAATCACTTTATCCAGGTGTAGAGTTTCTTTCTTCTACTTTGGTTCTTTAGCTGCACATGTGACATTGTGACCCAACCACTTGATGTTTGTGCGTGGCATGTGGGCACATTTGTCACTGAAACACTTTACAAACTGCATCTCACAGCCAACTGCAAACTAATGCAAGACAAATTGCTGCCATAACCATGTTTGTGTCACCGTGTAAGCTTGTACACATGCATAGCAGACGCCTTTGATGTTTTGATTTGCACAAACACACATACACACACACCCACACACCCACACACCATCGAATATCTATTTAAATGATTACCTGTTTTCCTCGGGCCAGCTTGTTATCTGCAGAGCTCGGGCGCAGCTCAGGACTGAGGCGCGTCAGAGCCGGAAACGCTTGTCACCTCTCGCCCTGCGTGTCTCTATCCATCCCGAGCTCGGAGCTGGTGTGAAAATATTTCACCTGAGAGAGAAAACAAGGTTATAAAAGAGCTGGCTGCAGGGCCACAGGATGGGCTAAGTTATTCTTTTGACCATGTAGAACAATAGTGTCGAGGCCTGGCATGAGAGGATCTGCTGCCAGGATTCAGCAGGAAAAAACTATGTGAGTGTGTGTTTGCATGTAGCGTGGGATTAACTGAAACCGATGGAGAGAGGAAGAGGAGACGGGATAAGGGACAGTCACGAAACATCAAGGAACGATGACACAGACGGCCCCTGACAGCGCAGAGAGAACAGAATAATATCAGTTCGGCTGGGGAAGGAGGGAGAGAACGGAGGGGGAAGAGTTACTTTATCTGTCAGACGGACAGAAATGTCAAGCCATCGGGGGGAGGAGAAAAAAAGATGAAGAGACGGGTTGAAGTTTGAGATAAGTGCCAAGTTGGAGGGAAAAAGAAAATGAAGAGATTTGAGAAGCAGACAGACAGACAGGCAGACAGATGCCAGACGACAGAGAGATGGAGGTTATTGTAATGATGGTGTAGGCATCTGGAATCAAACATCTGGAATTAAAATATCTGGCATATGATTATAATAGAAAGATCCACCTAACACTTTACTCTGGTGTGAAAATTCCCAGCAATTTGGGAGCCCCGCGTCTGAGGTATGACGATGTTCTCTGCTCTGCTCGTTTGTCATAATCACTGAACGACTGACATTGTTTCCATGAAAATAAACAAGTGAATTCCTTTTTGTGATCATTATAAAGCTATTGAGGGAGACCTGGTGACGCTGTGTTATGACATATGCGGCTCTCTTCCTGCCTCCGACACTGCAGGAGTGGTGGGAAACCTGGAAATTATGGCCGGTCAGCGCTTCTGTCAGTGGAAAAAGAGGCTATTGTTATGTCAATCACTCAGACAGGAAGAGCACACCGTATCTGACGTTTGACGAGCTGATAAATCCAGGATATGTTTGGCTAGAGGACTTATTTTAGGGTCAATACTCGATAGTATGTTCGCTGCCCAAAGACATTATCAGATTGAACACTGACACTCATCTCACCTGTCAGCATGTGTATGAGACGCATCATGCTTTCAACTTACTTCAGTGTGAACCTCCTTTTTTAACCACAGATATATTAACACAGTCAGCAAAATCTGTAACCACATTCCAGGTTTATTTTTACTGGAAATGTTGTAAGTGCTTTTATTTAGCATTTGTTTCATTACACAAACATGGTGAGTGGGAACAAGTGTTTAAACAAGCTTTCACTAGGAGAGCTATTAGTGGAGGCTGCTGTATACACAGAAAATGAAGGACAGTATAACGAAACACAATTGTAATAATATAAATGTGACTTCACAAAAGAAGTTATTAGCTGACAATTATTTTCATTTTGTACAATGCAGTGTTTGCAGAGTACGGAAAAGCTGCAGAGAGCACACATCAGTGACAAAAGAGCACAATATGCTCTTTTATTGTCTGTTTCTAACTTCCACTCAATATCTATGAGAAATGATAAACATGCTCAGTGTATGGTACAGCAAAGTGCTCCATTACCTGCTATCAGTAGCCATAATTTGATTTGCATTTAGGTTCATGTAGCTGTGATGTTACAGGATGACAGAAACCAAAACTTTCAGTGAATGAGTTACCTGTCAATACATGTGATGTCCTGTTTACTCTTATTGGTTTGTCCTTGTGAGTCAATTTGAACACAACAGCAAAAGGAACAACCACAGGAAACTAAAGTTGAAACATTGTTTGCCCAAAGGCAGGCCTTTCTGCTCTGACACAACATTCTTGCAACCATCAAAGGAGAGCTATTACGCTCATTTTCAGGTCTTTGATTTTTATGTTGGACTCCTATAGAGCAGCTAAACATAACTAATCAAACTATAAAGTCTGTAGATCTTCAGAAAACTGTGACTTGCTCCCTCTCTCTACCGTCTATTTTCTGCATTTTCTCAAAATGGTCTGTGTCAGTCACTCCTCCCCCTTTCCCTCACACATGTCTCTGCACTCCGCTGCACTCACAACTCCTTTACTGACACAAAATAAACACAGGTAGGACACTGATAAAATGTTACTTACATTTTGCACTTCAGACTCTGTAGCCGTTAATTCAGCTCATGTGCTCATGTTGAGGACATAAATAATTCCACACAGAATAAATTCAGAAGAAACAGGAACACTCTCAACTTCCATTTCGTGCTTTCCTCTTTAGGAAAGTTTTACAAAGTAACTGTCCTTCGATCACCCGGAGAAAAAACTACGCAAAACACTTTCTTGGAGCCATCTGGAACAAAGTGCTGACAGTCATCCCTGAAGCAGAGAACAGAGTGCAGCGGTATCTGAGCAGAGCGGGGAAAGGGGCCTGCAAAGCACTGTGTGCACGAGCTGGCATGCCCATATAAGGAAGTACAGCACACATTAAGTCACTCGAAAAACACTGAAAAAAAAAAACCCTGTAAAACACAGCGTGCAGAGCCGACTGAAACAGCCTGCAGAACCTTATTATGTAACGTTTTGGTATCGTTTAACACAAATAGCCAACATTGTAACAACATTTATAGGCCAGAGAAGATGATAAAGCACAAAAGCTCTTTTTTAATAGATCAAAACATAAGTTAAAGTAAGATGACCAGATTTCTGAAATGAAAACCGAGGACATTGTCGTACAAAAATCATTAAATATTATCATTATGAAATTAAAAATGGGGACAACACGGTTTTGTGTATTTTGACGACTTGCAAATACGCATTGAGTGGACCATCATGTCGTCTTGGTCTGGGTAACAGGAGCCCATTAACGTAATTTTAAAAAAATAATATAATAAATAAATAAATCTTGTCATTTAAATTACACTTCTGCTTCTTTAAAAGAACCTTAACACTCTTGTCTGCTCCTCTCTTCCCTCTCCGTGCTCTTCTTATCATCTTAACCTTTTCTTCTCCTTTTCTTTACTCCTCTCCCTTCTCTTCACTTCACCTTCTCACCTCACTTCTATGCTCCTCCCTTGTTTACACCATTAATTTTTCTTACTAACTTTCTTCTGCTTTTGTCTTGCCAGGTTGTACAATATTGCAATAGCTAACAACAAAAAATGTTACTGTCAGTGAACAACTTCTTCAGTCCGCTCCAACTCTTCTTTTCTTCTGCCCTCAAATATAACGTTGATTGCTTCTTCTTCTCTCCGTGAGTAAACGAGCGAAAATACAAACAGCGCCACTTTGCCGTTACAACCTACATTGTGGTCAAAGGTGGTACTGCACTAGTCTGCGCACAGCCAGAATCACAGCTGCAGAGTCTATTTCACTTTTATTTAAGCCATGTTAAAATCAGGGACGTCTCCGGGGACAGATTTAGCCGGGGACAGGCCACCGAAAACAGGGACTGTCCCCAGAAATCGGGGACATCTGGTCAACCTAGATTAAAGGCAGCTGAAATACAAAATTTCAAAACTTCATTAGGCCAAGAAACAAATTTCAGTCTGATCTTAATGTGTAGCGCATCGCCTGAGGCCGTGTTCCTCTTGGATGTGCAGCAGAATAAACTACATAGTACTTACATGGTTCTCAATAGCTTGTGATTAACTACATATCTTCCTTGTGTGCTTTCTCAGAAGCTCCCTCTGGCTAATTCTTATAAAAGTGAAGTTAAACACTGGGTGTCTGGCTTGTAAATGCACTCTATTCTCCCCTGTTCTCTCTGTCTGACTCTCTCTTTCTAACCATCTCTGTTTATCTCTTTCTATCTCGTGTCTCTCTCACCGTTTTAGACCTTTGAAGACATTATGGAGAGCTGACAGAGGACCCTGAGCGCCATCGATTTTTCCACCTGAAGTACAGATGGCTTGTCTGCAGGGTGTCTGCCCATAATCACGACAGGGTTTTGATAACGATAATAATGATTGCCGCGGTGAATAACAGCCTGTGTCTGGTGGTGGTCGTCTCTGCCAACAGGCCTAACACGCAGACGGCTCAGCCGGCCTGAGTAATCACAGATGCTGAACAGATCTGTGCTCTCTCTGCCCAACGTATGCACCATGCTTCACTGCATTGCACGTATGTAGATTGTATTCATGACTGCTTCCAACAAGTTCACACCAAATGTTGCTGCCCTGATTTTACTGACACTGCAGGCAGAGACAGGAAGAGTGAGAGAGCGAGGAGAAAACGAATCATTGCTCGACCCACCCATTAACAAAAACAACATTTTTTACGTATCTGGCTTCTTGTCCGTGCACATATTTCCAAGTGAAACAGGATAGTTGGAACAGTTTGATGGAGGGAATTTCATTTGCACATTGAAAAGTGGGCATGTCATAATAAACATGGAGATTTACAGTGATTGTGAGTTAGCAATAAGGCTCCACCTTCAACAGTTTCTGTCATGGAGAGCGAGACAAAGCATTTTGTATGAACCATGTACTGGCATGATTTGGTTTTGATGTGAAAGTCTGGCTTTCATTCTTGAAATTGGTGGAGAAGATGACCAGAAATGTGATAGAAAATGGTTGAAAAATCTTTAATGTTAAGGTGAATTGTGGCCAGTTAGGGGTCTGCATATCACCGCAGTGTATATATCCTTAGCTGTAGCTACCTTTGTTCATAGCAACTAACTGCTATTAACTTGCTAGCTATGCTGCTAGTAACCCTATTAGCTGACCAGTCTGCTGGAGGACTGTTAAATGTTTTTCAACTTTACAGCACCTACTGCTTTTCTTTTATTAGGTGTTTTTTTCTTTTCGTGGTTCTGCATTTTACCTATTTTTTCTATTTCATTGTTCTGATGTATTGTGACATTTTGTCTTTTTGCTTTGTTTTTTATGATGTGTTATTGCTGTCTTTGTTTTTATTTACTGGAAAGATCTTTCTGTGAAAGGGGCTATGTAAATAAACTTTTCATACTCAACTTTACTTACTTTTGCCTGCCAGTGAATGCAGTCAGACTTGATCTGAACAAATTGTATAAGACTGACAGAATGCCACGGTGAATTAAAGGTGCAGTGTTCAGGATTTAGTGGCATCTAGCACGAACAGTAAGGTTTCAAATTGCACATGACTCAGTTGCTGAAGAACCTACGATGGCCACGAAAAATGCAAAAAAGGCAAAAGGCTTGACCAGTGTTTGGTTTGTCTGTTCTGAGCTACTGTAGAGTGGGGCAACATGGCGCTCCCTCTGCAGGTTCATAAAATAGCGTATTCTAAGAAAATGAATACACAACAAGTCTTATTTTCAGGTGATGAACACATATTTATTAATATTATATTACATTTTTGCCATATTCTACAGACAGATCCCTCTAAATTGTACACACTGGATCTTTCAAGTGGCTTTGACCAGGAATCTGAGTCTTCGGGCAATTACGACAGGAGAGGCATGAGGAGTGAGAGGATGCTCAGGCATCAGTAGAAAGGATTTCCATATCTAACTCTGTCAGTAAGGGTTTATATGTATGTAGTTTTAACCAAACTCGAGTTGGTGGTTGTTGGAACAATGTAAAGGTATGCAAATATTTAGAATTTTCTTTCTTTTGGAGGTTGAAACCAAATAAAAATCATATTTTGTTTTTTTTAATTTTTTGTTTTAGCCAAATAAAACTCATGTTTTTTGTTTTTTTCTATTGATTCATACATGTCAGAGTTGTTTTATTATTTTGTTGGCAGCTTACAGTCAAATGTGAGGAGTAAACGATTACTTGGCAAAGCCTTTCGTTTCTTGGCTGAAACATTGTTGTCATGCGTCATTGTAAATGGCTCAACTCTTTCCAAGGTTTAAAACTTTGCAACATAACTGGCTGAGATGATGATAATTACTCACCACACCATCTGAGAAGAAAACAATAAAACTTTCTGCTGGTCACTGTTTCATTTAAACATGACTTGTGTCTCTAAAGAGCCGTAAAATGAAACCAGAAGTTCCGGGTTTTGTTACACAAGTAAGAAGACTGTATTCCAATGGCCTGTTGTAACAATGCAAATGGCTAAAAATATATCTCAAGAACATGATCTTATGAATATATCGTGGGGCTTACTCCATATGAAAAAAGGTTTTAAAGTTTTATGTATATAGGCCATATATATTTTAAACTATTGCTATTTGATACTTTAGCTTTTGGCAGCCAAAAACCAAAGATACATTAGTTTATTAGCTAGGCAGCTGCACTGAAAACTTAGTGGGACCTGAAGTTTGTGTAGGCTAATAAATGAACTGTCTCTAAGTGTTTTCACATATGGTCCTCTGTAAGTGAACTGCACTCAGTCCCTTTAAGGAGACCAGAAAGTGGACTAACTCAGTTCTCTTTGCATTCACATTCTGAAAGAGGATCGAATTCTCTTCTGGTTCTCTTCTGGTTCTCTTCTGGTCCACTCCAGCTCCAACGAGGCCTCAGTTTCTTTCTGTTCACACTATGCTCTAGTTCCTTTGGAGCTCAGACCTTTACTGCTTTGGATCATTTTCACTTTGAACAAGATGGCTGCTGCTGTACTTGTCATATCCACACTCCTGTGGTATTTTGTTAAATTAGTCCACAGAGACAGGGAAAACTTACATCACAGGCAGAGGGAAACCTTAGCGTTTCTGTGAATAGGAGACAGTTGCCATTTAATGTTCTCTTCACTCCATATCTGGAGAGGTGCAGCTGTTTCTTCCTCAGACCAAACTCCTCAATGTCTGTTAGGAGCAGCCATGTTTCCATGTTTATGGTTTTTGAAGATCCCAGGTTGTCTACGACAAGTATACAGGGCTAAAATATAAAAAGGTAAAGCAGCTTTATCCCTCTTGCTATGAGGCAACCACCAAGCATGGTGGCCTAGGGTTAGCACTAGCTGCCAAATACAACGGAAAAAGTTGAGGTGGATTTTGTGAAATATTATTTGTTTGTTGGTGGTCCCCACCTTGGGAGGTGGTCTGAGCACAGTTCACCTCAGAGGAGTCTGAAGGCGCTTTCACACCAGCCTTATTTAGTTCCTTTGAATCGAACTTAAGTGTGTTTCTTTAATTTGGTGCGGTTCATTTATGCAGGTGCGAAAGCAGCAGTTGTACTCGGCTGTGCACCGGAAGTGGACCAAACAAGTGAACTGAGACCTGGTTAAAGAGGTCGTCTTGGTACGCTTCCAAACAAACTCTGTTGCGGTTTGTCTGTGGTGACAACAGCACTGCATGTTTTTGGACTAACCCAGACCCCGTAGGCAGCTACGAGCAATGCAGAATGAGGAACCATGTCCCCTGTCACAACAACAACAACTTGCCAGTGTGAGTAATTATGGACAAACATGGAGAATGCAAACAATGTAATATCCGATGAGCAGCACCAAAGTCAACCCTCGCAGTCACCTCTTCATCGTAAAATTGTGTGCTGGGTACTTTGTCTCTTCTCTTTGTTTACCTTCCCAGAGTTTTCCCACATGCTAATTCTAACCAACTGGAGAACAGTTCAGGATCTGTGACACTGCTGCTGAATTTTAGTTCACTTCAGCACATCATCAACTGACTCAGACCGGAGAAAATAAATAGGTGCGAATGCGAAACCAGATCAGTTGAAAAAATGGGGAATATATATATATAAAATTTTCACATCTGGTGTGCACCAGGGAAGTGAACTAGAAGTGGACTATCAGGTGTGAAAGCGCCCTGAGTCCTCTTAGAGTGTTCACATATATGCAAAAAATGCTGAGTCAGAGGTCTGAGTCCTCTTTAAGAGCTGAAAGGGAACAAATAATCTAAGGATGTGGATAATAAAGCTCATAAATGTGTGACTGCAGAGTTTCAGAAGTTGTAGTGGAACAGCAGGCAGCCAGGAGGTGACATCAGGTCTTTGACTCAACAATAAACAAATAACATTTCACAAAGCCACATCCTGAAAATCTTCCAGATCAGATTAAACAACATGACATGTGCAGTTTTTAGGTCTTAAAGGGTTTACGGTGAACCTGTTTTCTAAAGCAGCTTTGCAAACGGATGTTTCCTTCAAACGCTCGTTCACATCAGATCTTGAATGTCGCTGATCGTGAAGCAGCTACCGCTTCTCTTCCCTCCATTCAGGCTCTTTACCAGCTCATTGTTCTCAGTTGTGTTTGAGTCACAGTTTGGCAGTGACTCCAAGCTGCACCTGAGCAGCACCACAGTAGGCCTGAATCGAAAGCCAACCTCACTGTTTACAGTCCCTGTGTGACGGCACATGAAACGAGAACAATGGTGTCTATTGTGGCGCGGCACAATGCTCCTTTAATATGCTTTGACAAGGCGCGAGAAGTACAAGCGATGGCAAAGCATCTGGGTTGTCAGTGAGATTATTAATGACAGTACTGTGTAATTGTATTATTCCCACGCTTTGTCTTCCACAAAGACGTGTTGCTCTTAACAGGGCTGATGGAAGGGAATGTGTGCATACCTGGATTCTGCAGGGTTTACAAAACATCCTGAACATATCAGAGGTCAGAAGAGTCTGACAGTCGACTTAGAGAAAATGAGTCAGGCCTTTAAAGCTAATGCCAACCTGCATTAAAAGATATTAGTCTGACACAACCTCACATATCACAGCATGTCAGACTCTGTTGTACTTTGTAGTGTCAAAGGTTCACATTTGAAGAATATGACAGACACACAAACACAGAGAACGTGATTGTTATCTCCAGTTCACACACACCTGAAAATGTCAGCTGACATTAGCAAAACAAAGCAGGTATGCCACTTTCCTGTGTTTCATGACACTCTGTGATCATTAACGTGCGACTGCTGACAGAACCTGACTCATCAGACCAGAACCAAAAGGCATTTGTCAATATTTCAACCACGGTGTCTGCGTCAAATATTTCAACAGGCACAAAATGTGGTGTAACACCAGCATTTTCTGCTTGTCACCACCATCACGCAGATTCCAGATGAGCTTAGTTCCATTTGACAATGTGGCTTTTCATAATCAGCAGGTTGATTCTCATTTTTCAGACCACTTGCCAGAATAAAATGTTGGCATCGTATATTTCTGCATATCATATCAACACTACCTTTCAAAATGACATAATTCAGTTTGTGAGTTGACTTGCTCATAGGAAGAGATGAAGGTGATGATGTGACAGCAAAGTGAGGCGGCTGCCCAGCAGCAATCTACCATTTCAGACTGTTTGTGGGGACACCTGTGGATGTTTTAAGGCAAAACATGTTTTTCTAACCTTGACCGAATTCTGTTTTTATGCCTAAACATAACCAGATCTTAACCACAGCTTTTTCAAAATGTCAAATAGAAAATTGAAATGTAAATGTTTCAATGTGTCTGTGATCTGCCAAGCATGCAGTGTCAACATTTGTGTGTAGACTTTGTGTCTTTAAAAAAAATCCTTGCTTACATGAACAACCGAGAGTGCTGCAGTATGCTGCAGGCTGGTAGTCGGCGGTGTGACTTAGTAATGACATGCCATCGGAGCTGCTTAAAGTTGTTTACTTCCTGTTGCTGCTAAGCCCTAAGTAGTCACAAATCTTAGAAATTTAGCTTTTTAAAATTTCTAAAATTATGCTACCAACTCTCAAATTTTCCTCAATAGACTGTCGTCATATTCGCCTTGCTTTGGGTGCACTGCGGAGTGTTTAATCAGAGTTTGATAGTGGCTACTGCGAAATGCATTGACTTGGCCTAGCATCAGCATCAGTGTATTCACTGCTGTCACAGGCCTCGTGGTTTGCCAGTTTACACAGCAGGAAAGAAGGTTGCGGTTTCAAAAGATTGCCCTCTGGAACCCAGTTTCAAAAGTTTGCGGTTTCAGTGCGCCAGCACGCCATTGTCATGTAAAAGGAAGGCCGAACTGCAGCAAAAGTGTTTCATTTGATGAGAAAACTTGCACCGTGTAAACAGGGTCTTAAATGAAACATTTACATTTTGAAGTCAGTCTTAAAAGGTTAATTCTGACGTGCCAGTTACAGCACTGCCACAGCCCAGCGCACAACAACATGAGGGTGTTTTCACACTTAGGGCCTGGGCTTAGATCTGAGCACGCTTGACCACAAAGTTCAGTTCATATGATTTATTCATATTGTTCATATGTGAACACAAGTGTTCCGTGCTCGGGCACGTTTCACAAACCATGCCTGAGTCCGCTTGAGAGGGTGATCTCGGGCAAAATTCATGTATACCCGGGCATCGTCTGCATAAGATGTCAAGCAACCGTGCCCAAATAAAGAAGTGGGCTGATATAGGCTATATAAGAGCATTCACTGTTTTTTTGACTGTGCACAGCAGTGGTCACCAAAGCAACCATGACACGACAGTTATCTTACATACATGTAAAGAAGGCCAGAAAAATTTAGCTTGTTTGTTTTATTTCAGTTTTAAAGACCGATTCCTCTACAGGCACCGCGTCATCCATCGCATTAGCTTAAAAAAATAAGTTGTTGCTTTTTTTCTTCTTCTTTGTGTATATTGATGAATGCAAATCAACTATGTGCATACTGCTACCTAATGCCTTGGACTGTGAACATACGTAAGCATGGTCATGCACGGAACAACGCTGCCAATGAGAAAGTGGGCCAGCGGGGAAGAGGGGAGGGGGTGCTTGGGCAAAACAATTGTGCCTAATGTGAAAATAGTTTAGTTTATTTTGTCAATAGTTACCTGAATGAATAATTCAGCATTTACACAAGATAATTCATTGTCTGAACCCTGTGAAACTGCAGGTCCACACAGCTCATTTAGGCAGAAAAAACAAAAAAAACATTAAGTAGTTGCATTTGATAAGTTTTCAAAACTATAGTGAGAATTCTTTTTAATACCAGGTGTAAATGCAAAGCCCCACAGACTGATCATCATAATCCAGATGAAGTATCCAAATACAGAGGAGAATGAAAATCTACTTTACTAAGTGTGCACACAAACAAGGAATTTGACTCTGGTTTTATATGGTTCTCAATGCCGTAAAAACTGTGAAAAAGACAAACATTCGAGAAGAATAAACGCCATGTGAATAATAGGAGGTGTACATAAAAAAATATCAGTGGCGACACCGTAAGAGTCTGGTCTGTTGAGAGTGCAAAGAAACAAATAAAATGTGTACAGTGGCCGGATGAATTATGAACACTAAATGCTAAATACACAATATTAATATAAAGTATGTACAGCAGTATGGGGTATTTATATTGACTTTAAAAGTTCATGATGTGTTTCATGCTAATAAAGGTGCAGATGAGTCCTAATATGCAACACTGTTCTTAACGGTTGTTAAACTGAGAGTATGATTTTTCATTTCAGACCTGAGTGCAGCGCAGGTGCTCAAACACATTATAAACTTCATATTAATGAGCGCCGTTTGCTGACTTTTATTGTTCATTCTATTTGTTGTGTTCTTGGTTCTTTCCCTATTTCCACAACTGTTTATTTTTTTTTTTCATTTTGTCTGTTTGAATTCAGACGAGAATCTAAAATGATGAACAACCTCTGCGCGGTTTGATGATGAAAGCAGGACACAGATCTGCTGCTGCTGCCGCTTCACGGGTACATGTGCGATTAATGAATCACTGACACAATGTGTGCTATAAATAAACACACCTGCGTGTAATAATTGTGGACTTTGTGGATTTCACTTCACTTTTACTTTTCTGGTGCAGCAGATGGAGGAATTATTTTGCAAACAGTTGATGAAATACAAGTTGAACCTTCTCATGCACATCATGCAGAGGCGGGTTAGTACAAAGAGCAGATTTAGAAGGTGGAGTTTGTCTTTACAGACAACTTATCTTTTCATACTCATTAAACCCACTTTAAGGTTAAACTTTATACCACTTCTATGGAAACTTGATCCTTTCGTCATCATCTCTAGATTTGAATGATAAACTCATCTTTGGCATCTGTACATGTCAGCTGTCCCAGCTGTGTAACCTGATCGGGAGGTTGTGCAGCTGTGTTCGTGACAACAAAAATGTTTAAGCCAAATAATGATTTTATCTATTAAAGTTTAACCACAGGAATGGAAAGCTTTGATATAAATCAGTTCAAATTTTAAAAAGGTCATAGTTT
>JAQFJA010000005.1:24278152-24292001 GCA_029874485.1 Naso brachycentron
ATGCCCTATAGTAAGAACATTAACGATCATACATGATATTCTACAGCATTATTATGACATCAGGCGCAGTCCTGAGAGCTGGAGGTCATTGCTGATGTCACCACTTGCTGAAAACAACAGAGGAGCATGTGCACTCAGACAATCTATAAAAAAAGACAATAAATGCTTGTTTTATAAGACGTGAGACGCGTTGAATGTTTAGTGGTGTCCTCTCATGTGCCAACACTAAAACAAAGCCGATGGACATATAACCTGGAAAAGGCTGTTTGTTTGTTTGATGAAGCAGCTGAAAGAGACACTTTTGTGTTATATATCCGTGTTTAACTTTGTGTTTTAGTGTCTTAAAACAAGCAAGTAAATTACTATTATTATTTGAGTAATGATCTACTTTAATCCTGCACCAAAGCTACCATGCCACCATGTCTGCAGAAAAAAAATGCGTTTCAGTGCTGGAAATTTAGAAAACATTTTATTCAAAAATCAGAAAAGGGCTAAACAGAACAGTGCAATGCAAAATATGTTTACCACAATGGTGAAGTCTAGTTTTTGTAGCGGATATACTGTTATACTCGTACTCACCAGCTCCAGAGCAACGCATCCCAGAGCGAGTAAAGCTGCAAACAACACACCCTGGAAGTAAACAAAACCGTGACTAATTAGCATCATCATACAAGTTTTGTATCTACATTAGCAATAACATCTGCTGAACAGGGCCAAAATTTACTCAAAGGTATTTCATAAACTGTTTATAATCTTCACATGATGGCTAACAAATGCATGAAAAGCAGACAAAAGGAGCAAAATGTTCTACTCTGTCCAGAGTAACTACTGATAACTAACATTACCATATAGTAATTTAATGGTGCAGATGTTTTAAATTAATGCACGTTTAACATGACAATGAATTAATTCATCATTTGCATAGTCACTGACTTTATGAATTTCAGTTGTTTAGATCAGCTTTGCATGTGTGCTGACATTTACCTAACTTTCTGTCCCTCCACTCTAACCAAGGACGCCTGTTCTTAAATTTCCTAGCCTGACTTGCAGTCCACAAGGCTGGCCAGGCGTTCTCAACCGTCTCATCATCATTGTATCTCAACAAGGAGATACAAACATGGTGCTCTGTTTACGACTGCACACACACATACACACACACACACACACACAACACACAACAGCCTCATTTGGCTCTTCTTCTGTAGCTTGTCCAGCCTTAATGTTCGTTCATCTGCTGCAGTTGCAGTGTCACCCGAGGCAGCAATGACTTCTGGGGCAAGCTTCAGAAAACACTGGAAGAGCGTAGTTTCATATCTCCTTTGGTAATTCACTTTCGTTAATTTTCATATTTGAGCCAAGAATGATCACCAAGCAAGTGTGTTGTTGTTACGTATCCTCGCGCATTTTAAGAAGGTATACGGAAATACGGAAATAATTGCTAGTGGGTATACGGCATATACCTGCACCTACACAACTGGTTTACGAGCTATTAAAATGTTATTGATATCAAAGGTTTCCATGTTAAACCTGAGGAAACATCTGCAGGTATGTAGCCTCAACAGTGTCGAGTACAGCTAAACACTGCCTGGTTTAAACATTTGAAAATGATTAACAGCTGAAAACATTCACCACAAATTTAGAAATGAAAAGTATTTAAAAAAAATTATAGTCACATATAGTCACATTAATGCATTTTAAATAGGGTAACTAGTAATCTGTAACCTATTACACTTTCAAAGTAACCCTCTCAACCATGCTCTTTGTGTCCTTTCTCCTCTGCACTACTCTTTTCTTTCCATAAAAGGCTTTTGTAAAGAATAGCAAGTATGCATGCTATTTATAAAAATCCATTTCATGTTACCTATGGCAACAGGTATAACAAAGAGCAGTAAGTGGGCTGCCACCCAGGTCATGCACTGAACAAAATGGCCTCTTTGTACGACACAAGGACAACACTGGAGGGGTCTGTGTCTTGGAATTTGGGTTGGGGTCCATTGCGTGACAGCCAGACGAAGATAAGGGAGAAAATGCTTAACCTGGTGTGTGCAGCTGTAGCATTTATCAGCAGAGCTAATCACTGTGATTAAACCTCAACATTTAATTGGCATAGAAGGGAAATGGACCAAAATTTCAGCCAAGCTATTAGCACACGTGTGCTCAGAGGCACACAGGAGGGAGGAGTGAACCTGCTATCATGTTTTTCCCACAGAATTTTTAATTTCCTGATCAACTCTCGTCTCTGGGGTGAGATTTTCAATTAAGTCGGTACCCTGTTCTGCAGTTTGGGAGCCCAGCAGAGAGCTGGATCTCCATATGGCTGTATTAAGTCACATTCTGACACAGACAGCTGGGGCAGATGTTTCCATCCACGGCTGAGCAGCCCAGATAAATCACTTTCTGACACCGCATTGGACCTTTGTGTGTGAGAAATCTAACACAATTCCAGGGTGTGAAGAAGTGTTTGTTACAGTGACACCATGGATAGAGAAGACTTATGGGGTTAAAAGCATCACGGAATGTTTTACAGATCACAGTGCAGCTCTGCAAAGTCTGTATGTTTTGCATTGTTTCCATGCTATCCAAAATCACACACTGAGGCGGCATTATGCTGATGCTGTTTGGTCTGGTGTAAATAACAAAACATAAACAAAGGTGGTGTAAAGATGGGGAATGATTGCGACTTTTTTAAGTCTCTGTGTAAGAATGTCTAATGTTAAGCCCAGTTCAGACCAGAGATTTGCAACGCCACTTGACAGTTTTCGAATGTCGCAGGGGAAAGTTGCAGCAGTGTAAACTGGCCGCTGCACCGCTGATGACGTTGCGAGGAGTCTCCAAAGGCTGAACGTCAAATCGCAAAGTCCAATGTTAAAACGCAATGCCTTTAATCAATGAGTGCTGCTGCTTGATTTGTAATTTCACTGCTGTTTTTCTGCTCTGCTTGAATCCACAGCTCTAATGCACCTTTCTCTCTCTCTCTCTAGTTAATTCAGCCACATACACTCTTTGCGATGCACACATTTTCTTTTCGCCATTTCATAGGCCCATCACTTGCAGGTAACTCACTGTCACTGTGCTTGTTTAGAGTGCAGGGTGCAAAATTTCCAGCTCAGAGCTTAAATTATGTCGGCCGTTTCTGTTGTGAAATGAGGAAAAACGGCGATTTGGTTAATGTGATGCTGTCCAGAGCCCTGGGAAAAAAAAGAAAAAAAAAGGGCGGAGATTGATTGATGGACAGACAGGCAGATAGGTCGCGTCACTTAGTTCAGTTTCTTAACCCGCTTGCTGGTCTGTGGATGTTTCAGCTGTAACCTCATTTGCTATGAGTCGACAGGAAAGTGAGGCGACAGAGGGAGCGAGGGGGGGATGTTTTGTGGAAACTGTGATCAGCTGTTTTTACGCTCCTCTCCCAGTTGGTTTTGGGTGATTATTGTGAATGTGAAATAATGTTCAATTTGTTGTGACAGTTTTAGTTTTGTCTAATTTTAACTATGAGCCCCCGTGCTGTCTAGTGTGCTCTGGACGCTGCAGATTTTTGATGAGTTCTGTAACTGTTTGTGTTGGGGGACCTCTGATTTTCAAATCAAGCCCTGATTGTGCTACAAAAAGCTTGAAAAGGCAGCAGTAAAAACCAAAGTCACAGACACGGTCTCCTCTGGTTGCGCTGGTGTGAACTGACTGAACTGGTGTGACTTAGAACGTCACAGTCCGGCTCATTGCGAGCAGTTGTGAGTTTCAAGTCGACTTGTCGCAAATCTTTGTAGTGAACTGGGCTTTAAACTACTGCATAGGTGCGCGGAACTTAATCTGAGTGTTCTTGAAGTTGTTTATCTTTGTGTCCAATCATGATATTTTATGTGCAGTCCTGTTCTTTCTCAGAGATCAGTTACACTTGACATCGGCCTTTCTGTGGATGCTTTAATCGAAACCACCTTTGATTCCAGTTGGTGCGTACAGTTTAAGCTTTAATGCCACTCTAACCTGGCAATTGAAGCCGGGCCACATTAGCTTGTTGTTAAATCCTCGGCGGACATACATCCGAGTCCATGTTTTGATTTCCTATCTGACAGACAGAAAAGTTCCTCTTTTGTCTGGTAAAGCTCTTTAGATTCAGATGGCGTAGCAGACAGACAGGAGGAGATATTCAACAGGTGGAAGTGAGATGGAACGGTAAACAGAGAGCCTGCAGAGACAGCCCGAGGCTCACCGACATTCCTCAACACTAAAGGCCCAGATCGGGAGGTTTTGCGGAGGAGCTGTAAGAAGGGAACCAGGGGATCAACTTCGAGATTTTTCAGTAGTTTGGCTGCTTCTTTGGTTGTTTCTGCAAAAGTTGCTGCAAGAGGGACTGTGATTTTTCTTTAGCATCTTGGGAATCAGAGGGAATGTCATTCATGACGAGTAATGCAGAGAGACTCAAAAGTGTTGGTGTGTCTCCCGCATGTTGTTCTACTTTAGCTGTTGGCAAACAGTGCTGAGAAGATTACATCAGCTCTGTTCGGTCTTCGTACAGTTAAGACAATGGATTTTACTGTACAGAAACCAGTGCAATTGCTCCTGACAGCTGATGCAAAACAATAGTTATCATGTTTGAAATTTTGTTCCACTTGAATACCTACTTTTAATCCCAGTTGACACCACATTGCAGAAAATTCTTGTCCAAGTGCTGTCTCTCCTCCCCTGAGCCCGAACTTTCAAATTCCATTCTAGCAAAAACATTTTCCAGACAATTCAAATCCTCTCATGATTCAGACGCGTGTAGACTCCCCGGTGTATCAGCCCTAATGTAACTATTGCCCAGACAATGCGCTCGCCTATTTATCACCAGTAATGACGAACCAAAATGCAAAATGGTGATACAAAATGAACATTAAAAAATGAAAGGAGATGATTGATGTTGGATCCTCGGCAAGCTGGCACGCTGGGGAGCAGAATAAATGAACGTCAAAGATTCCCTTCTGGGCAGAAGCACAGAGGGAAGAAATCTTAAAGCACTTTAATGTCTCTGTCTCCATTTTTCACTAACATCTATAGATATGTGCACACACACACACACACACACACAAACACTCCTTTGCCTTATCCGACACTCTCTTGCTCCCTCTCCTGCTCTCTGTTAAGCTTCAGACTTTTATGTCTACGCTCACCGTTTGATTTGCAACCCAAATTCATTCCTCTACCTTACAGTCTGCTGTAGGGTTTGCCACCCGCTCTCCCTCCCAATCCCACCCCCTCACCTCCCCCCACCCCCCCCACCTCCTGTCACAGACTGCACATGGAAGCAGCCTCAGTAACGCTGTTGGCAGACATCTGGAAATGTTTTGGCCTGGAGGTCACTGTCTGGACCAATACAGACCATACCTCAACCTTTGCAATGTGACAAGCCTTCATATATCTCCCTGACCTGGTGTACTGTATGGAAACACTCCCCACCAATGCACCCCATCCCATTTACACACACCCCACAACCCTTTACCTCCCACCTCCCTCCTCTCTTTCCTCTCTGCTCATATCCTACCTCCCTTCTCCTCTGCTCCAATCCCAGCCCAAACTCTTGGAGTTTGTCTCTTTCTTCCTCCGTGTCTTCAAAGGTTTGGTTTAGGGGGGGAGGGGGCGTGGTCGACAACAACAGCCTCCACTCAGACCAGATCGTTTCAGTCAGAGTCAAGACCGAGATCAAAGAAAGTCACGCTCATTCCACTCATACCTTCCTGAATTACTCTAACAGGAAGGGTGAGGGCAACCTCATGTGAATCGTGACACTACTGAACCAAATGAAATATTTAATAACACATTTTGCAGCCTAACATTACTTGAGACATTCACTGCATTTTAAATGTTTAAATACAAAAAATTCTGTTTGCTTACACTGCACAAAATCAAGACTGCTTGGTCTGACTTTTTGACTTCCCAATCAGTGGTATGTTGTGCCCCAAGCCTATTGGTTTCTACAGAAAAACAAAAAAGTTTCCAAAAGCTTGGTTGAATGATGCAGTGTATGATGATCTGAGGAGGTTGGGATGTGTGATCGATGTAAAAAATGAAGGAGTCTCATGAAAATCCAGGGTTTAGTTCAGGCAAACTCGTTTTGGTGAAGGTTAGGAGAGACTGTTGTGATGTTAAAAAAATCTTGTCAGTCGCAAAATTTTATGCACAAATCTTATTTATTAAACCTTTTGAAAATGAAACAACCCACAGTGAACCTGTTGTTAGTATATGTGGTGTGTTTAATGTGATAACATGGGCAGAGGACAGACGCTGATACTTCTTCAGTGTTTGACGAGTATCAGCCATGATCACAGATAGAAACGAAGATGGTCTCAGTTGACTGACTTTTAGTTTTTAATCAGAGTAAAATAAAAATTTTAAAAAGTGCATCCTTAGAAGATATAGCCTTACATAATTTTCTAAAGATATCTTTCAGTCACAGAGCGTGAGCGTCAAAAACCTCCTTCAGGAATTATTGGAAAGATAAACAACTTCAAATAATAAAGAACCAAGCATGAATACGACTTTTATCTAAGAGGACTAAACAGAATATATGTTGTTTCTTTCAGATATTTATGTTCTTAATGCATACTTTTTCTCTTTAACTCATAGAGCATGTGTTGTTTATTTGTTTTATGCTGTATTCTTTGAATTCAGCTCTTTGTACAGACCTTCAGCTGTGAGATAAGAAAATATTGTTTGAATACAGTATCTTTGTTTTCTTTGATTTGCGTTAAAGTTGTAATTGATTTAAAATAAACACACTGATTAATCTCCTTGAACATCTGCTGTTGGCTTCATTTACTGAAGAAGGAAGAACAAAATCTATTAATTATTACAGACTATTAAAATTCACCTTTGGACTTAAAATCAGAGGTCAGATTTGACCGTGTCTGCTCTGTCTCCTGCTCGTCTCATATCATCATGGCTCCCTCCATCGCCTCCCACCTTGTCTTGTCCTCTCCTTCCCTCCACTGAAACTGTGGCAATGTCATATTTTAAGAGGCCATTTACACTAAGCTATTTATCTCCACACCCTCGGAGGAGCAAAGCAGGGTGGCATCAGAGATTAGCGGGCGGAGGCGGACATATTTATTTGGCTGTAGCAGCGTGAGGGAAGCAGGACTGTTGCAGGCTCCACCGTTTGTCAGAAAACACGACCTTGTGTGGAAGAAAGTGTGTGTTCCTTGTGTCAGGTATCAGATGTTGGCCCTCAATACTGATAACAGCCTGAAAATCACATTTTGTCATGGATGAATCTGCACATGAAGCTGTATGCTTCACGTTCGTGTCGGCGTGTTGTTTTTCACTTTCCATGCGCAGAGAATGATAAAATATCCATGTTCCATGCCGGGAAAGAGACAGAGCGAGCCGTGGAGAGGATGTGAGAGACCACCAAACTATTTCCCTCAGCTGTTGGTGTAACAGGCATATTTTTCAGGATGTAGCAGCATGTGGGCCCAGGCTCTGTTTGTCCAGGATGACACCCTTCACATCCATTCGTCAGCGTCCCGCCAGACCTCCACTGACCTTGTGTCTCTGCCTGTGTGTGTGTGTGTGTGAGGGAGGGAGGGAGAAAATGAGAGAGAGAGACAGGTTATAAGGGAGTGATGGAATGCACTCGGTTGGACAGTCTTGGGTGGTTTTTAATTTGTGTGTGTGCAAATGTGCCTCAGCAGGATGGCAGCCCACGCACACGCACAAAAAAAAAAAAAAAAAAATGCATCCGTTGGCAGAATTCAGGCCAAAGAGCCGCACCGATCAGAGGTGACGACATGAAAACCAACTCTTAAGTCGTGTCTTTCTCTGCTCATTTAGTTGAGCAAGAGGTGGCGACGCGGGAATGTTCATCACCTTGAAGAGAGGTGATTGAGAGCCAAACATAGCCCGACATTTGTTATTCTAACATCTTAATGATTTCGCCTTTTAAGCTGCACAAGACCGCAGTCCCTCCAGGTGCCTGGGTGACAGATGGCTGGCCCGGGCGGGGGTCCCTCCTTCTGCAAGTTATAGATGGACACCTTGTCTGAGGCACACACACACACACACACACACACACACACACACGCAGACATACACACGGAGAAAAAGGCAATTAGGGCCAGTGCGGGAGAAAAAAGAGAGCCTGATGATGATGGAGTTTCACGTTCCACGCCTTGTGTCCTGAACATTTTCCTGCACAAAGGGACAAGCTGCGGCTTTTCCAAGGGCAAACATGAGGAAGATGAATTCACTGACTTCTGACTCGTGTGTATCAAATCAGTCATTTTAAAGGATTTGGGGCATTTGATTCTACATGTACATCATTCTGCAGTTCATAAAAACACATGGTTTTAATTTATGGGTGTCTGTCAAATGCTTCCAACAGGAAACGATAAAGCCATTATTCCACGAGAAAAACAGCTGCATGTGAGATTCTGAACGGGAGAAATGTATTTGACATACAATCGTACGTGTCAGCTGGAAAAGACGTCAGCAGAGAGATGTGGGAGTTCAGTGATACTGGAAACACAGCAAGCTGATATTTTGCTGTATCTCTGCTGAATAGAGAAGCCGGGATGACGTGTTTTTGCAGACCAGTCTGCACGTTGCCATCGCCCTGGACTCCCTGAGAAAAAGCCAAAGGGATGTTTAGATTGGCTTTTAGATTCACGCAGAAAATAATCTTTGAGGTGAACAAAAGTTTGGGATACATAAACATTTTGTTTAATGAGAAAATCTTCATAAATTAACACAACTTTTTAAAATGTAAATGTAACTGCCGTTAAGTACAAACTTTAGAACAAAACTACATCAAGCACACATAGTTCAGTGTGATCACCACACATACATTATAGCATTATAGCTCTTTAGTGTACAGGATAAGTTCAGTGATGTATAGTAACAAACTAAGGTCAGCTGAGGTAACTTTATGTAGGTAGATTTGGTAAAAAATACCTCTTTACTGTACTTAAGTAGGCCTAGTTTTGTTTTTGGTTTTTTTTTTGGATATCTTTACTTAACTATTTCTATTTCTTTAGGCTTTCGCTGCTACTTTACTACATTTTCTTCTTTATCTTAGCCACTCAAAGGAGTTTAGAAAGTTTAGAAAGCTTTTTGAAGGCACTTCATTTTTATCACTGTATTAAAATTTTGTTTTATGATTAAGATTTGTCCTTATGTAAACAACAGGCTACATAAATTAAATATAATCAATTTTTAAAAAGTGGAACTTGACTGCTTTTTACATGTACTTTGAATACTGAAGTACATTAATATTCACTGCACTTTTAATACTTCAGTAGAGTAAATACCAGCTACTTTGAGACTATGACTTAAGTTACAATATAATAGGCGACTTTCAACTTTACCAAAGTCATTTGCAAGTAAGTTATCTTAACTTTTACTCAAGTATAACTTATACTTATATAGTACTTTATACAAGACTGGGTAATTTTAAGTTGGATGAGTTTCTTACAGCAGGATGATAAATCACAGTGGCTTGCAAACAAGTTACCATTGTTGGCATAATGATGTTTTAAGTCCCCAACTGCCTCCATCCGCCTGTATTAACCACCATTTTTAAGATTAATAAAAAATTCAAAAAATCAGGAATTAAGTATCTACGGCCATATTTAATATTGTAGAACAAAATGTGAAAGTCTCCTTAGTTTTACCACACACTCGATCAGACATTTAGCCAAAAAATAAGTTGTCTCTGGTTTGTAACTAATTCATGCTGCACTCAACAACTATACATTTTGTTTATCAAATACTTAAAAATGCATTTATGCTTTAGTTGCAACAAGTGGACTGATTGCAGAAAGAGATGAGGATAGTAAACAACAAAAGAACATTGTCGCTCCGGTTATTATTTCTGTTGAGATTGTTTTTGAGTCACTTCTCTTCAGCATCTTTTTTGGTGCATAAATGTAACTTCTAGGGGTTCTAGACACAGTTAGGCCTGTTTCTATGGATGGTCATTACTAAGGTACAAGGACCTTAATTTGATTTTATTATATCTGAGAAAAAATGAAACTAAAACAAAACAAACAAACAAACAAAAAAAACCGGGGGGACTTTTTCTTGTTCAAGTCTTGTTTTCAAAACAAAAGCAGATACACATTAAAACCTGTAAAAGAGTATTTCCTTCAGCATAAGTATCATGACAGTAATTTAACAGTCCTCAAAGAAACAAGGCCTGTGCCAACATTGTGGCCTGCTGCTTCCAAAGTCCTTTAGGAAACTAAAGTGGAACAAGTTTGAAATCCCATGAAAAGACGGAAAACAAAACAAAACAACATACTAGAATTCAAAAGGAAATAACACAAGTTTGCTTTTTCCAACTCCTGATTATCAAATGAAGTGAGTTATGTCGATTATCAAACTTCTTTTGAGTCTGTCTCAGCGTTTTGTCCTAGGACAGCGTCTCTCCTCTTCCTCCTGCCTCTCTCAAGTCTCCTTGTGTTGAATAAAGAGCAGAGTGACTGACCACAGATGCATTAGTCTCTGAGCCTGAGCCTGATTGATTATGAGTCCCCACACACAAACAAATTAAAAGACTTTCTATCTCTGCAATCTTAATCTTGATCTCAAATTGTCTTTGACTCTTTGGAGTTTGTCGGCAAAACCTTTGAAGTGATAGTCCATGAAAAAGAGTCAGTCTTTTCATCCATTTTTTCATCAATTTGTGAGGATCATGTTCCACCCAAACTTGACTTTGTGGTGAAATGTTGCATGTAAGCGAGGAGGGGAATATGGAATGCTTTGATGAAGTTTTTCTCCTCCCGCGGGTGTAAATCACGCTGCTGCTGACCTGTATATTAGCTCTTTATGTCGTGTTTACGACCGTAGACAAATCAGTTAGCCTGCAGGATATTTACACCGCCTCTCTCAGCTTCAGTGGTGCTTAAGCTCACTGCAGGACTGTGTGATGGTTAACCCTCCTCGCCCCACCCACACTCACCACCAACACACACACATATACACTTTCCCTGCGTCCGGTTATTTATGGTATGAGTGTACAGCCACCTTCCGTCCAATTAAAGCTGAGTGCTGGCTTTGTGCAGCCCCCTGTTCATCATCTCCCTCACGGGGGCTGCAGGGAGGGAGGGTGTACTCTCGCTTTCCATCTGACCTGCTCTCAGGGGTGAGGAGAGTCTGGGTTTAAGGGAAATGCCACTGGATTTCATCCTTCAAATATATTATCCCCATGCTGCTCCACAGCTCATTTTGTAGAGTCTGGACTTAAAGGGAAAATCAACCCGATGCATTATTCGCCTACATATGTCAACCAGTTATTGATTTTCATCCTCTGCAGTGCTTTTCCACAGTCCACTGAGACACACACATACAGAATTTTTTTTTAAGACAATAAAAACACTTTTGCTGTGCTGACAGACACCAACTTTTGGACCAACATGGATGAAAACTTCTTGTGCTTGGATAAAAAATAAAAAGGTTGAACAACTACAAAACGACAACGACAAAAACAGACTCCATCTGCTGATGATGGTCATATGATATGATTGAAAGCTGCTAACAGCTGTTTCCAAAAGCGGGAACACATCTGAAGCTCAGATAAGCAGTGTTGGGTGGTGTTACTTTTGAAAGTAACATGTTACATTGCAACATTACTGCCAATAAAAAGTAATTCCTAATGTTACAGTGTTACATACAAGGGAAAGTAACTTGTCAGAGTACTCTTGCATTACCAAAAAAAAAAAAAAAAAACTCTTTGCCATTCCTTGTCAATATTATCCACATGATGCACGTCTTCCTGAAAATATTTTGATTCTCCCAAATTTGAATGGCAACATGCTAAGACACATAATCTGACGGCAGTATTCCAGTACATCCACAAAAGGAGTGACGTTTGGAGCCTCATGCTCTTCTTATGTTTACTAAACATACCATGGAGCAGTTAGAGGCGAGGTCCCTTCTGCTTTAAATAGAACGTCACTCGCTGAGCTGCTGAGTCCACGTACCAAAGTAGAATCCGTCTGCTGCAGACGTGCAGTGATACGGTCGCAGCGTGCAGCCAGGTCTAAAGTATGAGAGAAACAGAAACCATGCAAATTTGTGGAACATTTTCTTTTCCTATGGCAAAAAGGTACAGGAATTAATGGTAAAAAATATTAGTAATGGATTACTTTAGTTGCAGACCTAATGTGTTAAGCTACTGGTTACACAAAAAAAGTATTCTAAGTATGCATTTGCCCCAACACTGATCATCTAGTCTGTGTTTTTAATGGTTAAGTCTGGTAATGGTGCATTTTTTTCTTTACAGTCAATCAATTCTATAGAAAGAACAAAACCAACAATGCGAAGTCTCAGTGCTTTATGACCAATTAAAAAAAAATGGTTTTGTATCAGTAGCAAAAGTTTTGTCTCAGTAGTTTTCAAAGGAACAGATTAGATTTTCTTTTTTTGTTTTCTTTTTTTTTAATGTTGCTGAAAACAAAGGACATACTGCATTTATTACTGATCACACTCAGCCGCATATTTATACGTATTTGCCGCTCTAGTGAGCATTTCAGGCAGCAGGACGGCGTGTGTGTGTGTGTGTGTGTGTGTAGAATTGAGTCAAAACAAACTGTAGTGTGTGTGAATGTATATTACAGTGATGCAACATGTTGCCCCCCTCTAACCTGCTTCATCTCGAAATGCATATAAACCCCCCAAAAACAGACAGATGGAATAAATGACCCAGTAAAAGACCTCCTGTCACAGTCCCATTGTTTTTTCTTATATTGTTTAAATGTAAGTCTTTACAAATGAAATTATCATTTAACGTGATTTTTATGCAAATTAATAAAAAATAATGGCTTTTATATGTATTATAAATGCTAAGCATTCATTCATCCCAGTTTGTAGACAACAGAACATCGAGCCAAATTTGAGAAGCAACTGGTGAAAGCAATACAATTTTTTTCCATACGATTTATAATGTTCATGCTCATTGTACTCGTCTATAAATATTGTATGTGTATGATCCTGACAATTTAAAAAGAAACAAATAAACAGAAGAAATGGAGAAGCTGATTTTCATTTTAGTAGCTCTGTGTAGAACTTCTTCACGAACATTTGCAGTAGACCTGTTTTAGTAAAACACCTGATGCTACTTCTCATTGTCTGTTTTGAACAAATATACACATGTACTGATAACACCATCCTGAGTCTCTTTTTTGCCCTCTGGAGAACAATCCCCCTCTAGTTGTGAGCAGGTGTTGTGGAGGTGAACACAGCCAGTTCAAGTGTCAGACTATTAAAATCAGCATGTCTGTTTTATGCTTTACTGACCGGAAATCCACATGAACAAAGCGCGGTCCTCCTCCCCTGTCGGCCCGTCATATGCAGGAAAACTGTCTTAACTGACAGAATCTGTTAGCTGCAGTAAAGAGCTCTGAAATAAAAAAAAATACAGGCATGATTATAATGACAATCATGCATACTGGAGCCTGTCAGAAGCTGGAGGGTCGAGGGAAAACTTAACTCTCTGGTTCAACTTTTTAATGACAATTAATGGACACAGATGGCTCGTCCAATAGGCTTCCAGGCAGTCCTGAGGTGAGAGGTTGTTTCCCTTCATGGAGCGAGGGGGGGCAGTCGGAGCTAATGTTCACTTCCCTTACAGCCTGCACATATATCACAGTGACATGCTAACCCAGTGCTTTGGAGCCTCGGAGGGCACGACCCACACAGGGAGGATGCATCAGAGCGCGGAGCATGTCAGCACCCTAACCTGGACTCTGGAGGCTGGAGATGGATCTGTACTTTCCTTCTCCTTTGACTCATGTGCTGCCTCTGACCCTCTTTCCTCTCTTTCTCTTTCAGTCTTTTGCCAGGCTTCCCCTTCAGATTATTATTTATCATGACCTCTCTA
>JAQFJA010000005.1:24324011-24336137 GCA_029874485.1 Naso brachycentron
GTCAATGGGAAGTGCTAGCCTGCCTCCACCTAAAGTCATCAGATAAACTTTCCAACAACTCTGAACAGTCCTGTGTGCTTGTTGTGACTTGTTTATCACATTTTGTTATTTTTAGACTCAGATTAGCACTTTATGTAATTTAAATTTTTTTTAACAGATGTCTTGTTTTGTTGACCTACTTAGAAGCACTTTTGTGTTTGTTTGTGCAGGCACCCTGCAATTTACTTCTGGTACATATTTGATTCTAAAATTACATGAATTACTAATCTGAGTCTAAAAATAACATGACATGGTAAATAAGTCATAACAAGCACACACTGATGCCTTCAGGCAGAGGCAGGCTAACACTTGTCATTGACTACCATTGACTACTTGAGCACAAACTTGAGGCATTTGTTCTTTGCTTGAGTGGTAACATGCTGTAGAACTTCATCATTAAATTTCACCATATGTTAGAGGCAAATGTTTACCTTTTATCCCATTTGTTTACAGCTTCAGTTACTAGTTACTTTTCAGATAACAAAATTTCATTCTCTTCCTGTCCAGTGAAAATCACATATCTTCACATTTTGTGATTTTACATTTGCCTGTGTTGTTGACGCAGAGGTTAAAGTTGTTCTGTGGAGGGAGGCTAGCGTGGTCCCTGTGCAGCGTGGAACCTGAGTTCCCATCAGTCACCTGTGGTGAAAAGTGGAGCAACCCTCAGACTTGAACTTCAGTAAACAAATTTTTCAAATGTCCAGGTAAGTAAACTGCAATCAATTAATAATTTAATTGGTTGGTTAAATTGTCTTTTTTCTACAGGTTGTCACTGAAAGGTTAAAGTTCAGGTGTAGGGGATGCAAGTTCTCTCTGATGGCAACATCAGGTTGCTGGATCTAACAGAAAGAGTCATCTCCCTCGATGTCTGGGGAAACACCTTTCAGGATCCGACGGTTCTCCAGGAAAGACTGACCTTATGACAAGGATGGGAGAGTGAAGGAAGTCTTTGTAGAGGAGCAATAACTTCTCTACCCAAGCTCCCTATTCCAAATCTTACAGAAATGCAACAGTTGTCCATTTTGTTAGTGAATGGTGTTGGTCGATAAACTATATTCTGTAGTCATTTGCAGTGTTCACTTGTAAAAGAATTGTAAAACACTGTAAAAAGTGGAATAATTATTACACAATGTCAAATTAATATGGAAATGAATTACTTTAGTGTAATACATAATTAAAATAGACCTGTGATTATTTTTTTCCCAAATTTTTATAATTATTTATATAAAGTGTGTTGCTGTAAGCAGTTCTGTGTTCACCCCCCCCCCTAATTTTTGCAAACTTGTCAAATAATATACTTGTTAATATATTGATGTGCTTGTTTATGAGAAATTGAGGGCAGCCTGTTAATTTGTATGGAAATAAGACGTTTAAGGGAGGACAAGGAGGATGACCAGAAGAAAGGAAGTTACTGATGTAATATTCATTCATTACCTTTGTCATTTACGTTACGCTTTTCTCGTCAAATATCAGCTGCGATCTGCTCCAACTCCTCGGCCGCAACTTGAGGTCAATCTGTCGATGGACAAGCGGTTGAGTAACCCCGTCAGTTCACTGCTGTCGCGGGGCTCTTTCAGGCAATGATATGGCGTAGCTGGGAAGAATACGTTTTAAAGGTGTTTTCACCAATCCCAAAAACAGTAGAAAAAAATATTTACAAAGTGCCAAAAGAATCAAAAGAAAATAAAAATGCGAAAAATAACATCAACACTATTTACAAAATGTACAAAAAAAAGGTTCGAACTGAACTGAGTTCTTCCACAACTCATACACCAGCCAAAACACAATCAAAATACAATTCTCTCTTTTCTCTCTCAGTTACCTTCACTGTACCTCCAACTCTCCACACCAACATGGCAAAATGGTCGCCTTATATACTCTGTGCCCCTCCCCCTGGGCGTAACACACACGAATGATTAATACTCAATACCTATTTCTTGTAAACAGAAGCAAACCAAAAACAATGACAGTAAAACACAGAAAAATACCTCCTTCACCTGTTCAGTATATGATATATTACCAAACATGGCCAGATACAGAGAAACACTCCTAATAAGTTCAAACAAACAATTAAATCAGTCAGGTGATGACTTTTCCCGCTCAGCACCCTATTAAACTGAGGGAATAGCTAAGCCCCTGTTTGGCCGATCTGGCATCTGACTGAGGGCAGCGAGAACACAGCATCTGTGGTGAGTGTCGGTTAAATATTAGTGTGTTTGTGTGTGTGTATCGGTGCGTAGAACGGGCGAGTGTGCACCCTCGTACGAACTACAAGCACTGGGGGGTGAATTATAGTGATAATCATGACTGATGTAGCGAACCAGAACGGGACTGAGAAATGTTTGGCATATGACGTGTGGCGCGTAGCGTAGGTGTGTGGCGTGTGTGTGTGTGAGAGCGCACTGCCCGCACTCAGTGACCGGGTCGCTCCGTCACAGTGTGTGTCTGTGTTAGCATTTCCTCCGAGCTGTTCCAACATGTTTACATGCTTGTAAAAAGTGTGGCTGTCATGAGGCTACATATGCCAGCTAATGAGCAGCTTGCACACAGCCACAGAAAATATAATTCTGTTTTCATCCCATCATGCTGGCTAATGTTATTGTTACTACTGGTGCTATGCTAACATCATTGTTGCACTTCCTCAACAGAGTTTCTTATTGCCAGTTTTTAAGACTAATGCTTAGCACCGATGACTTAACACTGATTTTAAAACCGTGGGACGTCACAGACATGAAGAGAGTTTTGCTCTCTTTAGTTACTGCCAGTATTCCATCGGAGGCAGCCTGACTCGGAATTGTAAATATCAAACATGTTTGATAACGATAATGAGGCTCCGACTTGATCAGGAGCAGTAAAATAATCCTTTTGACACCACATACTTGAGGAGTAGCCTTTGGACAAACAGTCCAGTCCAACCACGCCACAGATCAGGCCACGCCCCCACAAATGTTGGGGGGTGCAAATCAGGCCCAGAACAGGACTTAAAATCATTTGGTGTGTAGTCAGCTTAACATTAGCATTAGCAATTGCATTAGCATTGTAAGATAGCATATGCTAACAGTTGTCCCATTTCAGTTTGCTGTGCTATTTATATAATAATGGCCAGTGGAAGGAAATATCATCAAAAAACAGAGAGTGAACTTGAGGGTTATTTCTTGGAAGTGTTGTTGAGATGGATAATTCTTTGTCTGTTTTTACCGCATGGTTCAGTCCTCTCCATGCAGAGTGTCATGGTCAAACTTGAATCCAGAAGTGGGAGACTGCCAGGTGTCTCAAGGAGGGAGAGACCCAGAATGTACCGTTGGGAAATCAGTACAAAGGGGCGTGACAATCAGGACAGCAGAAAGGCACTTTTAGATGCGCTTAAAAACCTATGTTATGATGATATTTCAGTGTCAAATGCATAGGAATGTTTTAATATTTAAATAGTGCATATGTTGGTTGTTGATTTCAATGGTTCAATGATTTGTGTCCTGAGGGGGACCTCCAGTACAAAGTCAGGAGGCAGAGGCCCATCGTGAGAGCAGCTCTTTTCTTGGGTTTGTAAAGGCAGCACGTGTTACAGCTCTCCTGTCAGGGAACTGGTGTTAGTTGTTTTTCCAACGTTTGTTTGACTTGAGTTTACCTGGGTTAGTTGGAAAACATTAGCAAGAGGGTGTCTGAGGAAGAGCATGGAAAAAGACAGGGACATATGTAGCATGATTTTCTTATATTTGATAGGCCAGTTTAGATTTGCTGTGATTGGACATTTAGCTTACAGTCAGTGTGTTGGGTTAATGCTTTTTTGTTGTTATAATACTTTTGAAAACTCCTGAATTTAGGCATCTCTCTGTAATACCAATGTGCATTGTTTTTTTTTCTGGGAAGCCACAGAGAGATTTTATTGAAGAGAGACATCATGAATATTTTTTGTTCAACCCTGCAGAGAACTTATGTTTGTTGTTTCTGGTACATTTCTGAGACAAAAAAGCGTCGTCCCTGTCCACTATATATCACAACAGTTAGACCCACTACACAAGGACTCAAGAATTTAATAAATGCTTTTGCCAGTCTTCATAATGAGGCCATGGTTGCCAGCGCCGTATGGTATTTTCATTTGATGGCAGTCGGCTCAATATTGGAGCAGGCAAAGTTAGGCAGCTCAAAGGCAGCATTCGCACTTTGGAGCCATTAGCTGCAAGACTTCTCTTTAAAGGCCCCTTTGCATCTGTTTTCCGTTTAAATGTCATAAATGTGAAGTGTATATATGCCAAGGTCATGACAGACAGATGGTGTCGTAATGATTTTCAGAACACGGGCTAGTGCATGGGCCTGCTTCAGTCTCCTCACAGTGCCTGTACTGTAGCTAATACAGGCCTTTTCTTCCTGAAAGCCAGAAATGCTCATTTTAACCTTCAAAGGACAAATAGTCAGTTTTCTCCTCACTGGTTTGGGGAGGGACCGGGTAAATTATGCCTAAATTGCAGCATATTCCGCCAATATTATTTACATGGCTGTCACTTTGACTTGTGGTGGGGCCACTCACAGCCCTTTATATTTCTACTTTTGCTGACAGCTCTGGGCTCATCCCTGAACTGTCATAATTTGCTGTTCTGCTTTTCTGTGCTCTGTCTCTCGAGCTGAGGCATGCCCCGGCATGCTCGCATAGACACTTAATTTCTCCCAACTGCTGTTTTTCTATCACTTTTTCACAGTCCCCCTCTTCTACCACTCTTTTATTCCCTCTCTCCCACTCTGTGTCTCTTCTTTGCCTCTGCGTGGGAGTTGACCTGAAGTGAAGTGAGCAGCCTGAGAGGCACCGAGTTCAAACACATATGAAAAAGACACCAGATATAACAAGATATGGCTATACAAACATGCCACCATCAAGCATTTCCACCCAACCTATATTGGAAACATTAAAAGATCGTAGATCAAACAGTGAACTCCAACTTAGCATCCCATCAGTGCGAAGCTTTATAGCACAGACAGCGACTTTCGTTCTCCAGTAAAGGGAGGAGCTGCCATGATCACAAACTGCCCTAGAAACTGCTGTTCCTCACAGGCCCTTTATGTACTTAACACAGTTAGTCGACATGTAGTAGTGATATCTTTTAACAGTCATTTTTTATTGGTTTCTCCATTAACTGACTACCCAGAGGACTTTCCTTAAGGCTGGGTATATGTCTGCTCACCTCCCATGAGCCACTTGGATTCACAGGGTCGTCTTTTGTTTGCTTCTCTGCTAGCTAAGAGGAAAACAAAACTGCCAGAATAAAAGGAGGAACAAATGCAGAAGTGGCAAGTGACGGACGGAGACGAGCACATGCAGTGAGGCACGCAGCAGGATCGTCGGGCTCTGATTCATACTCGGTGTCTTCGCTGGCACCGTTGCCTATGGAAATCAAAACATTCCACATGATTCTGTAGATGAAGCAAAAACCCAAGGGTGCAACCTGCTGTGTTCATCTCCTGCTCTCTCTACCCTCCAGGCGAATGAGGTGCTACAAAGTCTCTCCTACCCCCCCAACCAGCGCTCTGTCGTCAGTGTCCCGGGAGTTGACTGACATTGACTGACAGCTGGTGCTCTTTCGGTTCTGGTGTGCTTTGATTTTTGATTTTTTTTTTTTTTTTCTCAGTTGGTTCAGTGTGGGGGTTTATTCCCTTTTTCACATTGTGCTTCGGTGATGTTTCCTGCTTCATCATCCAGTTATATGGCTCTAGCTTGAGGCATGCCCTGCGAAGTGCGCATATGGTTCTGGTGGATTCATAACATTATTTATCGATTTTGTCTTTTCCAACTTTGTTGGAATTTGAGAGAATGTCAAAAGTACACATAGCATGCTTATTAAATTTGTTCAAGTGAACACCTTTTCCTTTCTTTCCATTTTTATTCAAGTTAAATGTGTATTTAGCAACATTTCTCCACTTCTTACATGAAGAGACATAGTTTTGATTGCTTGAACCAGTTGGTTGGAATAGTTGTAGTCTGGATTTGTGCACATTTAGGCCTCATTTAGACGAGAGCCGCCCTACTAAAAACGAAAAAGTCTTTCCATTTATTTCCATTCAGCTGTAATTTGACTTCTGAAAGTATACCTGTACACTCGAATTTGCCTCAATAGACTATTGTCATATTGTGACTTGCTTTGGGTGCACAATGGAGAGTTTAATAGGAGTTTGGTAGTGGCTACTGCTGAATGCATTAGACTTGTGCTAGCATTAGCATTAGCATCATCACTGCTTTCACAGGCTTTATGGTTTGCCAGTTTACACAGCCGGAAAGAATAAAGGTTGTGGTTTCAAAAGATTGCCCTCTGGAACCCGGTTTCAGAGGTCTGCGGTTTCAGGGGCACCACCACAACAAAAATCACAACAAAAGTGTGTTGTTTAATGCGAAAGGTTGCCCCGTCTAAATGGGGCCTGGATCAGAGAACTTCCAGCCAGCATTGCAAACCCATTTTCACAATTTAACAATACTCTTACAATATCAGTGAGCCGTGATTCACCAGGCAAGGAGAGACATACAAGTTCTGATATTGAATAATTTCACTTCACTGCTTTCATTAAGTTATTCCTTCAGCAACAAATATAAAACTGAGTAGTTTACAGCACTAAATGAACTCAGTATCTACCCTTGATAACTTACCGATTAGAATCCTGCATGAAGACAAACATCTTCAGAAGGTCTTTGTAGGTTGCAGATTCTGGACCTGATTTGAAATGTCCCTGCCTTGAAAATGGAGCTTTTAAAGATGAGGTTGTGAGGGTACATTTGTTAATAATACACATTTTTATCATACTTTGAATGAAGGTTAACATCGGGGACATTCTACTTTTACCTGATACTACAGTTGAGATGATGAAGAGAGGATGTATGCTCCCAGGAAAGAACCACGTCTGTAGTCTTGGCTGCCACGCCAAGGACACGTGAGTCACTTATAGTCGAACCGATTCCATAAAAGCATAAGAGCTCCAGCTGCTGTAGAAATGCTGCTGTGACACTTGTAAGACAGCCACTCTCAAGTCAACAGGGAAATTAAGAAAAGCTTCAAACCCCCAGAATCATTTTTTGTCTCTTTGCCTCCCACAGTGCCCTTCTGTCATGGTGTGGGGCCACATTTGGAGCGGGAGCCTTGGCGCCTCAGCTTAAATCCATAACCCAGTTGAAGGATAAAAATTAATGACCTTAGCATCTCATTTTCTGGGGGACCTGTCTTTGGCATGTCTCCTTTGAAAAGCACCTCACAGCTCAATGGAACAGAACCAACGAGAAGAGCCACTCTGCCATGGAATGTATAATGACATCTTGTGTTATAGCCCAGAATGGTTATAGGCCATAAAATTGCAGGAGCTCATCCTGGAGATCCATGGTCAAATAGGAGATGAGTGTGTGGTCAAGAATAGGACAGCTGTCTCTTTTTCTTTCTGCCTGTCTCTTCTGGCTTATTTGCATCAAACCAATGTGCACCTCGAGACTCGAGTGAAATGCATTTGCAAGCCTAATGGAGAAGAGTTCTCTCTGAAAATGTGCATTCCTTTGGTGCGAAACATTTTTGCAGTTCAAAAGCATAAGCAATATGCTTTTCTTTAACTGCTGGTGCTCGGTTTTAAACCTTTGGCATCTGCTGCAGCTCTGTTTATGACTCACTTGTATTTACAGTACAGTATGAATCCAAATGTTAAGCTCCCTGCTCTCACAGCTAATACGGTCAGACCTTGTTGTATTATCTCAAAGTATCACGGGTTGTAAATCAGAGTTCGAGAGGCACTCAAAGGAGGCTGAAATTAAATCAGCGTTTCCTCCCATCAGCATGAAAAGCGAAACTCGACACCAGGAAGCTGGGAAACATTCTCACACAGAATGTCAGACCCGAGCTCACACATCCAGAGCTGTTAGCTCCAGCTACCTTCACCCTGACTGTTTAGTTGGGTGGAAGCCAACGCTTTTAGTCATAGACCCAAATTTTCACCTCACTCCCTGCTTTTCTGTTCTGAGATATAGCCTTGGCTGAGCTCCACAGCTTAAATGGCTGATTTGCTGTGGGTTAACTGGAGAATGGGAGGGTGAAGTCATATATATTGTGTGTGGGGAGGGTTAGCTGAGTGGTAGATCAATTTAGGAGAATAAAGAAGGAGCCAGATGGCCATTGGATCTCAGTCCAAGGCAGATGGGGTAAAATAACAGTGGATGAACAGCCCTGGTATTTACTACCCATAAAGTTTGAATATGAATTGTTAGACTGAGTATGAGCTCGATGTGATAAAAAAAACACCAGACTATTACTGGAAAATAGTGTCAAGAGCTTTAAAGACCCTGTGAAACCGAAGTCACAGTGTGATTTGCTTGACCTGTTTCCCTGAAAAACGGGCCTCTAGGTAGGAACTTGTCGCAGATATTGATTAATGTTTACAGTAACCAATAGGGCTGACTGTGCACTCAGCCTGCCCTCCACCCCGGCTGACAATACTGCTGTGTGTGAATACGTGACGCAGTACAACCAGAGTACAACACAACTTACACACCACGGGATGATGTTATGAACACAGACACAACGACATTTAGTTTTCCAATGTTTCTAGGACTTCAACAACTGTTACAATGCAGAAACAATGATTATAACAGCTGTAGTTAACAACAGAAACCCCCCTTTCCCCCTTACGATACAAGCTAAGCTAACGCTAACTGGGGCTGTGTGTTTATTCACGCAGCTGTGTGACACATTAACAGACTTCTGTTTATTCTATGAACACAGAAACGTCATTAGCTTTTCTAACCTGTCTAGGACCTCCAAACACGGTTTAAGTGGCCATTAAAAGTGATGACACCCCTCCTCCTCTGAACGGGATTGCCCACAATGGAGCTGGTGCATGCCAGTGGTAGGCTTGTGTCTACATGATTCAGAAATAATTGAGAAAGCATTTTCATTGAACAAAAAAAATGTAAATGGCCCAGAGTGCAGGATGAGTCATCACAAAATTAAAAACATTTTCCAATTAGAGAAAATACCAGATTTAGATGTAAAAAATACTCAGGAATGATTTTTTCAACAAAATGTGGTATAAGATGAGATACACGAACAATTTTCACATCAACACAGGATTAAAGCTGGAAAAATGTATTTTTCATTTTATGGAGACCTTTACACTGATGCACATTTCTTAACATCCCTGAGATCTTGACTTGTAGTCATAAGTATAGTAAGTAGAGAGCACGCAGATATCTTATCGCTTAGCTTCAGGAAAAAACTGTCCAGACCCATTACACTAATCACACATCAGCTCTCACTGAGAAGGTGAAATCTACAGACCTTCAGTTCTGTTCAATTAAACCGGAGCAGCTCGTAAACCACAGCAATCAAACGCTGGCTCGATAGCAACCTGGACCTCCTGCTCCCAAACCGTCGGCGTGCTATCAGTGAATCACCGTGTGCGTGCATCAGTTTGGGAAAGACTGACGCAAAGAGCGAGGGAGTGACGCCTCAAGCTTGTATCCATCTCATGGCACGAGCCAGGGCTGCTACTCTCACCCATTTTCAGGGTGAGAGACTCAGGCTGATAAAGAGCTGCAGCTCCTGGGATGAAGGACAGGCCGCCCCTCAGCTGCACACACACGCAGACACACACATTCATTTCCACATTAACATTAACCCCAGCACCATTACCGCTGTGAAGTGCCATTAAGAGCCAGACGCGAGGCCAAGGGGAGCAGATATTACTAAACTGTCTCCTCCTCTCAGTCTGCAGCTCAAGTCATGATTCTCTGGCTGACAGGGGACGAACAACTGAGATGATGGAGAGGGGCAACAACACGCAGGGGCAAATTTACGGGCTTGTTTTCTTCTAACTCATTATTTTAGGGCACTTGAATTGGATTATTACACAGTGTGATTAAGAATTAGTTTTTTGAGACACCTGAGAAACACATTTTAGTTCGCATGTCACTCAAAGTGTCAGACCCCAGAGTTCATTGACCCCAATCATTAACACTGACCCTTATCATTACCATGGAAACAGCAATTACTGCCTCAGCGCTGCTCTTCAGCCAAGAGGAATTATTGAGTTTCAAGAACATACAAGAAAAAACAGATGATTAATGTTTTCAATCATGTAAGAAGGCACTGACAAGCGTTCAGTGGCAGCAACGCTGCGAGCTCATGAATCAAAGTCCCTCAGGCAACGTGTTCCCACCCCCACCAACCCACACTCTCACGATTTAGACTTTTCTGATTTTTCTACCATCAGCTGTTAAAAAAAAAAAAAACAGTCAGCCTGTCAAAAATCTACCATTTGTAAATAATTAGCATTATAAGTAAAGATACCGATTACTTGACCTCAGTTATAGCAATGTTTTAGAAAACCTGGGGGCAGACTGAGGAGGAAGACAATGAGGATCGTAAGGCTGAATTCAAACACAGCATGTTAAAACTGATAAACACCTAAACACACACTGATCTTTCATTTCATTTTAAATGTATTACAAGATGCTAACACAGCTGGTTTGAAGATCAGCTTTATAGTGCTTCCCACCGTGATTTGAACACTGTTGGGATCATGTAAGTCAACAAAAAAAGTAAACATGTAACAAGATCAAGTTATTTAGACATTTTAATCCAGAGCTATTTCATATTATACCTTCAAGGTTGTGATTTTTGTTTTATTTTTTATTTTCTGACTTTAGCAAAAAAAACTACAGGAACTAAAGTTGTCTTGTCAATCAAGGACATTTTAGTTTGGCTTCAGCTGTTGAGAGAAAAGGACACATGCCGTCTTGATGGTCAGACATCTTTTTAAAGCATATTTAAAATTTCAAGTTCCTCTTTTTTTTCCCACAAAATGTGGCAAGTTATAAGTTTGAGCTTCACACTGAGCTGACTTTATGCAAATACATCCACCCTCACAGCCACAGCTGTTGGATGCCCAGCAATGTGAGATTATTCAAAATGGATTTAAAGGAGACCAAAGCTTTTCAAAACAAACTGTCATCTGCAACCCATTTGCTAGTTTGTTGCATCTCGAGTTTGAAAATAAAGACGGACCACAGTTGTCTGAGTGCTGTTACTCCTCTTTAATAAATCCTTTTCTGAACTGTGCAGATATGCAACACAAGGCAATAACAGCACTCCAGCACTGATTATATGTTTTTTCCTTCAAGATAGACACATAACTGTTTATTTGCTGCTGGCAAAATTTGTGGCTTGATTCTTGTTTGACAAACAAATTTGTATGTATGGAGTTTAGAGGACCACACACATCTGAGACAGACTGCAGGAGACAAGCAGAAAGAGACTGAAACACATGAGCTGTTTGCGAACAGAAATGCGAGAATATTATTTGCATTACTTCACAGTTCATTAAAATGCTTAAGCTGGTCTTACAAGAGAGGATAATTGGGCAGATTTTGGGCCTGTGCCACCTCATCTGACAATCGCTGTCTGGTTCAAAACTGCTCTGAAAAGATTATCTGTCCAAATGATCCCTCTGCAGACATTATCTCACTGTTAGCCACTGGATGGGAGTCTTCCTAATTTACAATGGTATCTATTGAACATGCTTGATATTAACCATTTGAAAAAAATGTCATGTGAAAGGAACAGTGACAAAATGACTGTTTCAATGACTGGCTTTATTGGTAAGTGTCACCAACCAGATGTTGCATAGGCTAATGCTGCCTTCACATGGAATCAGGCAGACGGTAGACGGCAAACCAGATGTCATTAAAGTGGATCAGAGCAGGACGGTAAAATTTGGTGAGGACAGCAGAGAATGGCGACAACGGTAATGACTGATGACGTTGCCGTCAAAAGTTGTATTATTTTAACTTTTTGCTGTCTTTCACAACAGAATTTACAACTGAATGTTACATAACTCCTCAAATGCTTCACACATGGAGAAAACATGTCTGATCTCAACAGTGAGAAGCGATTATTTTGGTGCAAAAATGCCCAAAGTTGTATTTACCACAGCCTGAGAACCTACCAAGATGTCACACGAAAAGCTGATACATGGAAGACAGTCAGCACAAAGCTGATTGTTCTCCAAAACATAATGTTTTGGACGAAAGCTGCATTTTAAAGCTACATGCATAACTAGAAAAGTTACACAAAA
>JAQFJA010000005.1:24387920-24399695 GCA_029874485.1 Naso brachycentron
ACTTAGTGTCAATGTCTTGGGTCATAAAGTGCTCAGTCTTTATTCTTTTAAAATATACTATAAGGAAGTAGATGCCATTGCACATCTGAACACTAAGATTCTTTTAAGAGGATCAACATTGGCCACATAGGTAAGGCCTACGTACACAGTACTCCTCCTATTTTTCCCAAAATAGCTTTATCTATAAGATATGGTGTTTGTTTACATTTTTTCCATATTCAATAAATGCTACAGAAAGTGGCTCAAAATGTGAAACAGTGTTAGTTAAAAAGAACATCTGCATCAAAATCCTTCTTCTTCTCTAATATTTGAGCTAAGAAGGCAGCACTTGTAAGGAACTATTTTTCCAGGCGTAATAAATTTGGTCTCCGTGGCACCCCTCTCTCGCTCTTGCTCAGCAATTTTTGCCTGTTCTCTTCAGAGGAGTGAATTACCTATATGAGTTACTTTCCCTTGTCTTATAGTGTTTCTATACCCTGTTCCAACATGAATGGCAGTGAATGGGCTTTAAAATCTACTAAAATATACACATGGTCACATTTTAACAACATTTGTAGAAGATCTGGGAGATCTGTGCTGATAGGGAGAAGTGAAAATATACTGATATGGTCCTTTGAGCTCTGCTGATAAATGTCTGAGCCTTTCTTAAATTAAATCTTCTTTTCTCTGAATTTCCGTTTATTTTTCTCAAACTTTTTTGGGGGGGTCTAATTTGAATCAAACAAATAAACGGATGGGAGGTCTCAGTAGGAGGATGGGGAGCTAGACGCATGACAAGATGGATGCAGAGAAGCTGGAGAGGTTTCCCTGGGGGAGAAAGAGTATTAATCATGACCGGTGACAGTTTCAGAGTGACTACATCCTGCCCCACCTCCACAGAACTTCTGTGTTGGGGAAAAGAAAAAAGGCAAGTGAGGCTCTATTACAATGAATGAGGCACTAAAATGGGACTGAGGGATTCCCCTGAGGGTACCAGAGGTCCACAGTGGTCACAGATTTCATTTTTTCCAACCTTTTCATTGTCGCCCTTCAACTCTCCATTATGTCTTTTTCAGTTCATCAGCCCTGTGAGGTCAGTGCTTTGCGTGTGTGAAACATTACATCCACCACCCTGTTGGCCGGGTCCCGTTCCAGAGCCATATGGCACCTAACCGCCAACCAGTCCAAACTGGAAGATCCCGTCGAAAAAGCAGCAGCAAGGTCAACGGTGGGTGAGATGCAATTTGAAGCTGCACAAACGGCCTGCTTGCACACATATGCAAAAATAGCATTGTGAACGGGAGATGAAAGGCGGCGTCCAAGTCCTGATGTGTGTGAACACTGTTGGGTGCGTACGCGGCTCCATCTGTGGCTAATAATGTTTAACACATTGGAGGCCTCTCCTCTGCAGCTTCTGCCACTCCATAAATCATACACATCTGGCCCACTGATCCTCCGCTGCTGGATGCTGGTGGTGGGGAAGCACACACAGGCGCACACACACACACACACACACACACACACATATATACACAAAGCCAATATGGATCCACTCTGAAGTTCACCCCGTCACACCAATACTCATTTATCACTGCTGACGTTGACTCGTATGTGTTGCTTTCCTGTGCGGATTTATGTTTATATACAAGGGATGAAACTGTTGTAATAATGCAATCTTAACTCACAGACGCACAAGTGATCGGACCCCTCACTCTTCCATAAGTGGGGAAAAAAAGGACCCGTATTAGATTCAGTGTGTTTACATGTCATTTTCATGATTTTGGATAGAAGTAATTACTTGTGTTATATTTGATTTATATTTTGGTCCACACAAGATGATTTCATTTTTAAAACTTTTTCTTTTTTATTTCCAAATTTTTGACATCTGGAAATAACTGAAAGACAGGAAAGTTACTACTAGAAATTAAATTACTGATAGAGAAATTACTAATGGAAAATGTTATGATTATTTTTGTGTGTGTGTGAGAGAGAGCAAGAATGTGTGTGTGTGTGTGTGTGTGTGACTGTCCAGTCATTTCATTTTGTAAGGAAACATAAAAGGAGGAAGAATGATTTGGATGATCTATCAATATGATCTGATGAATATGACACTGATCTGCACAGACTCCATACTTACAGTAATGTTAGCTATCTTAGTTAGCTAGACAGTGTTAGCTAACTATAAAATAGGCTAGTTTGTTAACAGGTGGTAATTAAGCCATTTTCATCTATGTGGAGAACACAAACACACACTCATAGTCACATTCACTCACACACACACACACAATAAATACAGTGACTTCTGAGCTCTATCAGAACCGTTTTATTTCAGAATCCGATAGAAGCTCACAACCCACTTGATTTTCCCTCTGACTGTAGATTTTGACTGTAATGTAACTCAATTAAATCAGTTCAATATCATTCAAAGCTCACAAGCTTTGAAAAGAGAAATAGAAACAGAGAAAGTGCGCCGATTTCAAACACGAGTCTCACTGGCGTTAAATAGCACAGCTGTCAATGCCTGTGTCAGTTAGCGCTGGTCTTTTGTGAATTAGATGGTATTTGGAAGGGGGCAATTTTGCGCCGTATTTTTGTATATTCCCTTATTTACATACATGCAAATGGGACAGGAGCAGCTAGGAGTGGCAGTGTTACATCCGGCTGTGGCTCAGCAGGTAGAGCGGGTTATCTACCAGTCTGAAGGCTAGGGTTCGATTGCCGGCTCCGTAAGTCTACATGTCAAAGTCTCCTTGGGCAAGACACTGAACCCCGAGTGTGTGTGTATGAGCTCCTGATGAGCAGGTTGGCGCCGTGTCGAGCCGCTGGTCTGTGAATGTGTGTGTGATGGGTGAATGCTGACCTGTGCTTTAAAAAGCCCTTTGAGTAGTTAAAAGACCAGAAAAGCACTTATAACTACAGTCAAAAATACAATACAGAATTAATAAATAAACACAGAATGCTAAAATGCATTTACCATTCAGTGCAGTTTGTGTGCACCTCATCCTTTGTGTGTGCTTTGTGGATAGCACATGATTTTTTTCACTCACTTGCACAGGTTTAGTGTTCGCAAAAGCAGTGCAAATCTTGTGTGGATTTGGCCTTTTATGTTTCTGTGAAATACACAGATACAGATACCGTTGCATTATTCTTCAATTCTTCTTATGTAATTATCATTGCATAATTCTTCATATCTTAATTCTGTCTCTCTAATCATGTGCAGCAGTCACATTAGATTCCAATTACTTGAGCTCTTTTATTGTTCACATTATTCAGTGTATGAATCAGTTCACTAACTCTCTCACACACACACACACACACACACTGCACATTTACTTGGCTTAATATGGTGATTTCTTCATTCCCTCCATTTGCTTTTTACTCAAACATCATGAGTCACAAAGTAAGTGAAAGTGATGGATTGTGGGTAGAGGCTGCTCACAGCGGGGGCTCGCAGGGCCTAAAAATCCATAATGAGATTGCCTCCTTTAACTTTCATGGCTGCAATCCTGATATTTAGGCATGTTCTGTGTGTGTTGCACTGAACCATGATGCCACCAGGCACATTTTCAAACATACAAATGAGTGTTCAGCTCTACGTATCATCACACAATCTTAAAATGTTCCTGTCACATGCAAATGGACAAAAGTTTCTTTTTGTTTTTTTTCGCCTTGAGGTCCACAAAACGTGTGACATGCAAATTGTAAAGCACTTCCTTTTTCTTATATTTCAGTTAGCAAAGCCATTAGTTGAACAACATGAAAAATGTAGGTTTCGTGACAGGAGCAATTTGGCCATTGCAGCGGCCGTCTCATTAGAAACAATATTTCATGCTTCATCTCACACCCCTCAGGTGCTGCTCGTAACAGACAGTTATTCTTCATTTCCCCTCAAATTAGCTCCTTCGATCAAGAGTACATCTTAATTTCAGCTGCCTCACCTTCTGATCGTGCTCATATTTATGTCTCAAACATTGTTTAGCGTTAATACAGTTTCAATTTAAATGTCAATAAAAGGGCACAAACGGCCTGTCCAGGGTCCTCGTTTGTGGATGGCTTAATCGATAGCAGCCATGCTCTGCCCACAGAGACAATACACACATTATTTGGAGCTCTCTGTCATAACCCACCATCTCCCCCTGTGATGAACACAATAATCACCGCCATGTGACAGCTAAGTGGGGCAATCCTGGCCCCCTGACAGCCACCCACCTGCCTTGATTGATGATATTGTTTTTAAAAAGTGAAAATAGTTGAGGGTTTTTACTCAAGTGTGTGTGTGTGTGTGTGTGCGTGTGCGTCAGGGGGGTATCCTCTCTCCAAAAAGTCACATTCCAGTGGGAATAAAGGAAGGCATTGTGGAGACTAATCCACTTCAGTTAAAGAACTGCTTCTCTGTGGTGAGCTGGTGTGTGGGAGAGGACATCAAGTGTGTTATCTTCTCAGTGTGAATGTGTGAGTGTGTGTATTTGATGTGGGTGCACATAAATATATGTGATTCTGTCTGGGTGTAGATGCCAATGTGTGTGTCTTATTTGATGCTTTTATAAATAGAGTGTATGGGCCCACACTTGGCGAACAGTCATTTCCGCGTAATGTGCGGCAATAATCAATTTGAACGTGAATGCAGGCTACTTAGACAATATCACATGAGAGGTCGTGCTGTTGTACTGAGTGATATTTGGCACGAGGCCACGACCGCATCACACCAGTGACGATATTCAGTCCAACAGCACGACTGTGAGTGTGACATTGCTTTTATGCAACAGTTCTACAACTCCATTTAGCTGGCAGTAATTAAAAAAAAAAAAAAAAGAACGGTTTATTGATTTAATCTTTTTTTTGTCTGGTTCATTTTGTGACATGAACTGTCATTTACGATTCATATAAAAGGCTATGAAGAGATCACAGATGTATCGGTCAGACTAATTGTAATTTTCTGTTCATTTATTAAGCCTATTTATTAACCTGTAATATGGAGCTGGGAGGTAACATGGATGTGTTAATTTTGGAGTTTTATAAATTGAACACAGGTTTTATAATTTGCAAGCATGTTTTATTCCTCTTTTGCGCACCAGTTTTATTAAAATGCGCACACAATTTTTAAAAAAAACACAGACATTTTCACTTCATGCACACGTTTTATACATCGCACGCACATTTTATAAATTGAACAGAGGTTTTATAAATTGCACGCACATTTAAATTCTATTTTGCGCATGCACATAAAACATATAAAACACGTTTTTGTCACCTCCCAGGCTCCATGCTATAAGGTGTCTTTTGAGACTGCTGAGCAAAACTTCTTTTGTTTAATTCTTCTTTGGACATCAGGTGGTGTTGGGTTCGATCTCCGAGAAGTTCCTCTCCTTTGTGTGTTCTTATTCCCCACGTTGTAAAGTCAGTGGGTGAGGTCTCTGAGCTGAGAATATTTAAGGATGTAATAATTCAATGATGACTGATTTCAGCTGCTTGGTCATTTTTACACTGTGATTGGTGGGATACATGTGTGTCATAAGTCAGACTTAGTCCAATTAGTCCAATGTGATCATCACGCCAAATCATAAATGACTCAGCTGCCTTTAAGATGAGCCCAGCTTTGCTACGAAGACAACTCATTTGGTTCTTTGGTGTCTGTGATGTAATTTTTTCTATCATTACCTAAAGCCTGTGACCAAACTGAATGTGTGAGCATACAAGTAATTTGACTCTAGTTTTCCGTCGTTCAGTGTACAGAAATAGATCTCAACAACCCAAACTGATGTAAGTCAAAAAAATAGTAAAGAATAAAGAAATTACTGAATATTAAAATCCCCAATGGCCAATGATGCCGTAACAGTCTGGACTAATTGTACTAATACAACATACAGTTCAGTTAGCTTGTGCACAAACAAGCACTAGAAGTGCAAAGTAAAGAAATGTAATGACAAATAAATATGTGTTGGGTGGATTATGTGCATTAGTACATAAAGTGCATTACAAATGCCGTCTGAGGTGCTCAACACACCTTAAACTACTTAAAACAACAGCAACCTTCAAGCTGACATAGAGTTTAAATCTGCCTCCCAGTTCTTTCTTATTTCCAAAGAACTTTTCTAATTAACTAAATTGCAAATCCAGAACCACTTTATTTCATAAACGTACTAATCCATTTTCTAACATCCTGTCACCTCCAGATATAACAGCAAAACAGGACACTGGCCACCATGTGCTGGTGGTAAAATATTAAATAGCTTCCTAAAAACCTTGAAAGACTTCAGTTTTCTGAAGGACAACAACCTGGACCGCACCTCCTTTAAACACAACATCAAGGCAATTAAAACAAAATCTTACCAAACATGGATCCATAGCAAAGACACGGTACAAACAAACAAATGGATACCTCTCAATGCGTGTGTGTGTGTGTGTATTTGTTCCTGTGGCTAAGACATGGTTAAAGGTCTCCAGTAGCCACAGAGAGTGTTTCTGTTGAGTGTCAGATTGTTTCAGGTCTGGACTCCCTCCTGCTACTGGAGAGACTCAGATCACCTGCACACACACACACACACACACACACTTACAGTCTCGCAGCCTCTCTTTCATCCTTTCTCCTCACACACTCCTCCGTTTCTTTGCCGTTACACTGACTCCTCACTGTGATCTTTTTCTCCTTCCCTCCTTCTTTTGCACAGCTCCCCTTCTTTCTGTCATCCCCCAAGTGCCTATCTCTTTTCTCTCACTCATCTTCCTCCTCTTTCACCCTAATGCCTCTTACTTGTTTCCCTCTTTTTCTCTCTACTGGCCACCCCCCACCGCTCTCAGTCTTTCTCTCTCCTTATCAGAGTTGAGGATGAATGGTGAAAGGCGAGGAGGCGAGGCTGAGACCCAAACCCAATACATTGTGTGTGGGAACCTCATTGTGGCCGGCGACTCAGAGAGAGAGAGTGAGAGAGAGCTAAGGTATCGCACTTCTCCCCCGTATGGTCGATAGAGCAGACCCTCTCATCTTTCCCTGTCTTGAATGGCATCACTGTGCCAGCCAGCCTTGAGGTCGGGTGGGAGGGGGTGTTGATGCATGGCCTGACAAGAACAGAGATGGAAAGGATATTTTTTTTTTGTTTCAGAGATCTTAGGAACACATTTAGTCCTTTCATGACTCACCATAAAGTTTGCCAGTTGCCGTTGTTAGACAGCAAGCTGCTCATGAACGTCTTTTCATGGGAATATGTAGTTTTGACATCACACTTTCTCAAACAACTGTAACTATCCCAAAGTGACCACAATAACCAATGACAGAGACATCCTAAGGCAGCAACTGATGGCATTGCCTCGCAACAGTAAACAACCTAGCTTTTGAGGCTAAGGTTAGCTAGCCCATTACTGTGGAGAGTAAGAACTAGAGGTGATATTTCACAGTCAGTTTTAGAAAATGCAGAACGACAGAAACGGACGACCTGTATGGACCACATCACCCCAAACATTCTGTAATCAGGACTTATTCAGCCTCTCTGCTTTTGTTTTTCCTCACTGCAAAGCATCACTGCGGTCTCCTTTTGTTTACATCTGCTTCCCCATGAGATCACATTAAAGAGATCATGTGAAGTGGTGCATTGCTTCCTCTGGCAGGATAACCTTAATGATATCCTGTGTGCGATGATGCCCGATTATTATTTTCAAATATTGTAGAGTTTACATGTTTTAGAGAGAGAGAGAAGAACTATGTGAAGTTTGGTAACACTTCACTTAAAGCATCCATCTATAATGCATTATGAACCGACTTATAATGTGTTATAACCAGGGTTGGGCAGTAATGCATTACACAGTAATGCATTACACAGTAATGCATTACTGTAACTTTATTACTTTTCCCAGTAACTAGTAAGGCAAGGGATTACAACTGCCAAAACAGTAATTATATTACAGTTACTTATCCAAGTAACTCAGTAGTTAAGGAAGGAAGACAGACAGACAGACAGACAGAAAGGAAGAGACAAAGAGACAGACAGAAGGAGAGAAGGAAGGAAAGATGGAAAGAAAGAGAGACAAAGACAGAAAGACAGCCGGAAAGACAGACAGAAAGAGACAAAGACAGACAGAAAGACAGGTGGAAAGACAGAGAGAGAGATGAAAAGTCAAACACATGAGTTTATTATTAAATTCAAAGGTGCTACAACATTACATTTGAGACCCTAAACTATTTTATCAGACAAATAATATAAACATAATATTACATATTACAGTATTATAATAATGTAGTATTGTTTTAGGCCCCCCTTCAGTTCAGGGTCTTTGGAAACATCCGACGGTGCCCCTGTTAGCTTTCCACGGTACATGGCTGCAACTGAAATGTGAAGAGAAGAAAAACCTTTTGTCATACTTTGAGTTGTTTAGCACAGACTCCCTGTGGATTCTTCCTCACCCTGTGAAACCAAAAACTACCACTACCTAAACTCCAGGGGGAGAGATGTCCTGAACGGGGTGTTTATCAGGCTAGAGTTTCATTACCCGGCCATGGCAGTTCACAGGTCACAAAGCAAAACACACACAGTCAGAGTTGCTCAATCCTCCAACAACATACTGCAGCTCACAAAATCCTAAGCTAACATGTTTTTGTCCTATGTTTATTGTACTGTAGATGCTCCTAAATGCAGTTTCCACATGGCAGAAATGTGGCTCACATGTTTGTAATCGCTGCCAGGCAGTAGTTTGAACAATATAATTAATGTGAGGCCAAGGGAGAATAAAGCAGCCATTGATATGAGAACAGCAGCCTGAGGAGAGGATTTTTTTGGGGGGGGGGGATTGAGGAGCTAGCTCTTATGCTGCTGTGATGTAACAAGCCCTAAAGTGTTTGCAATAGCTCTGTAGCTAACCAGTAACAAAAGTTTTTTCAACCTCATTTTAAATGACACTGTTAATTTTATTTATGAGGAAATTAGCTGCTGACTGCATGCTTCTAGGGGATAACTCCAGCAGGGCTGCATATAATTCAACAGCCAGCTGGTAGAAAAGAGCTCTATTCTGTTGTTACTCTAAACCATCTGACGGGGATGATTCTGGACTTTGACTGGTTGTGTGGATTAAGGGGTGTTCCTCATGCTTACACGAGGTCAAGGAATGCAGCAGGAGTGCGGCTGAGCTGGACGGGCACTCTCTATTATTTTTACGGGAGGGAACACAAGAAATGTCCCTCAGCATGCGTATCTGTGTGGAACTCGAAACTTTCCAGTATCAACCTCTCATATACATTATCTAAGGTAAGTATTTCTTTGCAATCACTCATCCGTAATGAACTTAGGCCCCTTTGTATCCTCATGCCTGACTGCTTGTTTACATGCACGTAGAAGACGCAGGCTCAACTGAGTTCATGGAATCACGCTGGAAGCAAATGCTTTATTGATCCTATCACATAGGTCTGCCTGTTCCGGCTGCAAGAGTTTAAATTTCATCATAAAGTTCTTGAACATTTACTCAACAGTCATGTCCACATTTTGAGCATACAGTGCAGTTAATGTTCAACAATTTCTTTGAATCATTTCAAGTAAATGACCCAAGATGTAATGAGAAAGTTTTACAGAAACAAGGGACACGCGATAAGAGATGTCCATCTGTCGGTGACTCATACTCAGATGAGCTGCATTTCCTCTGCTTCGTGAAAAAGTTTATTTTCCTTTTTAAATCCTTCACCTCACCTCACTAACTTGTTTGTGTTCTATTTAGCAAATATGTCATATAATCCATAAACAGCTATTAGTAAGTGATGTAGTCTGAGTATCACAAGTTTTTCCATGCCTGTGTGTTCAGGATTGGTGAAAATCTTATCGCTCCCATTCTATTTGCCCAATCAGTGATGCTCTCTGTATTCTCTGTCCTGATTGGCTGGTCTATGCTGTGCCTCTTAGCGACAGGTGAGATTGCTATGTGCCGATTAGCTGTTTGTGCCTTTCGCTCTGACTTCCCTCTGCCTACGCTAAAAAGAAAGAAAAAGAAAGCCGGAGCAAAAACAGGGAGGGGAGACTGCAGCAGAGTTGCTTCCCAATGAGTCTCATGCTACAGTTAACGTTAGCTTGTTAGCTTGTTAGCTCCTTAGCAAAATTTACCAACTGCAGCTTTAACAGTTTTTTTACCGCTCAAATTGCCAATATCCATTTAGATGCAGGCAACTTGACACTCCAAGCACGTCCATAACATAGTCTCCTTACATATTTATTAGTCCACAGCTGTTGAAAATTGAAAACAATATATATATATATTTTTAAATGCACTGGTATCGGATCTGGCAGCCGATACTGGCTGATGTTTTCAAGAATCAGAATCTGTGTCAGGAAGCAAAATATGGTATTGAAACATCACTACATTAGTGAAATGAAACTGAAGTTTAACTATTTTTGGTGGAAAAGTTGAACTCTTTGTTTTGTACTAATGATTAACTATTTCTCCTGATGTTTTGTGACTGAAAATGCAGCCCTTAAATATCTTGTGGGATGTGTGTGGGAAACCGTTGTAGAATCTCTGCATAAATACTTCCTGATTAACACAACAGCCTGTCAAAGGGTGCTGTGCTTATTCTCCCTTTAAAAAACTGGAATGTGGACAACACTGCTGAATTATTAATGTTAACTTTTGATATTAATACAACCCATGTGCTCTTGAAGGACAAGAACATTTTGGCAAATAACCTAATTTAATTTGGTTAACTGCTTCCATAATGCCCTCATCAGCAGCTGGTTATGTCGAACACAGAGGTGAATATAGTGGGACAGTGGATAGTTGGTGCTTGTGGGTTAAAAAAAAAAAGTTTATCAGTAATGTTGTCAAATAAGACAAACATATAGTAAATGTTTCTTTTTCCAAAGAGCAGCAAACCTCCGACGAAAATGATGACATAAGCAATGGAGGGGGAGGGACTCCCAAAGTTTATCTTTTTCAGTGTAATCTCACAGTCATGTCGGGGTGAGTCGTCTTTCTGTTGTCATTGGATACACAGCCTGCTGGTGAGTAAGTGTGCACACTGGGACACTTTCACTCACTTTGGTAAAGATGTTTCAATACTTTTGGCATTATCGCCAATGTCATAATCTGCTGGGTTTTTTTTTTTAAATTATACTGATTTTACTGCACAGTTTTTTATATTTCTCAGCTGTTACCTGCAGGACAAGTTTGGTTATGTAAAGGAGACATACATTTTTCTTTATGCAGCTGCTCCCTTATTCACTGTGCACATAGATGTGATGTCAGTTTTTATTACTTTGTGGTCTGTAGAAATGGAAGTGCTTTTGGTTGCAACCAGCTAGCTTTTTAAAACATTCATTAAGAGTTAGGTGGTGGAGCATTGACAGTGAATCGACTGTTCATAAGCCACATTTTAATTAAATTTTCAGTGTCAAGGGCCACACCACCAAGATGCGTATAACCATTTATTATAATAACATGTTAATAAAAATATGATGATCTTGTTTTAGAATTTTTCAGAAGTTTCTTTTGTCTAAATTAATGCAGCCTTTACATAAATTTGATCTCATGTGAAGTATCCCATACTGCATGCATTCAGTACATGGGATTCTGTATACATTCGCCATGTTATAATCAGAAAAAGGCTACTTCATTGATCCCTGAGGGGAAACTGGGTCTCATTATAGTTGCTCCATTCCATAATAACAGTATATTACAGCATAGAGAAATAATCAGATGCAGGAGAAATAGAGTAGAAGAAAATAACAGGATAGCAGGAATACAGAGGCATGACCTGAACTCAGACAACTGAGGCAGAGCTTAATGAAGTTCAGTGATTTAATGTCATTACCAAGGATACAATGGTTT
>JAQFJA010000005.1:24413028-24430823 GCA_029874485.1 Naso brachycentron
AACTTATCCATAAAAGGGCTGCAGGCTTTTGACATGTTCAGATGATTCTTTTTTTCTTATTCAAGCTCACCTGCATTGTTGAAGTGGCTTTTGTCATAAGATTAAATTAAACAATAAGCAGATATACAAGTTTAATAATAAATGTGTTGTCATTTTGGCTTAAACAAGACCAAAAACAGGCACCATGTTGACGCTGAACCATCTACAAGCCATCACTGCCAAGAACATGCGGTATGTGAGATAAGGCTGACACATGCTCTAAATCAAAGACAGAGGGAGACGTACGGAGGACATGGTGGAGGAAAAGATCATGTCGAACCCTCTGTCACCAGCAGCAGAGATGCTGTGGCGGTCGTGCGTGTGGGAGGCTGCGTTGCCATTGGCCAGAAGCATGTCGCACTTCTCCCACTTGCACTCTGAGCGGCGAAACTGCCTGCAGCTCTCCATGCTCACTCCTTCTCTCACGCCTTCGTCCTCTCCTCTTCAGCACACATGGTCAGAAACGCCACCTCTCTCTCTCTCAGTGCTCTGTCTTCTCCGGGTGACACAGGGTCAGTTTAGCCTGAGCCATCATCTCCAGCCAGTGTTAATGAGCCCCCTTTTTTTTTCTTGTCTGCAAGTCCTGCAGACAGACGGCAGCACCATAATGACAATAAACCCCTTCTGTATTAAAAAAAAGGGACATTTTTCTTTTCCCAGATTGCAGAGCAGAAGTTCAGCAAGTGAAGCACTTACTGTGTGATATTTCAAAAGGTTTTAAATAGACCAAAGATCCAGCAGGAACTGGAAAATGAAGAGTGAGAAACTTTGAAAAGAAACCTGTCTGGCTGTATGTAACATCCCTCTGGGGTACGGCTGTGCTGCCTGAACCGTATGGATTTAGTTTCAGATTGCACAGTGGATCTCTTCCCTCCTAAAGACCTTTGTCCCCACGAGGGACCCAGTATCATTTAAAGACCAAGAGTGTTAGATTTTGAACACACTAAGTTATGCTCAAGATTCGCTCCTTTCCATTTGTGCTGGTGTCGCTCCTCCGGACTGTGATTTGTCATTCTGTTGGATACGATAGGCGACTTTCCTCCCCACAGATTTCTAACCACAAGGGTTTTACAAGTGCTACCTTTAACTTGATCAGTCACGGTTTGGTAGCAGAATATGAATGCATAAGCGCTCATGAGTTTCACCTGTGTGATTCAGAGAGGAAAACTGCCAGGGGAGTTGATGACAGTTGACGTTGGAAAGCTGTCTCGCGGCACACAATCCTGCTCAGTTGAAACAAAATTCTTTGACACATGCTTCTTCGACATTGACAGACCATGATAAATAAACAAACTTTTACTCAGTGTGATATCTCCCGCTCCCTCGCTCTCTCTCTCCTGATTCCTCTCGGGTGTCTGAGTTCTACTTCTCGTGGTGAATGAAGTAGGACAGAGCATGACAGAAATACAGTCAAAGCAGATGGCTTTATGTCTCAATCCTTTGCCCAGCAGTGAATTCTTCCAGCGCTGAGAAGACTGCAAATATGAGATGTCATTATTTCTGACTATTTCTGAGCTACATCAGCATTGCTTTCATTACTTCAGGAGACAGTGCCAAACATTTATTACCAGCCATCAGTCAATTATGTAAACAGTTCCTGTAACACAATTAAGTGAGACTAAATCTGTCACTATTCTCTATAATAAAACAACTCACATCATAACTCTAAATCAACTCATTGTATAAATCCGGCAGCATGATGAACAATCACCAATCAATTCTGACCAGGCTGCACACTGGACAAACTCGAGGGGACCCACCCTCCCCTACTCGGGCCTGTCAAGCTCCCGACCAAATGGCGATGCTCATCCTGAGCATATCGACAGCATGCCCACACGACTGAAGCACACTGGTCATAAATATAAATGACAGCATGAATAAATGATGACCTCTTATTCGAATCCCTCATTATGCATGCAAATGGGTTTAAAGGGGTAACACAGGGAAAGTGTGGTCTAATGTGCAAAGTGTAATTGTTACAAGGGCGCTGACCTGAGATCATTAATATTAATTCACTACATTGTTTCAGTCGGTTCCCTGTTGCAGCCGATGACCTGAGATATGAATGCATTTGATTTCCATTCATGTGCAAAGTCTTTGGAGCTGATGATTGTGAGCTGCTGAAAGGACACAATACAAATGATCTTTGGCCGCTCTCTGCTGAATTAGATTATTTCTGCCCTTTCATTTCATTTCGATGTAGTCAATAAGACATAAGGTTCATATTGGCAGAGTTGTTTTTGGTTTCTGTCAATGTACATAATTTTTGCATTCATAGCCCATAGCTGCATCAGTTGGTAATGGTTAATTTTTGTGTAAACTAATGCTAAAAAGACAATGTTAAACACCAGAAATTCAAATAATAACTCTATTTATTGGTCAGGAATGGGAACAGGCACAGCTCTTTAGCAGTACCAGAGTTAGCTGTAAGCTAATTTTCATCTGTTGTCAATGGGCAAGAAACAGAGAATAATGCTGCGTTCCATTGCAAGTTGGAAGTTGGTAGTTCCAAGTTGGTATTCCGGTCTCGACCTAAATGCGTTTCAGTGCATGTGCTCAAGAAAATGTGGATGCTTGCAGCAAAGTTAAGTCAGAGACAGTTAATAGTAGAAAGTAACATGTCTCACTGACTGTTCATTTCCTGTTTTTTCCACAGCCCCGCCCCTTTAGGAGACTAGAAGCAGTCTTGAGTCCATTCATTCTTATGGGAGAAATGAACGTGATCACAGATCATAACCAGTTCTTTCACCCCATCGTCACCAAGATACATATTCAACCCGTTTTTCACAAGACACATATCTTCCAAACATTTTGACAAAAAAATGACATTTTTCAGACACACAAATCAGGAGAAAATTAACTTTGTTCAAGACCTGTCTCTGTCTTAGCAACACATTCTGACAAGATTTGAGAACCGGTGCTTCCCGCCTTGCTTCACAACGAACATAAACAGACATTTAAATGGTCTTAAAGGTGAAACCATGAATTAAAAGTTCAAACTTACATCAAACAAATATCACGGGACACAAAATCCATCTGCTTTAATCCATTCACAGGACATTATACACTTCCAGACAAGGCGGACAGATTGTATATACTGTGTATATATTGTGTATATACTATTTCACACCACTGGCACAGCCCAGAGTGGGTGATCTTGTTGTGATAACTGACTATCTTTAGTTGTGTTTGAGTACAATATATATGTAACGAGTACCTAAGTGAAATTACCACAGTGCCAGTAATGAGAAGAAAAAATGTCAACTGTCTTGCTCATCTTTTCTAATTCAAATTACGTCCAACAGCTCTAAATTGTGTAAGTGTGCAGCAAGTGTGCTCCATTGAGTAGCCTAAAGCCACATTATGTTAGTTAGTGTAATGAGAGAGCACGTATCATGATTTAACATTCAGCTAACGTAAGGTGGGACTACAGGAGTGCTTTTTTTGCATACTCGAGCTTGGTGAATCTTGCTGGAGTTTCTGACTCGGAATTCTAATTTAAAAGACCGTTCCATCGAACTTTTTCCAGTCAGAGGTTGTGTTTTTTTTCAAGTTTTGACTACATTGGATAGTATAACCAAGTATAAAAACACTCGCAAGATTTCACAGCAACAAACACAACAACAACAACAACAACAATAACAGCACAATTTTATAGCATTAAAACACCACCACAGAAACAATACCAACAATAAAATCACAACAACAAGAACAACAAGACTCTCTATGTAGTGTTCTTTATTTTACTATCAGAGTCACATGACCAACTGATGGATAATTTATAAGGAAACTTGGACATGACCCTAATAGAGGCAAGATAGCCAATAATGTTTAGTGAGTAAACAGTGCAGAATAAATGTTGGCATTGTACATTTCTGCAAAACACATATATGTTACGTATACTTGTTTGTACATTGAAACTTTACATTTTTGAGTTTTACATTTTGCATTGTGACGATGCTGTAGTTAAAGTGTGGTTAGGTTTGGGCAAAGATAAAGTCAAAGTACTTTTTTTTTGTCAAGGCCATAGAAACAACAAGACAGCAGAGCATCTCCAGAAACGCAAAGTAAACACAAAAACAAAACATTCAAAACAAATAGTGCAGAAAAATAGAATGACAAGAGTATTATGGGCAACAGGGTTTGGAAGATTACTTTGGAAATGTAATAGGTTACAGATTACTAGTTACCATATTTCACATGTAATAAGTAATGCAACCATTTCAGTTACATTATCAAAGTAATGTAACGTATCACAGTTGATTACTTTTTGATTGCTTTTCTAAATTTCTAACAGATGTTTTCAACTGTTAACCATTTTTAAAAGTTTATAACCAGGCAGTGTTAAAGGCAGACCTGGGATGCTGCAAATTCAAACAAGAGAACCAATCAAAAGCATCAGAACAGCATCAAACTTTACTGAACGGCCTTGACTGGAAATGACAAGAGAAAACATTGTGCACATGAAAAACATGCAAAGCAACAAGATGAATATTATTCAACATATAGCCTAAGATTTTTACAGGAAATATTCAGATGTAACCTCTTGTAATCACTGATATTTTCATAAGTAACTGTAATTTAATTACACATTTTTCTCAGTGACTGTAACTTATTACAACTACATTTATTCAGTAATTAAATTACGGAATTTTGTTACATGTAACCAGTTACTCCCCTAATGTGCAAGTGGTGCTAAGGATGAGCATGATCTTCTAGAGAGGATAGGTATGGAGCAGGAGGAGCATGGAGGAGCTGTTGAGGAGTGTTGTTGCATGTGGGAAGAAGCTGTTGGCCATTGTAGTGGTCCTCCCCTGATGGTAACCTTTGGAACAGGTGATGGGCTGTGTGTGTGATGAGTCTTTGAGGATCCCGTGTGACCGTTGCAGGCAGCGGAAGATGGATGTGGTGCTGATGTCTGTAAGCAGAGCTCCACTGATTTTTTGTGCAGCGAGAAAACAAAACGTATAGGAAGCCTCAAAGTGGCTGCATATGTGCGCGGCACCATGTTGATATTCAACAACAACAGCAACCAAACAAAAGGGAGGAAACACTCAATTGGGGTCATGGACAGATCATGTTTTTGCTTAAAATGCCTGGTTCTGTTACCACAAAAATGGTTTGAAAATATCTTGATGTCTCATCTCATCCTAATGTTGTTCTGTGGGCTGACGAGGACAAAAGTGGTTTGTTACTTGGCAGCTGTCTCGCCTATCTGTTACACCATCAGTTATGTATTGTGGTAACATATATAATACTTGAAACTTACAATTTTAACAAATCGGTGGTGTACAAAAACATACAATGCCAACATTTAATTCTGGTGGCTCGGCTGGAATCAGACATTGTACTGAGTAAGAATTAAAGTAAAAGAGGGAAATTCCCATTGAAAAGTTTTAGTCCAACTTTCTCAGCGAGCACAGAGGAGATGGGACAGGATTCATCAGGGAGACGATGATGTAAAAGCAGAGAAAAAGTTACCAGCAGCACCAAAGCACATGATTCAAACAGCATATCTAGTCTGTTCGGATGGAAATGAAGTATGACGGGATCCCAGACTCTGAAAAAATTATTGAACATGAAGGTTCAATGTGATTATGTTGACAAAGCCAATTTTAAAACACCAATTACATTCCATCACAGTGGGTTTGAAGAGATGTGCAACAAAACAAGTTCCCCACCACAGTCTCCAGTTCTCGCTTTCATCGGCAGTGTTAGTACGTGATAATGAGCAAACACTGTAATCCCACCAATTAACTGACAGCCGCAGCAACCCCCACGTTTCCTTGGCTTGTCTGTGTGAGTTTGATAATTGGAAGTTTGATGGCTTCTAACACTAAATTTTCAGCATGCTTGAAATAAGTGTCGGAAATGTCAGAGAGCTGTTCTAACACTGAATCTGGATTGCTCGCCTCAAAGTGAGAGACACGAAGGTGGTTTTGTCTTTAAAAACTCTGGTCTCAGTGTGGTTCACAGGTGCTGACAATGTTTGCTCAGCGACTGGTCCTCCTTTTTTTCAGATCACAGTGGTAGCTTACTTTGTTAAGGTCAACATCTTAAGATTTGTATTTTAATTTCTTCATGTTGTGTCTGCACACTGTGGCTCCAGAGTCTCTCTGCATGTAATGATGTCAAACTGAACGCTGAACAACAACAACAACATTCACAGCTTCTGCATATTTCTGAATGGCTACATTAATGAACTCCTGACAACCACAAAAATGTTAAAGTTCAGTTTTTTGCACATTCTGCACAAGTCTTATAATAAGGATATTTACAATCATATATAATGTTGTACAGCATTATTATGACAGCTGGCACAGTCCTGAGAGCTGGAGCTCGTCACTGATATCACTGCTAGCTTAAAACAACGGAGGAGAATGTGCACTCAGACAATCTGTCAAAAAATACAATAAAAGACGTGGAAATCACCAAATGTTTAGTGGTGTCCTCTCATGTACTGACACAAAAACACAAAGCTAAACACGGATATATAACCTAAAGGTGTCTCTTTCAGCTGCTTCACAAAACAAACAAACAGCCTTTTCAGGGTTATATATCCGTGTTTAGCTTCGTGTTGTAGTGTCGGTAAATGAGAGGACGTCACTGAACATTTGACGAGTTTCACGTCTTTTAAAACAAGTGCTTATTGTATTTTTTGATGGATCGTCTGAGTGCGCGTGCTCCTTAGTTGTTTTCAGCTAGCAGTGACGTCAGCAAAGAGCTCCAGCTCTCAGGACTGTGCCAGTTGTCATAATAATGCTGCAGAGCATCCTATATGATCATAAATATCCTTATTATAAGGCTTAATGGGCAAAAAAACCCCCAAACTTCTCCTTTAATTATGAACAGCTACGAAACAGTTTAACTACAAAACAGATTCATAATGAGAGCTAAGTTGTTTCATACGCCCGAATGGCCCGTCAGTGATAAATAGCTTATTAGGTGGATAGACTGAACTGAGCTCAACAGAAATCACGTGACTTTTTAAGGAACTTTGTCATAAATTGCTGATTTTTATGATACCTAATGCTGTAGAAATGGGTGCTGCAGAAACCCCACTTCCTGTACATGGACCACCTCTAGAATAAATGACTTTTTATTGTTACCATGTGTCTAATTCTAATCAATCAATAGTGTCAAATTAACATCAGAGAGGCAAGATGAACATTAAACTACAGCCAAAGGACCAATTATAAACAATTATAAAGACGGAGAATAAAGTATTGCCTTTGGCATTTTATGTTAGCGAATTACAGTGATTTCATCTGGTGAGTTCTAATGAGTTTGTGCAATGATGGAGAGTAGCTCAATGGCTTTGTGGTAATAATGAATAATTACATAATGTTAAAGACAACATGCCTGAGTGTTAACAGAGAAGGACTGTTATGGTGAGTTTTACTCATGCTGTAATTATAAGTGAGTCTGGTCAGTCCAGTACATTTGCATCAGGACTTGACGACTGTATCTTGAGTCTCCATATAAGTGACTGTAACTGTTTTTTGCTTATATGAACAACAGCGGCAGCAGTGTGCTGGTAAAGATGCACTGGTTCACTGCAATTTTGTGTTATTTTTGAGTTGATCTTAGGCATGTGCCTCCGCCAGCCCAGCGCAGCAGTGCACTTGTTCTGCATTATATCCCATAGGCTTCATAAATGATCAAAATGTTAATTTTGAATACAACCTTCTATTTCAGTTAATCATGCAAATTATTGAGCTGAATATTTAAATTGGACATGAGTCAGGCAGCTGACGTGTATTGTGACACACTTGTCAGCAGTTCTCAATACCAGGGGAAGAGCATTTCAATATGATAGCTTCCTCCTCCAAAGTCAATGTGACTTCATCAGCCCATGGAGGCTTACTCGCAGTGCCATAGGTTTGGAGATTATGAGCCTGAACCTCCCGAACAAGTATGTCAGTATCCTCCTGCGTTAAGTTTGGCTGGCACCTGTCTGCTCCTTCTTCAGGCATTACGAAACTGACAATATGCTGTGTGACAGCGGTCCTAAAAGGGAATGAGAGCAGCTGATCTGATTGGCCATGACTGAAATCAGCTGACACACCTTCTAATTGTCTAGTCCTCTTACTTTACCACTGTGCTGCGCTGTGCTGCTGATGCGCCTGTGTTTGTGTTCACCAAATTACCAAAAAAGATTACCACACCTACTTGCAGTCCCTGCACCTATGCTACACCCAGAATGACAAAAATAGAGTCTAGAATCTTAAAAAATAACTATTTGCATTATTTATGAAGTGTAAAGTTCATTGTATTTTGTCTTTTTCACTTCATCACCATTACTGCATTATCACACTTTTGTCTTGCCAATGAGCTAGCCAGCTAACGTTAGCTGTAGCATGAGAGGCATGGGAAGCAAATCTGCTGCAGCCGTTTGCGCCGGCTCGCGCTTTATTTCGTTTGTTGTCTCTCTCTCTTTTAAGTCCAGTTTGAACTGAGACCGAACGGTTGCAGGGAAAGTTGCAGCGGAGCAAACTGGTCCGTCTCAGCTCGAGCTCGAGCCGACTGACGGTGCGGCTTGCAGAGACTCAGAGGCAGAGGCGAGTCAGAGCGTAAGGCACGAACAGTTAATCAGCTCGTACTCACGTCACTGGTCGCCAAGAAGCACAGCATAGACTGGCCAATTAGGACAGAGAGTACAGAGAGCATCACTGATTTTTCATTTTCCCATGAAAACCCTCGACCCGGGAGCAAAGAAAATATCATGGTAAAAACAGGGTTAATTGGAGACCAATGTAGCAGCGAATGGTGTCATTTTTCAACCACTGTTAACACTGTTTAATCAGGTTATACATCATAATGACAAACTTAAGCCAAAAAAGTTGTCTAGTTTCACTTTAGGGCCTGTCTTTGTCCGTTCATGCAGACCTATTGAGCCTACAGCAGTAATGCTTTTACCAGTTAACATTTCAACTCAGTGTCTATAAAACGCCACAAAAATATAGTTATCAAACCAAGTGCAAACCTAAAGATCATAAAACTTTATTTTCCCTTTAAAACAATGACATTTTACCGCACATGCTCTCCCACCTGACAGCAGCAATGGAATATTCTGTCCTCTCATTATTGATTCAGTTTCTTTGTTCATCTGTCCTCTCCCAGGCCATTATTACTTTTATAGCTGTTTTTACGAGCCTCTCGTGGCTGCCCACCAATTAAGCTTTGTACCCCATTAAAAGTCCTCACAGGCTGACATAAGTGCTGCACTGCACAGGATTCAACACTGCACCATCCATTGTGTCCTGCACCACCTGGTTCCCAGCCGCACTATAAAATATTAACCCCTGCTATCAGACCAGTAGCACTTCAACTCCTGTGAGGTCCACTTAAAAATCCATACTTCCGCAAGCAGACCTCACCAACAATCCAAGCACTCCGACCTGCCAGTCTGAGGTTCCCCCGTCTGCAGCTCTGTCACAGGCATCAGGTTGCCAGCATCTTATACAATGGAGCTGAATTATTCATGGTCTGAAGTGTGCAGGTGTTTACTGTCCCACCTTTGCGGTTCAGATAAGGTTCCGGAGGAGACGAGAGGATGGCTCTTTATGACACCCTTGAAATAAAGAGCAACCCACACTCATGAAAACTCGTGCAGTTTGCATAGAGATCTAATTTTTATAGCTTTACATTCTCATTAAATATTTACATGGGAAATGTGTACTGAAAGTAAGCAACATATGGATGCAAGGTGCTAATTACTATGCTGCTTTGCCAGCAGGCGATCTCCACTCTAAACATAGCACAACACAGTACACTGGTATTGACCTGTTAAAAGCCTGATTGAATGACTTGCCATTGTGTTGACATACACTACAATTACACATAATTAATTTGCAGGTCTATACATTGAAGGGCCATGTGTCTGCTCTCCATATCCACATTACTACAGCTTTAAAAAGGAAATGTTAACATGACAAAACAGTTAGTCTTCAAATACATACTATGTACTTGCAATTTAAATATGTGGACTTAATTAAGAGCCACAGTCAAGCAAATGACTTGACTTGAGATTTGCTCCAACAGACTTGAAACTTGCCTTTTGTTCGATCTGAATAACTTGAGACTTTGATTTGTCCAGACTGACTGGAGATTTGATACAGACTTTTCTCAAAATAATTAAGAAATAATAGAGAATTTTTGGCCTTAAGGCTTTTAGACCCTCAATTTTACTTGACTCAAAGGGTTTTGAGTCTTGACTTACTCAGATTTTGAGAAACACATGATCCTCATCCTCTAAGATAACTTTATAATTTGAAACTTGCATATGACTCATCTTGCATCACTTTATATTCAACTGTCTTGAATAAGTCGAGACTTGCCTCAAATGACTTCGGACATTAGATTTTTATTTCTCCGAGAGTTAAAAACTGTTTGGTCATAGGGATAAGAATGCAAACTTAAAGGCTTTTAAGCATTTTTTGTTTGTACAGTGTGTTGTCTCAAGTCCCCCTCTTAATAAGGAAGCATATGCCTCTCAGGAGCAAGCACTGGGAGCAGGGATGCTCTATTAAGGCCTGTGAGGACAGGCTCACAAATGTCTTCACAGCATGCTATTCCTCTGCTAAATGGATGAACGCATCCTCACTTTGGGAGCGAGTGCTTCTGTCATCAAATTGATATTCTTAATATGAAATATGCAAATGATCCGGACCACCAACCTGTACTTGATCAGGAATCAAACAACACAGCAGCTGAGAAGCAGCAAGAACTGTTGTTGTTTTTGTTGTTGCTGTTCAAGATCTTGCCAGGAACTCCCTTTTCTCCCTTCTAACAAAGTGTCTGTGCTGTCTGCCAGAGCCGGGGTTAGCCTTAATTCACTTAATCAAAACTCTCCTTCAGTTCTCTGCTGATTGTTGGAAGAGCAGGGATTAGACAGTTGCGTCCTGGCTTTGTGAATACATAAATTTACCAGTTTCCGATAAAGGGAATTATTGTAAATTTATTTTTTCATCCGTTCTTGGTACTTTTGTTTCCAAGACAATGCAAAGTAATATTCCACAAATATTGTTTCCTACCAAAAATGTATTTTAGACAATGGTTTAATCCTCTTCATACCTTAGCAAAAGAAAAAAATAAAGCGGAAATATTATCCATTAAATTTCTATTGCAGGCGCTGGGTGTGCTAATCCCCTCTGTTGTACAGTCGGTGTACATCATAGTTGAATGGTTTCGTCCTGGCCTGGAGCCCAGGAAGTCAGTGGCTCATCTCCATCCTCCTTAGAGACACCCCAAACACACACTCACATTCATGCACTCTTGCTGCACACGTACTTACTGCTCACTGTGCTCTCTATGCAACCTCTTTCTTATGTTTCTCTGCATCAGGCTACTCACAGTCACTCACATGCTCACAAACATGCAGACATGAATCCACACAACTTCAACCACCTCAAATGAGCGCGCATCCCTGCTGTGCCCCATGCAGTGCAGCTCTGAATAAGACCTGGGTTTATTGTCAGTCACTGCGGCGAGCCGAGCCTGGCACCTCTTCTGTCCCTGCTGTCACTGAGGCTGATGTCCTGGGTCAGTGCCACCTTAAACCCAGCCCTTGCCTCACCTCCCTCCCCGGCCTTATTCCTCCTCTTCTCTCCTCTCTCTTCCATCTCTGTGTCTCCCCTCCCTGACTAACTTCTTGTCCATCTTCCAAGGGGTACTAAAAGGAGTTTTTCTCTGAAAGATTTAGCTTCATAGTGTTTTCTCTATGACAGACTGTTGTATGTTTTGAATGGTTTGTGCCTGCATGCATTTCTCTGTGTGTATATGTGAGTGTTAGTGTGAAGAGAATAAAAGAAGAAATCCAAAATGCTCCTCTCTGTGAACAGGTTCTGTCAGCAGCAGAGAGATGAGACAGGCTGAAAGAGGAACAAGGGACAAGGAGAGTCGAGAGCTCCTTGGGGGGCAAACAGAAGGGGATGGCGGGGAAGGGAAAATGTAGGAGGTCCTTTATAGATCCCAACCCGAGGCTTGATTCTGATTCTGCCTGACGCAAACAGTATCTCGTTGTTATGGGAACACAGTGAGCTGGTAATTCCTTCTAATGCTCCGATCTCCCTGAGTAGAACCAAAATGTCAGACAGACAAGCGAGAGAAAGAGGCAAAAGTTGAGCAAAATGTCGCTGTGCAGCCCAGCAGGGGCACCGCACACTTCACTGCACAGTGGTGTTCAGGAGGAGAACATACCAGCATCAGGCAGGGCAGCGCAACACATGACGGGGAACTGTACAGCACAGCAGTAACACATGAAGCCCTAACCCTAACCTTGTCGGAGCTGAGAGACGTGACAGACCACACATTGCTCCCTGATCATTGTTCGATGTGTTCACGATGTGCGTGATGTCACTGGCAAGGAAGCGCTCGCCACTGACTACTACTACTTCTGACAAGCTGTCGTGGGAGGTAAGTAAAAACATGAAATCAAACATGCTAGTCTTTCTGTCGTGTAGTGGTGAGGCGCCCTAGCTGCACTGTCAGTTGTCGTCCATTATGACACACTATGCGAGATTGTCTCGCCCAATGCTAATTGATCATTTCCGGGCCCACCCAAAGCTCTACGTCTTCCCAGTTGGGCTATTATTGGGCTGATATCAAGTAGTCTGACTTCGGCATTAGATACTCAAGACTGAGGATTATTGAGGACTAGAAAAAAAATAATCTAAAAAAGCAAGAGTGATTACATTTACAATATCTGTCCAAAAGTATATGAACACACAATCCAAATATCCTTGGGTTGTAGCTGTTTTTAATGCTTCGTATCAAAGGTTGGAAGTCGGTCCTGTCCTGTTCCAAACTGGCAAAGCCTTTTTATGGCATTAAAGCAGGTCTCAATATTTCCCAGTTTAGTTTGGTAGAACCTTACTGACCTGCTTGGACCTGAACTTCATCCATAATCTTTTGGATAAACTGAACCCCTGACTTCACATCAGCTGACCTCACTAATGTGCTGGTGACTGAATGGGTGCAAATCCGTGTGATCCGTGAGGTTCCAAAATCTGCTCGAAAGCCTGAAACCAGAAGAGTGAAAACCAGAAACCAGAAACCAGATAAATGTCTGTGGTTTTGGATGGCATTTTTAAAAGTCACTCATGGATGTGTTGATACTTTTGCCCTTCTGTATGTTCAAATAAGAAGAGCTTTGTGTTTTCTGTTTGTCGTGTCGAGTATGTACAGCGTAGCAGCAATATTTAGCATCCAGGAACTGACCTCGTCACTCCACACAAGTCTGTGGCAACAGAGGCTTACAATTAGACAAACAGCCTGGTTAATACGATACAACAGACACATGGCTTGGATTCATGCCATTTGTATAAAATCAAAGGACAATGTTTGAACTGATAAATGACTGAAGGACAGTGTTATTACTCTAATTATCTTCATTGTAAAGTAAAGTACTCATTAGAAATGGTTAAATGGTTGCGGCATGTATCTACTCAAACAAGAGCCGAAAACCAGGACAAAAATGAAAAGCAGGTATTGATCCTTTTTGTGGATAGTGCAGTATGCGTCCACAGACTAGAGATGTGTAGCATTAGGCTACGCATGTCTCTCCTGTCATTTCACACAGAAGACATTTTGTAATATCCAAGTTCTGTAATCACAGATAAGTGATTTAGTGTGATCGGGGAAGCCACTGGCTAATCCAGCTAAGATATGCGCTTCAGGTCTCTGTTTACTGGGCCAGCCAGTCACCCAGTCATTCAACCAGCCAGTTGGCCAACCAGCCAGCCAGCCAGTCGGCCCAGAGTGCCCCTGGTGCCACTTAAGAATCATGGGAAAAGAATGTTCTCAGCTCTTTTCTGTCCTGATTATATCAGATGTGGAGGAAATGGAGGGACTCTGGGTGGATGCCAGCCCTGCTGAGCCCTGGGGAGACGAGGGGGAGGAGGAGGAGGAGAGAGTTAGTGGGCAGGAGGGGCAGAGTGAGGGGATAAGGGGTGGATGAGAGGGAGAAGGGAAAAAGGGAGAAGGGGACAGTTAGGGAGGGATGGGAATAAGGGAACAGGGGTGTTGAGGACCTCCAGGGACCAGAAGGTTGGAAGGGGAGCAGTGTGATTCATCAAGGCTGGTGAGAGGCCTGATCCTTGGGCCTCGGAGAGGCAGAGGATGGATGTGGAGGGGGTCGTTGGTTGTGGCCCAGAGAGGGACAGATGGTTAATAACATGACAGGACTTTGTATTTATATATATATATATATATTTTTTTTTTTTTCTCCAGCTACAGGGGACATGATGTCCTTATCGCGTCAGCCTTGCCCATCACATCCGGCCCAGAGAGAAAGAGCTCAAGCGGGAGAGGTTGGTGCAGAAAGCTAATGGAAGACGTGACTAATCATAATATCTGTGATAAGAGTATACTCAGCAGTAACCATGCCAACAACCTTGAGTGTGTGTGTCTTATTATTATTTTTTTAATAATACTATGTCTCCAGGGCAAAAACACTGAGGGGCAAAGATCGTTTAAACATGCAGTCATACAGCTTTGATGATTAACCATCAGTAATGCGATATAACATAGTCCAGCTGAGTGGAAGCAGCATCAGACATGGCCGGTTGAGTCAGTAATGTCAATAATGAAAATGGACAGTGCAACAATACATTATGCTTCTCTACTATATAACTGCCAAGTTTTTATTTATTTTTTTTTTGTATTTTTTTTTTTTCCCAATTGATTTAATTGCTTGATTCTGCTTTTATAAAAGGACATTGTTGCTCTGGCAAGGTCAACCTGCATTAAAGACAGGATCAGAGTGGTGTTCCTTTATTTTTCTATAGTATTCTTCAGAAATCCAATGAAAAAAACGATGACGGCAACGACTAGTGTCTCAGAATGTGTTTCACCTTCAAATTTATTCCTAGTAAAGACAAAGAGAGTGAAAGAAAATAAAATATAAATAAATCAAACAAGTTACAAATGTATAGTTTAATTTTGTAGACACTCTGAAAGGCTTTAGTGAGGCAGGCAGGGTACACATGACTTGCTGCAGAAATTTAGAGAAGTCAATGTAACCAATATATAACAACTCAAAGAGAGACTTTGCTTTGTGTTTGAAAAGAACAGCACCAAAACTCGTATCTCTGCCATTCACGTTGAGCGACTGTGTTTGTTGTTGTAGAGACACAATAAAGAACATTAACAAACAAGTCCAATGAACGACATTCAGTTTTTCTATGCTTTCCTTTTTTTCCTCTTCTCCTTTTTCTGTCAGAAAAATAGATTAAGGTCCCATTTTCTGAAAACTTTGGCAAAAGCTTTCATTCCGACTGTCACACTAGCCGTAAACGCTTATCCTTCACAGGATCGCAAGGTGGGCTGGAGCCAATCCAATCTGACGGGTGAGGGCGGGGTTCACCTTGGACAAGTCACACCGGGCTGACATATAGAGAGACAACCAACCATTCACGCTCACATTCACACCTACAGGCAATTTGAAGTCAGCAGTCACCTGCATGTGTTTGGACTGTGGGAGAAACCCACACAGACACGGGGAGAACATTCAGACTCCACACGGAAAGGCCCTGCCCCAGCCTGGTATCGAACCCAGGACCTTCTTGCCATGAGATGACAGTGTCAACCACTCATCCACCGTGCCACCTCATTCCAACTGTAAAACACTTTAAAATATATATTTTACTGTTTCTGATGTCATCTAAATCAGTCCGTTCTTTCAGTAAACTGCTTTTTCTGTATTGAGTTATATGTGCTGGAGTTTATCCCAGCATGCTTTGAGTGGATCGGACACACCTTGTACAGGCTGCTGTATTACACTTAAAGACGCCCTTTTTCCACAGTATCGAACTACCATGGTGTGACATATTTCTGAGTGAAACTGCTTCAAACAGAATGTAGAGGCGGGGCTTAACTTTTTGACTGGGAATCACCATAACACAAAGCTATCTCTACTTTAAATTGCAATATGTGATAGTATACTAGAAGTGGTAAAGATCATGCTGGTAAAGAAACTTCATATTTAACTCAACAGTCCACAGTGTGCTGCTTCCTGTGTGCGTGTGTGTGTGTATGTGTGACTCAGTAAAAGCAGACCATGCACACACACCAGGGGGTTCTGCTCGCCTATCAGGTTTCTGTGATATGCATCTATGTGCACTGAGTGAACCTAATCCTGTATCTGATACAGCAACCAGTAATGGCCTGTACCCATGTTTCTTTTCAGCTAGATAAATGTCATTATTTGAGACTTACTCAGCCACTTAGTCAGTAACTTATTGCTGTAAAAAACATTTGAAGAAATGATTTAAAAAGTCTGTGAATAAATAACAGTGTGTCTGTGCAGCGTGTCAGAGGTGGGGAGTATTACAGTAAAGTGTAGGAGAGAAAGCATGTGTGACTCTTCTCATCTGATCGTCTTCCTCTTATTACCATGATGTGATTTGATTATGGGAAAAGGTATAATGGAATACATGTGATGTGATATGTGATACATGCAGTAGCAGAACTGTAGATTGCAATATAATAACAGGTAGATTCAAATAGCCAGGCAAACTGGGATCACTTATTTAATGGAAGGATTTTATCCACTGCAGTGCCTTCACTCATCATTCTTAAAGTGGCAATCTTGAAAATTTGAATTACATTGTTTCTAACGCCGCCACTGGTGATAAGCTGTAACTGCAGGACTCACTTTTGGACCTCATCTCCTAGAGATCATGTGGGAACAAAACGATGTCGACTGCTGATTTTTCTTTTTCTTTGGACCTGTCTTGTTCTTGAACTGTTCGTTATCCGTTAAACAGAGCTTACACTGCTAAAATTTGGTGTTGGTCAAAGTGTCTTGGAAGATTTCTATTTCCCAGACAAATTGGGGAAATTCCTGTCCGAAGTTTATTGAGATTTTTTTTTTTTTTAATGTTAGGCAGCCTAGATAAAGAATGAAATTATCAAGGGATGTAGATTTAGAATAAAATATCCTTTACTGAAAACAATTAAATAAAAAGTCGAGTCAACACACGTGCATAACGCTATTTTAAAAACATGCAGAATCAAAGGAGCCCTGCAGCTGGCTCCTCAGCAATGCATTCACCAGTTAGATTAACATAGATAAGAGACAACAGATAATGTTAAAAAAAAAAGATTCAATGCAGAGGAGAAAAATGAAACTGAAACTAAGAGTATCTGTCTCCACAATAATCAAGCACAGGCTTTTAATCCTCAGTGAAAGAACAAAAAAAAGTGTTTTTCTGTTATTCAAACTTTCCACGCTCACTCTTCTCTCCAGCTCTCTCTCTCTCTCCCCCTGTCACTCACTCTTGATCCCAGCTCACGTGTGTGGGGTTGGGTGGGGGTGCAGCGCAGCAGCAATGACAAACATCGTCATATGTAGCTGCTAGTCGAGTGGCTTCCGAAATGTTCAAGCCAAATCTACCTGCATTTGGCTTGTGGCAAGTGTTAATCTCAGACAATATCAGAGAGATTTCACCACACATTTTGACCGGCGAGATTTGAGTCTGCCGGACGGGTAATTACCAGTTGAAGTAAGCTCAGGCGTTGATCCGCCATTGTAGCTCATAGGAAATGAAAAATACCTACGCTGGTCAGACACAAATCTTATTATTGCCTCACATGTTCTCATATGCATTTCTTTTTCTTTTTTTTTTCTCGGTTCTATATTTTGGGTCCGTCTTGGTAAACAGGATTAATTTCAAAAATCTCTCTCCTGTTGTCTTAGGTTAATGCACTGAGTTGGTGCTTCCTGATGTGTTTCGAGCAGAACTCTCATATTG
>JAQFJA010000005.1:24453842-24468334 GCA_029874485.1 Naso brachycentron
ACTAAGAAAATAATGCTTTTACATTTGTTCAGGCCTATTGAAGTGTTACGTTAGGTCATGGAGGACAGTCACTGTTATTTGTGGGAAGAAATTTCAAAAAGGTGTCGATAATTGAAGAGAGAGAGACGGAATTAAATTCAGAGAGGAAGCAGAAATATTATGGGCTAAAATATTGCTGTGGATTCAAAGCAAAACAGATTTAAAGGCAAATGATTTTATCACCACTTGGCTGTACTCACTGTAGTTTTGAGCATAAAGAAGAAAATAGACCAAACTTTTACAAATATTGAATTGAGTTTTTATTCAACTATAATTCGATGAATTATGAGTGGACATGAGAGGGTACAGCAAGTATGTGTGTGTGTGTGTGTGTGTGCGGTGGCTGTTAACAACTTGTTCTCTTACTGGCTCAAGTTTGTCATAACAAAGTTAAGAATTATCTAATGTAGAATGCAGGCCAGGAATTTCATGTTCTCCAGTTTTGGCCTTTAGCCCTTAACAAATTTAATGTCCTGTAGCCACAGTGGCCTTGGTGCCCCGCCTGCACTTGCCCAGCGTTATTTTGTGATTATTTCATCAGTTTCTTCTGCATGTAACTTCTGTCATTACAAATTGTAGACACTGGTGGGTTTTTGAGATTCTGATTAGAAATAGTCTAAGTGGTGAGTTCTTTTTCTACCCTGGTATGAAGTGCTGGAAACCACACTGTGTTTGACAATAGTTTGACACAAATCTATCACCTCCCAACTCGGAGACATAATCAAACTCCCCCTGATGTTAAGATGAGCTGGAAAGAAAAGGGAAGATTTAAAAAGAGATGGCAGACTAAGCAACCGAGGTAAAGAAAGTTCGATAAATTCAAAGTTATGTGCAGAATTACAGCCAAATTTTAATGTTTGACATTACGTGCACAGTAACATTAGCTAATGCTTGCTAGTTAGCTGATGTTTTTATGTTATGTCAGGTAACAAAGGCATAAAAACACTGAGATGGCAATTTGCACCATACCCATGTGACTTTTTCTCATCAGCTTTCACGACAGTTCACTACAGTAATGCCAGATACACTATAGTTAAATTGGCTATCTGTCATTAATCTGTGATATGTGTATGTTATATGTGACAAAGTGACAAAAATATATTTCCAACACTACATGTATTGTATGATCCAAATCACTGTTGAAATATTTATTTGCCAGTCAGATTCCTTCCAAAGTTGTCCTGCCTCGACATTCTGTCTGAAGCACAAACCGTCACACAGCAGTTTGATGAAATAACTCTTCAGGCCATCTGGTTTGTTTTTAAAATCACACCTACAGTACATGGGTCATATTTTTGACTTGTTTGTGTAAAACTGATATAGTAATACAAAAACTGTTGTTTCTTTTTAGCTTAATTTGTGTATTTGTTTATGACTCCTGATTATTTCTTATTTGTGTTTAATTCCCAAAAGGCACCCACTATTTCAGTCAGTGACAGATCAACAGAAGAAATGGACTCAAACCAAAAGAAATCAAATTTGGGAGTCACTTATATTCCAGGAATAGAGGCTGTGTCAAAGAGGAATCCCTTCACACGGTTTGAAATGGATTATTTTTATTTCTTTTAATTTTAATCACACAAAACTCAAACACACAATCCAACAGAAACACAGTCACTAGTGGTGTTGACCGGTGGTGCTGGCTGTTGTGCAGGAAAACACCAACCTCTTCATAAACCTCTCAGCCATGTTGACGATCAGCTGAGGAAGAACATCACAGGTGAACCTAATAACTCCTGATGAGCACAGGTGAGTGAAGCCTGCTGTGACCTACTGGACATTTAATGATCCCTCTGACCACAACAGGAATCAATGAGGAAAATACAAACTGTAATTCACCCACCCACCCACACACACACACACACACACACACACACACATAAAGACAACAAAGAGTCAGAGAGAAGCAGAGCTGAGAAAAACAAGTTTCGAGTTTTTAGCACTTTTCCATAACAAAACAATTTTTAAAAGCAATAGGCCTACAGAGTTTGTGTGCACTCAGTTTGAAATCTTCAGGTCAGGCTGATATCTGACAGACAGAAAAAGCTGCATGCGATCAAATGTTGTCCTTAAAAACATGTCCGCTGTCCAATGGAAACTGTTTATTGATGATTGTGGTTTTTAAACTAAGTAGATTTGTCAAAGGCCTTTGTAACAGGAGTCTGTATGCAGCTTAAAACCACTTCAGAGCAAATGACAAAATACATGTCTGGCTGTTCGTTACCAATCATTCAATATACTTTAGTGTTATAAAGGAGCACTTGGAGAAAAGATCCATCAGACGGAACAAATTCTGTGGTCGTTACATGAGAAGTTAAGTTTCCCAGTGAGACGGCATGAAGGAGGAATGATGAAATGGGCTTTGCAGGAGGAATCTTAAACAAGATTTGAGTGCTGATGACAATGGAGGACAGTAGAGAACACACAAAGGAGTAATCATTACCTTCAGTGTGCAGTAAATTACACAAACCTACCTCACATTCTCTCCTGTCACATATTTGAAAGTTGTAGATCCATTTTCTTTTGTCTTTGGAAGTTGTGATGAAGAAAACAATCAGGATACACACGTCATATAATTGCCTAAATTTAAACCCAAGAATTCAAGAACATAAATCCATGATGACTTTTGCACATTACCACCCAAAGGCAAATTTCCTTCTGTAGCTAATATTTAATCTCGGTTTTTGAAGTCACTTGGTTGTGATGTTGTCACTTTAAAGATATTTATTTGCTCAGGAGTTGACAACAAAGCACTCATCACGTAAAATCACAGCACAGGAATATTATCACATGGAGGAGGAAAAGTTGTCCGATTTTATATTTAGCTCAGCCAAGGCTGCTGATAGCTCAGTGTCTGAAAACAGCTGAAGACAGATACAGCATGAAAGGCAGGCTGCAGCAAACAAACAGGTGTGTTTTTCTTTTTTTGTAATAGTGCCAAAAATAAGAATTAATTGCAGATTTCATTTCTGGAAAAGTGTTTAATAATTTTGCTCTGCAGGTATGTAAAGCATTTTGTCTAACTGAAAAAGCATAAGGTTTTTTGTTGCCTTCTTCTTCTTCTTTATTAATTAAAGAATTCTGAGTTTAATGCAAACATCTGTGCGAATATCTGGATTTTCACCTGAAGAGATTTAAATGGCCTCATTTGCTGCAAACTGACTATATTCCATATCTTCTCTAAAATAGTTTATACTCACTTTATACTCTTTAGGAATCAATTTAGCTGGTTACAAAATATACCAAAACCTAACATCTGAACTATGTACCTCAGTTATTCCAATAATAAAGCTTGAACTGAACAAATGAGGGACTTTAAGAATAAAAACAGTCCTGAATAGGGCCGGTTTTGGCTGGCTATACCACGGTGGGCTTATAGAAAGGTGGGCAACTTAGTGGTGGGTCAGAGTTTAGAAAAGTGGACTGGTATCCCAAACACCTAATCCCGTGAGAAATTTTATTGATAGCTTATATTTACAAAATAAGCAAACAGTCACATTTTTTCTCAACCTAAAACGTATGCTGACAAAGTAAACAACTAAATCAACCTATCAACCTTGTACTCAAAATACTGTGTAACAACTTACAGTGGCCTATATGTAACAGGACCAAGTCTGCACATTTTCTTTTCTTTTTTTCTTTTGTTCACATTTTATTAAACTTTTTTTTTTTTTACTGTTCATTTTTTTTTAACATTTTACTTTTTTAAACATTTCTTCTTTTCACTTTTAATAGCTCTTCAGTTTTTCTCTTTTCTCTGTTTTCTTAGTAAACAGTATGCTGTCATTAAAAAACAAACAAACAAAAAAAACCCTTGTCTTTCCTCCAACCTTTTCATTCAACTGACTGCACACCTTGGGTAGCTAATTAACACTGGCTGAGATGGTGTATCAACATTTAAGTTGTCAGCTGCATGAGGTGGTGCTGTGCCAGCAGAGAGAGGAGACAGCTTCAGGGCAGTGCTTGTGGATGGAGCAGTACCATTAATGTTAACCACTGGATCCTTGGATGTGTTGCAATAACATTGCTAGAGATGGAAGCAGCAGTCATCTGTACAACAGGCTTTAAATAATGACACATTTCCCAGAAACTCTTGTAAGTCGCTCTGATTAAAATGATGAATGTAGGTCAAACTATAAGCTGTCGCTATTACCTCAGCATTCACAAACCGACAGAACATGAAGTCTTTCAAAGGAAAAAAAAGTTTAAAATCTCGCTGGATCTACTGTGCATGCTGCTGCTGCTCACACCTAAGTGAAAGAGAGAGTGGGCGACTTTGGAGGCGGGCTATAAGCTGCCCACCCAATCAGAAGCTAGAAAAGGTACCGGTAAATTCTTTACTATTTTTAAGTTGGCTGAGCGAATAATAAAGACTTCTTCCCTTTTTACTGAGAAGGCAAAACACATGTTCGGGTGGGCTCAGCCCACCCCTGCCCATAGCCAAATGTTTCACATAAACTTCATTCCCTTCACTCTGACCTCATCTTAACCTGAGAATTTAAAACATTTGTTGACTACAACTGTTGGCCCAATGTTAGCACAGCGAGACCACATCAGAAAAGCACTCAGCAGGCTGTACTTCACTGTGTTGCTATTTGAATGACAACTTCAGTAAAATCTTCAAAAAGAAGATTCTGAAGCCTGTGTAAGGACATAAAAAAAAGACCATCCAGAGGTGATCTGGGGCTTTTCTTTGAGGGACTGAGATTAATGTTTTCTAAATTTAATGTTTCAAAAACTTTGCCAGTAATTAAAATTGTTAGTGAGCCGATTATGGGATAATTTAACTTGATGTAGAAGCCAAATTCATCATTTTTGTTTTGTGAAAATTGTATCTTTTTTGTCCCATTAGATATTTGCCTCAGGTTTATTTTTTGTTTTAATCAATAATAAGATAATTGGTGACTTGTCTGACTATACGCCCTCTTTTACCATGTTCCCCTCTTCCCTTTACACACACCTTTATCTAGTCAGGTAATTAGAGCTGAGGTTGGCTCAGGTAGAGTGGCACCATACAGTTTTTTACCGCATTTGATTTGTACTTAAAACTATAAATTCCCGTCGGATCCTACCCTTCTTTTTTTTGGTCAAATAAAGCGTGTCTGACTGCAAGCGGCATACCTGAAGCCAGAAGGCAGCAAGAAAACTGTTTGGGATAACCGCCTTCATATTGTCAAAGAACTCCGCTGGATGAATGCTGACAGACAATGGGTATGGAGATAGCCTATGGAACGGAGCAGAGGTATGTGAAGGAGTGAGTGTTTCTGGCGGATCTTTCTTTGTCTCTATCGGATCGTGGATGGGCTGCTGGTTGGGCTGTGAAGTGGATTTTTGGATTTGAAGGATGGGAAAGGCCCAGGAGGCTTTATTGTTTGAGTTTGGCCCGGTCTGGGTGAAGTGGAAAGAGTGACAGCCGTAGTGCTGTGTGTATGAACGGGGATGACGTCACGAGCGTCATTCACAAAATGCGTTGTTCTGCTGGGTTGCTGATGCGCTGTTTTCGCTGTTTCGACTGCCAGGCAATGCTTTTGATGTATTCAATCTGTGCTGCTTTCACAAACTATGCTGTTCTGCTGTGTTCACTGTCTGCAATGCTGCTGATTTACATCATATGATTTGAGACGTTCTGATTATCTGCCCACATAATGGAGGAAAGTGGTTTCTGTGAGGACCCTTTGCAGAAATTAAAGGGATCAAGAAGTGCTAAATTGGGTGCACTTACTAAGAAAAGAAATGAAATTGCACAACTTATGGGAAATTATGGAAACTTGGAATTGGTTCAAGCAAAAATGGCCGATGATTTCTTTAAGTTGCGTGCTGAGTTAAATGAAATCAATGAAGATGTGAAAAGAATGCTAAATAAAATATCTGAAGTTGAAGTGGAGCTGGACCAAACAGAGTGGTATAAACCTAAAGCGGCATCACTGGATCAATTTGAAGCCCAGATAAAAATGTGGAGCAAAACAGCACAGCAACAGCTTAAATCTCAAGCAGATGAAGACAAGAGCTACTCAAAAGAAACAGTACAGCAACAGTTTGAATCTCAAGAGGATGAGGATGAGATTCACCCAAAGGACAGTTTCTCAAATGTCTCTACAAAGCATCCACGCAGGTCATCAAAGGCCTCCAGGCATTCAAGCAGATCATCAGCCCACACAGGACGTTCCTCTGCATCTTTGACCAGGCTTAAACTGCAAGCTGAAAAGGCAGCTTTATTGGTCAAAGTAGAAGCACTAAAAAAGAGACAAGCACTGGAAAATGAGGAGGCCAAACTTAAGGCCAAAAAGGAGCAACTGGAAATGCTAACTGAAATAAAAGCCACTAGTGCTAAACTAGATGTTTGCATATTGTTTGAGAACACTAATGGGATGGATACGAGACCAAGAGATGGAATGAATATTTCAATGAAATGGAGGGTTTTCAGGAAGCCGCAGTGGGGGCTGTGGAAATGGTGCCCATCTCCACCAATATTATCACAACATTACCTGTCACAAAACCAAATGTGCACATTTTGGAAGACCAGCTGCTTTCTCCTCCCGCCCAGATCACACAGTCGGAAAGACACAGCAGCCTGTTATTAGAGAGTGGTCGAACCGTTTACCATCCCATCACTCCAAGGCCAAGAAACATAAAGGAGGGGCCTGTTGTAAGACAGAACGAGACGTCCCAACAGCCTCAAATTGAAACGTCTGCAACAGGGTACAGATATGGAAGAGCTGCCAGCCAGGATAAAAGTGGAGCCATCAGACATGATGCTGTCCTGATGGAAAGTTATGGTGAAACAGCTGACATGGGTGGTATTGTTGATATCATGCGACATCAAAATACCATAACTGAAGTACTGGTAAAGCAGCAACGATTATCATCATTACCACCTCTCAGCATACCAATGTTCAAAGGCGATCCATTGGAGTATAAGTTCTTTATACGTGTATTTGTACATGGTATTGAGGATAAGATGGAAAACTGCAAAGACAGGTTGTATTTTTTGGAGCAGTTTACCATGGGGCAACCCCAAGAATTGGTACGGAGCTGCCAACACATGGAACCGTATAGAGGGTACAAGGAGGCCAAAAGACTTCTAAAGAAATATTATGGCGATGACTACAAGATTGCCACAGCTCACAATAATAAAGCCCTCAGCTGGCCATCAGTCAAAGCTAAAGATGCTGAAGCTCTGCAAGCTTATTCTGTCTTTCTAACTGGATGCTGTAAAACAATGGACAGCATTGAGCACATGGAGGAGATGGATAATCCAAGCACAATGAGGGCCATCCTCTCTAAGCTGCCATACAAACTTAAGGAGAAATGGAGAGGCTTGGCATATGATCTACAGGAGAAAAATGGACGGAGAGCTAGATTTATAGATCTAGTTGATTTCATTGATCACCAAGCTAGGATTATTTCACATCCTTTGTTTGGGAATTTCAAGGAGACCTCCCCTACATCTTCAGGTAGGCGAACACCAGGACCAGGACCAGTTCCTTGTCCTCTAAATATCCTGAGGGAGAGGAAGAGTGGTTTCACTACCAGTGTCTCACCTGTGCAAAAAATGAATGGAAGACCCACAGGTTCAGCCCTCAAGTGTCTGTTCTGTCAAGAAGAGCACAAATTAGACTCCTGCAATGAACTGAACAAGAACCCACATTCAGAAAAGATGGATTTTTTGAAGAGCAAAGGAGTTTGCTTTGGCTGTCTGTCACCTGGACACATGAGTAAAGGATGCACACAGAAAATTACATGTCGAGTGTGTTCACTAAAACATTATACCATTCTCCACATTCATAAAAAAGCTGGCATCTGTAAAGAAAAAGAAAGCAACAAACTGACTGTTTGCAGTGCCTTGGTTGAGACCCCTACAGGGGCCAGGGAGCCTGACTGCATTTTGTCTATAGTGCCAATCATGGTGAAAATGAAGAAAAGCAATCGCATGATACAGACGTATGCTTTTCTAGATGCAGGAAGCACTGGCACATTCTGTACAGAAGCATTGCTCAGAGATCTCAAGGTTTTGGGAAAAAGAACAGAAATCCTTCTTAAAACCATGAACAAAGAAGAAGCTGTTAATACCTGTGTGGTCTCTGGCATGGAGGTTTGAGGTGTGGATGATGGCATGGTGGTGGAACTCCCTGCTTTCTTCACACAGAAAAGAATCCACGTGAAGAAGGAGAATATCCCTACCCAGGAATATGTGGACCAATGGCCATATTTACAACAGGTACGTCTCCGTCACATTGATACCGACATTGGCCTGTTAATTGGTTCAAATGTATCTAAGGCCATGAAACCATGGATGGTTATTAACAGCCAGGGAGACAGTCCATATGCAGTTAAAACAACTTTGGGCTGGACCATTAATGGACCTCTTAAAATGGGTTCTGTCTCCCCCTGTGGACAGTCAACTGTAATGGCCAACAGGATCTCTGTTGTGCAGCTGGATGAGCTTCTGCAGCAACAAATCAGGCATGACTTTCCTGAACGGCAGCATGAGGAGCGGCTTGAAATGTCCAGGGAGGACCACGTCTTCATGGAACGTGTCACACAGTCAGCCAAACTGATAGATGGTCACTACTGTATTGGACTACCACTTAAGAAGGAGGACGCAGAGTTTCCCAATAATCGCTGTGTGGCAGAGCAGCAGGCTCTCAGCCTGAAAAGGAAACTCAGCAAGTCTCCTCAGTTCCGGGAGGATTATGTCAAGTTCATGGCCGACATTTTGGAAAAAGGATATGCCATAAAGGTGGAAAAGGGCTCACAAAACAGCGGCAAAAGGACTTGGTATATTCCGCACCATGGAGTCTACCACCCTAAAAAACACAAAGTTAGGGTGGTATTTGATTGTGTTGCTTCGTACCAAGGGACCTCACTGAATGCTCAACTCTTACAGAGCCCAGATTTGACAAACAGCCTCATTGGTGTTTTATCCAGATTTCGCCAGGAACCTGTAGTCTTTATAGCTGATATTAGGGGCCATGTTCTACCAGGTTAAAGTCCCTGACAAAGATTCTGACCTAATGAGGTTCCTCTGGTGGCCAAATGGAAATCTGGATGGAGAGCTTGAAGAGTACAAAATGGTGGTACACATCTTTGGAGCCACATCCTCTCCAAGCTATGCCAATTATGCTCTTAAACAATGTGCAAAGGATCATGAAGAGGTTTTTACACCAGATGTTGTACACACAGTGCTGAGAAATTTTTACGTGGATGACTGTTTAAAGTCCGTCACTACTGAGGGTCGAGCCCTAACACTTGTGCAAAACCTCACAGCCTTGTGTGCTAAAGGAGGCTTCAGACTGAACAAGTGGGTCAGCAACAGTCGAGTTGTTATTGCCTCAATTCCTGAAGAAAAGAGAGCTAAGGAGATAAAGGATCTCGACTTGGACCAGAACGTGTTACAAGTTGAAAGGGCCCTGGGAGTCCAATGGTGCATCAAATCAGACTCACTGCAGTTCAAAATAGCCATCCAAGAAAGACCACTTACTAGAAGAGGTATCCTTTCGATGGTGAGTTCTGTTTATGACCCACTTGGATTTTTGTCACCTGTCCCTGTCATTCTTCCTGCAAAGCAGATACTGCAAGAGCTAAGCAGGATGAAGCTGGGTTGGGATGAGGGCATTCCAGAGGCCCTCACTTAGAAATGGCACAACTGGTTAATGGATCCTAGCCAGCTGTCAGGCTATGAAGTCCAGAGATGCATCAAACCTCACGGTTTTGGAAGATTGGCTTCAGCACAGCTCCATCACTTTGCTGATGCATGTGAGACCGGCTATGGCAGTGTTAGCTACCTGTTGCTGGAAAACATGGAACACCAAATCCACTGTTCTTTCATCATGGTTAAGGCCTGAGTCGCTCCTCTAAAATCAGTCACCATACCACGAATGGAGCTGACCGCTGCTACAGTAGCCGTTCGTGTGGACAAAATGATGCAGGAGGAACTGGAACTGGAGGTCCCACTGGAGCGCTCCATGTTTTGGACAGACAGCATGTCAGTGTTGAAATACATTAACAATGAGACTGCCAGATTTCACACTTTTGTCGCAAATAGGATCACAGCCATCAGAGCAGCTTCGGAGGTTTCCCAATGGAAATATGTGAGTACAGCACTAAATCCGGCCGACCACGCATCCAGAGGCGTTTCAGCAGACATGTTCCTAAAAGACAAAACATGGATCTCAGGGCCAGTCTTCCTAATACAGCCCGAGATTAGCTGGCCAGACATTTCGGATCAAACTCTCACTGCAGACGATCCGGAGGTCAAGAGGGCTGCAGTTGTGAACACTTTGTCTGCAGAGCAGGATGCAGTCAGCAAACTCATCTCTCACTATTCTGAGTGGCACAGACTTAAAAAAGCAATTGCTTGGATTATCAAGGTTAAGGATGCACTAAAACAAGCGTGTGAGGAAAGAGTGGCTCTGCAAGCCAAAAAGGTTGAGGAAAGTGAGAAAGTGAGAAAAGACCAACTGAAGACCCAAAATAGGGTGTTGGATAAAGGATCACTCTTTGTAAAGGAACTTATGCAAGCAGAGGTGGAGATCATAAAGTTTTGCCAACAAAGATCCTTTCCAGAAGAGACTGCAGCATTGAGGATGGGTTCCATGGTAAAAAGGAGCAGCCACCTTCATCACCTGTCTCCAGTTCTCCAGGATGGTATGTTGAGAGTAGGTGGCAGATTATGCAGGTCAGCTATGCCAGCACAAGCCAAGCACACTGCTATACTCCCTAAGAATCATCACGTTACCCAGCTCGTCATCAGGCAGATGCATGAGGATACTGGGCACAGTGGACAAAATTACACTCTTTCTCACCTCAGACAGCAGTACTGGGTTCCAAGTGCCAATGCAGCTATACGCCAGCTAGTGGCTAAGTGTGTTGTCTGCAGAAGATCGAATGGGAGCAGAGGTGAGCAGCACATGGCAGATCTCCCTATGGACTGAGTCACTCCGGATCACCCACCTTTCAGCAACGTTGGTGTTGATTTCTTCGGACCATTTGAGGTCAAGTGCGGCAGAAAAACTGTTAAACATTATGGGGTCATCTTTACATGTCTGAATATAGGAGCTGTTCATCTGGAGGCGGCACATTCATTGGACACACACTCCTGCATAAATGCAATCCGAAGGTTCATCGCAAGGAGAGATCAAGTCAAGTTAATGCACTCGGATAATGGAACCAATCTTGTCAAAGCAAAGCGAGAACTCAGGGAGGCCCTCCTAGAACTTGATGATATCCAAATCAAAGATACTCTGCTTAAAAAGGGCATCACATGAGCTTTTAACCCCCCTACAGGTTCTCATCATGGTGGTGTTTGGGAGAGACAAATCAGGACAGTCAGAAGAGTCCTCTGGGCTATTCTGCGCCAACAAACACTGGATGAAGAAGGTCTACAGACCTTGTTATGTGAGGTTGAATCAATTATCAATGATAGGCCCATCACAAATACGCTACCCCAGACGCAGATGGCAGCAGGTACGATATATAGCTGACCTTTTTTGGAAGAGGTGGACAAAGGAATATCTGCCTGAGTTACAGGAACGTCAAAAACGGGTACAGAAGAGGAGAAACTTTGTCACAGGAGATATTGTTCTCATCATTGAAGATACCGCCCCAGGCAACTCCTGGATCCTGGGGCGGGTCATACAAACCATACTGGACTCCAGAGGATTAGTCAGACAAGTTCAGGTGAAAACCCAGACCACCACTCCTCGACGGCCTATATCAAAGTTGTGTCTGCTGCTGGAGGCCCCTACATAAGACTACAAGAGGACTGCTGAAGGACCCTGCATGAGCCCCCCCAACACAAACACACACACACTCACACGCACACTTTTACTGATAACATTGATGGAAGATGATTTTTTAGACTCTGGATTTTGAACTTTTTTGTCTTTTGGATTGACATTTTGAAAATATTGGCTCCTTATATTGTAAGAAGTTGTAATTGTTTTGTTTTCTCACAAGAAAAATTAAGGGCCGGCATGTAGGAGCCAAATTCATCATTTTTGTTTTGTGAAAATTGTATCTTTTTTGCCCCATTAGATATTTGCCTCAGGTTTATTTTTTTGTTTTAATCAATAATAAGATAATTGGTGACTTGTCTGACTATACGCCCTCTTTTACCATGTTCCCCTCTTCCCTTTACACACACCTTTATCTAGTCAGGTAATTAGAGCTGAGGTTGGCTCAGGTAGAGTGGCACCTTACAGTTTTTTGACCGCATTTTGATTTGTCCTTAAAACAAGCCGTTTTGTTTATTTTTCTATAGTCAATTGGGGCTGTTGTATCCGAAGATCTTCATTTTGTTCAACAAATAAATAAGTCTATTTTTTATATAAATACCTGTCTGTCTGACCCTTTCCCTTCTTTTTTTTGGTCAAATAAAGTATGTCTGACTGCAAGCGGCATACCTGAAGCCAGAAGGCAGCAAGAAAACTGTTTGGGATAACTGCCTTTATACTTGACATGTTTGTAAATTTTTTTGCCGGAAAGGAGGAGAGGGTGTCAGTTTTTAAGATCCCTGACAAATTCATTTGTGGATATTTGATGGTTATTTAATTGTACACAAACATACGGATGTGCATGCATTAAGCCACACCCAAGTATTTTACCTTTCCAAACTGTCCCAGGGGGCGCAGTTATGCATAATGTGGCTGCAGCAGTAAAAAGCTAGTCTGTCCATTATTGTCTTAGTAAGCAATTTATCACTGTGCATTAGCAGGTTGCATGTCACTAGATTAATGCAAATACTGATTCAGACTCACACTGTGATGTGCTTCATTTCATATAAGGAGTTTCATATAGGAAAAAGCTGCAGCACTGGACCACAACATTTACATGCTGTCAATAGCTCAACAACAAGCCAAAAGTTTAAGTTTTAATGACTTGATTAAGCTTTTACTGATGCTACTGGCAGGTTTCTCCGGATGGCATGGCGGGTGGGATGGTCAGTGGAGATATTTCACTCTCAGCCACATGTCATCTTCATGATGATGCCAGAGAAAAATGTTTGGGGAACTAGTGAAGTCAGCAGGATTTGCTGCTGACCATGAATGTCTTTGAAAAATTTTATTGTCAAGATCAAAGTGATAGACCAACCACCACTTCCATCCCTAGAACCATCCAGCTATCATCAAAGAGAGTCAATATTAACACCAGATCCCCCACTCTACGCTGTGTCAGTGGTATGAAATGGTACATATACTTCCCATCTCCTAAGTAGGCGAAGTCTTGTCTCCCATGGAGACAGTTAGGAACCACCATCCCTCCGCCTCGTCTGAAAGTGTTATAACGTCTTGTGAATGGATTAAAGCAGATGGATTTTGTGTCGCATGCTATTTGATGTAAGTTTTACTTTTAATTCATGGTTTCACCTTTAAGACCATTTATGGTCTGTTTATGTCCGCTGTGAAGCAAAATGGGAAGCACCGGTTCCCAGATCTTGCGAGAGGGTGTTGCTGAGACAGAGACAGGTCTTGAACAAAGTTAATTTTCTCCTGATATGTATGTCTGAAAAATGCCATTGTTGTGTCAGAATATTCAGAAAATGTGTCTTGTGAAAAATGGGTCCTATGTATATGTATCTTGATGATGATGGGCTGAAGGAATTGGTCATAATCTGTGATCATGTTCATTTCTCCAATGAGAATGAATGGACTCAAGACTGCTTCTAGTCTCCTAAAGGGGCGGGGCCACGGTGAAACTGAAATGATCAGTGAGAGGTCTTACTTTCTATTAACCTTCTCCGCCATCATGGCTAAAAGTGTGAGCCATGAACTGAATCAAAATAGAGTTGATAAAATAAACACAGCCTCACAGAGCGTCTTTATCCCTTGTGTCATTGTGAGCCAACACAGTTTTAACAAACACATCTCAGCTGGCACTACTGGCTTCAACCTTTCCTTGGTTATTTGTTTAAATATTTGGAATGCTAAAGTGAGTTTAGTGCCATTAGATATAAATTTTCTACCCAAAACGGGAGCCAGAGCTTCAGATGAGATAAGCTTTTTTTAATCCTTCAACAGGATGCTAAAATGTTTATGCAAAACTGTCACAATCACTAGCATAATTTATGACAGATGATGAAGAAAAGGACAAATTAATTAATATCAAATGTGCTGCAGTTTGTGATGGAAAGCAGGGATCTGCCGTGCCCTTGGTTTTCAAAAGAAAGAGCATCTGCGGTTAAATTTAATTTCCTAGAAACATCGAAGCCATTTGTCATAGATTTGTTTATACATGTTTCCCTTTGGCCAGAACAGGTTTTACTGAGATTAACTGGACTTTATTTGCCATTTGACAAGGAAAAGTAATATCTTTTTTACATTGGAGCTTTTAAGCAATCCCAACCAAAGTTTAACAGTGTCAGATTCTGCAGCCATGTCTAATGGGGTTGGCACACAGAATATATGCCTTCCACTTCTTTTTTTTTTTTTTTTTTTTAACACACACTAGTCAAA
>JAQFJA010000005.1:24587825-24599019 GCA_029874485.1 Naso brachycentron
CATTTATCAGTTTAACAAAAATATTTTTGACATTTTCACACAAAGTCAAATCTCACACTGAGCTGATGAAAAACAAATAGAGCAGAAAGACAATCAACTCTTCACATGCAAAAATCCACTTCAAAATACCACAATGTTTTCTCTTGAAAGGATTTAAATCATCGTGGAACCACCATGTTAACCAAAACAACAGGAGATAATTGCACCTCCAATTATCACTGTGGTGGGGGTGGAAAAATGCCCCCCAACACACACATACACACACACACACGCACACACTCACTCTCTCTCTCTCTCTAAAGGGGATAATAAATCACTGACCAGCTCAGGTAGTATTAAAATGACCCCACCTCCCCTAGAGAAATAGATTCAGTCTGAATGAGCTTAAGTGGACCTTTGAGCTTTCATCGTTTTGCTACACAAACTACTCCCAGAGGTCAATAATGAGTTTGATGACCAATCAGCTTTCTCCACTGGAGCATTTCGAGTTCAAGGCCTGTAACAGCAAAAGTCACTGTGAAATCCACAGTAATTCACTGTTTATTACACACAGTGAAATAATGTAATTCATTTTTACAGTAGTGTACTATATATTCTACGCTAAAAAGTTTACTGTAGAAAATCACAGTATTCAAAGCATTACTGTAAAAATCACACTAGTGAAATTACTACTGTGAGAAATCACAGTGATAAACTTATTACTGCAAAAACTCACAGTAACCAAGACTCCTGTGTACACTGTAGGATTATTCATAATTGTTTATTATCAACTACATATTTTGCGAATTGACATGTCGGAGGCATGAGTCGACAAATTGATCGACTTTTTTTTTTTTTCTTTGCGACGGCAGCAGTTGTGGTGCTGAAAAGAAAGTGCAAACTGCGCCCACTCTGCTGTCTATACTCACAGCTACTTTTGTCTGAGTACTGACACAAAATCAACACAAGTAGGACACTCATTAAATGTTACTTACAGCTCACACTTCTCGCTCTTCAACATGACTAAGTATCGTTGGAACAGCGCTGTTTAGCGACATCATCCAGCTTTACACGGCACAGCAGTGGAGTACTGTACCATGATGAAGTTAGTGTTACATTGGATATCCCGTTCCAGTTGAGTGTCAGTTTACTGACGAAAATCCAACCTGAAAATAACTTCACTGTGGTGCTCAAATTCTGTCTGCTGCTCGCCTCTTCAGGAAATCTACACAAAGTTAACTTTATTGGAGACATTTTTAACAACATGCTCACATTTTAAATAGTGATGCAGAGAACAGCGGTGTCAGAGCGTGTCAGAGTGGCATGTGGGAAGGGACAGCGCTGTGCATAGGAAGGGAGAAGGCGAGTGCAAAGCCTCTTCAAAGTCAAGTCTGCAGCAGAGAAAAAAACCCGCTCTGCTGGCAAGGATGTGACGAGGACTCACAGGTAGTTTTTAGCCAAAGACGAACAGTTTCTTGTGCCCCCATTTTTCGATTTGAGCACTCGTCTAAAATCAATCGTTGACTCGACAAATTGTTCACATCCCTAAATTATGGTAAGTTACTGTAAATTTCACATTAAATTTATTACTGTGCAGGTTTAGCTACAACATCAGCCCTGTTGTTCTTCATTTTTTTGTTAATGAACACTTCAGGAGGAACTTGAGGAGCTGTGTTGTGTTGTAGTCCTAATAAGTACAACACTCCTCATTCCTACTGTTGTGTTCAAATGAATCTTAAGTGCGGCAAAGACACATTGTTTCCTGTCAGTGTTAATAGAAGGAAGTCATTGATATTCGGGTGGAAAATGCCAGAGAATTCTCCAGTCTCCACTGAAGTGATTATGAATTCAGAGTCAGAGGAACAATAATTATAATTGCATCTGATTGTTTGTCTGGGTTGCTTATTTGTATGACTTTGACCAAATGTCATTATCTGCTGCAACGCAGATCCACCGAAGGCACTCTTGAGAAGAGCAAAAATCTATCTGTGCAGAAACAATTATCTTCTTTCCTCAGGAGATGAGGTCATAATAACTGTGGAGACCCGACAATTTAATCTGACTAGTGATCAACATGGCCATGCCTCAGTGTCCTCTACCTCTATTAGCATAAATGAGGCTGTAATGGAAGGTTTTACCATCAAGGAAATCTGCAACAAAACAGCTCCATTAGTGTATCTGGCTCCTGTTTGGTGATGCAGTTTCGACAAATGCAGAAAATGTGAAACTGGAGGTTAAAAACACCTGTTTTTTTTGTGGTTTGTTTTTTTAAACAAAGAAGTAAATTGTTTTCGTTGTTTGTTTTCTTTCTTTCTTTCATTAATGTTGTACCAATGGAGCCAATTGGGAGAAAGCCATTGAATAGTAGTCTAAATTACATTTCTCCATCATCAGTGGCATCATTACATGCATCCTCAAGACAAGCTGTGTTTAAGGGTTGCGCCATAAATACATTATTAGCCTCGATGTTCACATGATGCATGCTAATATTTAGACCTTTCTTATTGCATGTCTGTATGTAGCATTGGTCAGCTAAAAGCTAGAGGGGAGTCTGTCTGGTTGTTATACTATCAGGTTCAATTTCATTTTTGTGATAGAGGGAATTGGTTATCAAATATCTATATACATATTTGATAACCAACTCCCTCTATACATATATATTATTGTGTAATTTTGCTTTCAGGGAGACAGAAATATAGTTGTCACTTTTGCTCCTCAAACAGGCTGCTTCCATTTTCACACATTTTTAGGAAAGGTGAGGGACCGGTAGCACTGTATTTTTTAATGACATACAGTGTAAATGTGAAAATGGTCAAAATGACCATCATGGTCTTTCTAGTGTTAACTCACCTGATAACAAGAGAAGATTCCCTTCAACAGGTCTTCATGTGGGTCAGCATTTCACAGCCATGATACGATGTCTCATTTAAAAGTTAACTGTCCATTAGGAGGAGAATGAGCACATTTGTGGATATAGTAATACTTGTTTTGTGCTTTTGCTTTCTTGTTGCTATTATGTAGAACTTTTCAGCCAAAAGAGAGTCCATGGCAAATAACACTTTTTAAACCAAAAGCTATTTAAGAGCTTTCCCTTACATAACAACCCATGATTGCTTTTTCTTAGCCTTGACCAAAGGGCTTCATTTGCCTCAACCTCACACCCGATAGGATTCAAATTCTGGAATCCAGTGTGGAGGTCGTGCACTTTCCAGCACCACCTCCTTTCTGCGACTCTGCACAGTTCATAAATGTACTGCATCATCAACTCATCAGCCATACAGTCGTGGCAATGGCGGGAAGACAGTGGTGCTGATTGTCAGAAAAAATATTTGAAATTTGTGTCAATGTAGCAAAATTTATAGATCAAATTTCAACACTGTTTAATGACATGCTGTGTTGCATGCAGGTGGTTGTTTATTGGCTCCTCTGAGGTTCAACTCCCATCACAGAATGCTGCAAACTCTATTATTTAATTATGCACAAAAGCAAGCTACAGACTTCTCTATGATCCAGTAATGCAGGTGTTTATATCTAATAAATGTTTCTTTTGCTCATTTCGTGGGGATGTATGAGTATTTACTCCATTGTGCTTGCTCTACCATATCTCTTATTTCACACACAATAGCAGCTCAATTGCTTTTTCTTTGGGTGAGATGTGACAGCGAAGGCTCATTTAGCATGATGTGCTGTTACACGGCTCATCTTTATCATGTGAAGGTGGTTGGGATTACCGCACAGATGCCTCATAATGGAGCTCCAGACTGCTGTACCATTCATCTGCGTATGTCTGAGCCAACAGGGCATCACACTAGCTGTCACTGTAAACATTCACAGAGATCATTTTGGTATTAAGAGTGAGGATTATTTGTCTGAATATGGATTTATTTCTTCTCCCTTTGTGTCTGTAAATGTGTCAAATAGAAAAAAGGGTAACAAAATAATAGTGCTGTTTATGTGTGAAAGTTTTCTCCTTGCAGTGTGTGTGGCATTAAAGCTGAGGTAGACAGTTTATTATTGGTGTCATCAGGCAAATATCTCATAATAACCTTTCAGCATGTTGTAATTCAGGGGGTCTGAAGGAACACTAGACTTCTGCTCCTCTCCTTGGCTCTGTATTCAGACCATGACCCCACTTTATGCCAATCATGGTAATTTCAGAGAGTGAGTGCTCCTATTAGCTGCTCTACACTGCACTTCTTAGCTACAGGTGACATCGCTACGAGCCGATTTGTTGTTGAAACAAGTGATGTGCCTTACATTCTAAAACTGGCATCTGGCAACTTGACAAGCTGAGTTGCAGGTGACGGACAGACCAGTTTCCACCGCTGCAACTGTTTTGTCTCATGGTGAATCTTTGGTGCAACCTGGACTGAAAAGAGAAAGTCGTAACAACAAGGCAAAGATAACGTTTTGACTGATGGATTGTTTTGTGGTATATAATGTACATGTGCACAGATGCTGAAGCTGAATTCAGACTTTATTATCTTGTAAGACCAGTTTGGACTTAGTTGGTCGAGTTTTAACTAACAAACAATGCATGCTGGGAATTATACTTAATTACCAGCATGTGAAACAAAGCACAATGCAACACATTTACCCAAAGTGCTTTCAGCTGATTCTGATTTTGGCACCTTCGCCCTGTATTTGTCCTGAAATAGGCTGGTACAGACGTAGACAGGAAACATGCATCAAACGGTGCTTGGAATGGAATCGTCAGCGTTGAAGTAGTTGAATATAGTAGGCTATATATGTTTCTGAGGTCAAGAATGAACTGATACGTTAACATATAAACCTTCCTTTAGAACCCTGTGAGGAGATCTTTTGATGTCTGTAAAACAGCTAAGAAGCCCTGCAAAGGAATCAAAATAAAAGTTTTGTATATTGAACTTTGAGGACGGTGTGTTTTTTTGAAATTTGTGCACAAATCTTCCCTTTTGGAGTGCTGTGTCAACGTCAGAGAGACTTCAAGGTTAAACAAAAATAAATGCCCCCATTAAGCTTGGCATACACTGTGCGATTAAGCCCATTTTCGACCTGATTATTTAGCCAGATGACTCATTTCAGAGTCGGACAAATTTCGGTTTTTGTTGGGTTTGTTGCCTTGCAGTGTACAAAGGAGGAGTCAGTGCCCATTATCTACTCTTGAACGGCAGTCAGACATGTCAGAAATTTTGGTTGGTCAGCTCAGGTTCTTATGCCGTTTTAAGCAGAACAACAACTCGATTCACCAACGTCAGTGCCTTTTTCCTCACTGCGCCTGCCCAAAGTGGCCAACAGATTATCTGGCAACACGCAACTCCACAACAAGAAAAAAAAAGGAGTGCTACAGTAATCAGAGCATACTTAATGTTAGCTATCAAGTTAACAACAGCAAAAGCAGCCAACTTACCTCAAATTCTCTCAGCAAAATGGACAAGCCATAACACTGTCCATGTATTCCAAGACATCTGCGAGTCCATATGCACCCGCACAGCTACATACACTGTAAGAAATGTCTGTCTTCATGCTATTTATTGCTATTTTTGATGCTGAGTCTAAAAAACGCACATTTAAGCAAAAAAAAAAAAAAAAGTGCAATGTTCCTTTGATTTCACAAATGAGAGATTAAGATTATCAAGGCAGCATGCCTCTGCCTTGTTGCTAGTAAACAAACCTGCCTCTGAGCTTTCAAATGAATCTTATCCAGAACAGTTCATGGAGGCCGACGGGCCATTTTTACACGTACAGTGTGAACACTCAGGTCATGGCTGACGATCGGGCTGTACAGTGTGAGCACAAAAATTGTGAGCTTTGGCTTTACATTGTGGCCGATTTATTCATGCAGAGTGAATTGGAGTTAAACAACAACATTTATAGGATCGTACAGTGTATGCCCAGCTTTAGAACTTGCAATAAAATGTCACTAGTACTAAAGCATTCCTCATGTAGGCAGTGTTTTTGAACAAATTATAAGCAAATTATGGTGTCTGCTGTGATTATGGGAGTGCACAGGGACTGAGTACCCTATATATGCAGCTAGCACTTGATAATATGTGTGCCGCATTGTGTACTTGTTTTTACTTGTACATTTATAAAAGAATCCACAGTAACTGAAGATGATTTCTTATGATTAAGGTGCAACACCTTCAAACACATGCACAGATTGCTTTCAGGAGCCACGATAAGTAGATACGATGTATTGTCATAAAGATTTAGAGAACACACATCCTGCCTTCACCCCCAGAGCACTGCAGAAGGAAAGCACAGATTCCAATTAATGTCCAAGCTATGAAAGGATGTATTTGTTTTTGTCTCAGAGCAATCAGTGCTTCCTGTACCCACACATTTCCAAGAAGACAAACCTCCGGATGAAACAATGAAAAGCTCAGAGCACATATCTCATTACAGGCTTTTGTTTATGGCTTTGACTCTGTGTGATGCTCTGAATAGATTCTGTGTTTTCTTTCTTTACATTCTCTATTTTCTGTGTATTTCCTCTGTTTCATCCCTTTTGTGCATGATACAATTCTGTGAGTTATTTGGATTTTCAAAGGGAGTTGCTTATTGAGCTACTTAAAGTAAAAAATAAAAATAAAAACAAAGAAATGGTACTACAGTGCCACCTGAGGAGCTGGCACAGGATCAATACCAGTTTTGTTAAATGCTTATGAATAAATTAGATGCTGCTCTAATGATACAAGTTAAAACAGCAACATGAGTTCCACATTGATTCATTTATAAACTATCATGTTTTGTTTAATGAGCTTTTGGTGGGAAATTTCTCATGAAAATGTAATATTTACACTCTGTTTTCGGTTTCCTCCTCCTGCTAAGATAAAAATTTAGCTTAGTTTAATTTAGTTTAATTAGGCCTGTCTGCTAATTGCTTCATTATATATTCAACAGCTAATGTACATGTTTGTCAGTGATGCTAGCAGGTGGTGCTGTAGTACTTGAGATTGGTCTTAGGCTCAAGACCACTTTGTTGAAGGTCTTGGTTGTCTTGGAATCGAACGTATTTTGACACAGTCTTGTCTTTGGACACAGCGGACACTGGATTTTTAACAAAGACCAGTCAAGACCACTAGAGATTTATCTGTTAATGACTGTGATTTGATGTAAAACTTTCTTCTTCAAACGCAGTTGATAATATAAGTCATTTGTAGTTTGATTTTCTGATGCGTTTAGAGAATCCATAGGCAAAACAGCAGAAAAAGAGTGCAGGTTCTGCAAGGCAGTGCTTAATGAGACAGCTGGGAAAATATTAAACTCCTGTGGCCACCTTGAAATCAGAGGGAATTCTTTTTAATGGTCTTGGTCTTGTCTCGTTCTCAGCGCACTCTGGTCTCTGTCAAGTCTTGGTCTTGTTTAGTGCAGTCTTGACCACAACACTACTAGCAGGTTGCGTTCAGTCAGGCCAAATTTCCCAAATAGTGAGCAAAAAGATGCTAATACCAACAAGAGCTGCTGGATGCTGCAAAGCAGGTGATAATTACGTGTGTTTCTACAAGCGTTGCTTTTCACCTCAGTTACTGGATCCATGTATTTATTGGAACTTTTTATGTGGTCACTAAAAAAACAGATAATTGACTAATTTATAACATTCTGTCGTCACTAGCCTCAGCAGAGCCTTCAAAGGGATCAAAAGAGTCATTTTCAATTGAAATCATTTATGTTTATGAAAATGTTTCTCTTTGAGAGAGTTTATATAAAACAATAAAACAATAAAATAGACTCACAAACTGCAGCAACTTTTGCTGTTCCCGCATCCCCACAGATCCAACTCTTTTGTATCTGGAGCTCTCCATCCTGTCTCTTCTCTGTAATTGTAAATTCACTTTTTTGGTGGGGATCACTGAATTGTTTATAGAGACAAAAGAATACATATAATCAATCTTTAACAATGTGGGAACAGCTCTGGTTTTCTCTCTGAGACAGCAAATGTAAACTTGTTCCTTGAAGAAAGAGGAGCCTAGATGTTGGATATGGATAAAGGCAAGCTGCCAAAAGCAGCAAAGACAGTCACATTGACTGTGACAGGCAGTGGGAACAGATGAATGAATATCAGAATGCTTCTGTCTGCATGGGAACAATCACAATCCACTTTTCCTTGATGACTTGTGCACTTTAAGAGTGCATCATCCTGCTGTTCTTGACCCAACCACAGGCTGCTAAGCAAACCTTAATATGTAGTTTTCTTTACAAAAGAATAAAAAGACAGGCTCAGACAAAAGGAAAAACAAACATCAATTTAATATATCTTTCCTTTTCGTTTTGAGTTTCATATAATAATGCACATGTGTTTTTCATTAAGTGAGCTCCGATGGATCTGCTTTTTCCCTCAAAGAAATGAGTGGCTGGATGTGGATTCAGTGGGAGTGAGATGGGATAAGAGGAATGACAAAAACAAGAAGAAGGCAAAAAGGGTTGATATTGTCTGAACGTCATTTAAACCCGATGGCAAAAAGGTTCACTTCTTTCCTTTTGAGATACACACTCCCAGGTGCCTGAGCAATGGAGCAAGTCCAGCAAATGCATCTCCTTTATTCAGTTAAAGAGAGGAAAGTTTTGCTTCCCTATTTTTGTCTTTTAAATATAAACTCATCATCAGTCCCTGCATTTGGTTGATTATGTTTTAAGTTGCCACATTAATGATAACTAGACTAATTTTGCAACAGATAAGAACAAGTAATAAGAATAATCACCAACCCAAAGCTGTTTTTCTGACTTTATCCAAGATAAAAGGTGATGTAGAAATGCAGGAAGTTTGTTTTAAACTATATTGTTTTATATTTTTATATTTATTTATATGATATCTATTTATGTCTGGTTATTCTTCAGGGGACCTCAGAGCCCTTGCTGATTAGGTCTTTGTTTCTTTCCAATTCTGTAACCCCATTCAAAAACATAACCAACACACACAGTCTCACATGTGTGCATATGAGTGTGTAAAAACAACACACACACACACACACACAGAGTGCTCCCCCATCCCCCAACGCACACATCATAGCCACAACAGAACACACTCGCCAGGGGGGCTCACATAATTGTATTAATTGTTAACATAATTATGCATTTATGTTTAATGCCTACCTTCTGGTAATTATCAAGGAGGAACCTTCAGGCCTGGAACTTGAGCCTCCTTCTATCTCTCTGCTTGACTCTTTCATGAATATCATTCCCTTTGTTATTACAGCGACTGCGGCTTCAAAGACTTAATCATTTGTCTCTTGTAGCTAGTTTCACTATTCTCTCTCTCTCTCTTAGGTGCAGCACAGAAATGCATCATTAAGTCATCAAAGCTTAATTTGTCTCATCTAGCTCTGTGATATCCAATGAAGTTCTTTTGACACTGAATAAAATGCAATCCTTCGTTTGTACTCCAAAAGCAAAAAAAAAGAAAGTGAGGAGCAGGAATCTTTTTTTTAAAGCTTTCACTTGCTTTAAATTGTATCTTGCAGGTTTTAATAAAAGCTTAAAGCAATTAACGTAACATAGCACACATGTGGATGAAACAGGGAAATTCAGAGCACATATCCCATTACTCTTATTTGCATTGTGTGGAAGAAAGAGATGAGAAACTCCGATTCAGTCTCACATATGTGCATTAGGATGCAATTGGTCTAGAGTAAAGACTGGAAATAGCTTTGGTTAAAGTTAAGAGAAAATTACAAATGAAGGAGAATCAGCCTACCAATTTTAGGAACAGTGGTGTGCTGGGATTGTTTTATTCGCGGTTATCCAACTCACCAACGATAACTTTGGTCTTGCATGACTACATAAAATTTGATGCGCTAACTGCTGAAGACTACACAAAATTTTTGTCAGTTAAAATATTCACTGTATCAAATTAAGCGATTTAGGAATTGCCGGAGACGTGATGGACTACACGTTGCTCCCAGATCGATCATCGTAATTTGAACAATGGCGATGGTTCCTGAACAGTTAGCATGCAATAGCATCAGTTTAATCAGAACTGGAGAGTATTTCTTTATTGAAAAGGATCAAAGAACAACACTGGAGGCTTTTCTTGATGAAAAAAACGCTTTTTTGCTCTTCTTCCAACTGACTTTGGTAAGAATTTGATTTACTAACTTGTTCTGCTGGTCATAGGGTTTGTTGATCTGATTGGTAGAAGTCAATCTGTGATAGATGTTGACAGACAAATGGTTTATCCAACTACATGCCAAGTATTTTTTTCAGTGTGTCCTTTTCCAAACAGTTTCTAAAGGGGCCTCTCCAGATGACTATGTGTAACAAACCATCAGGTGCAGTCATGTTAAACCTTGGATCCCAAATTAATGTGACTTGAAAACCAATGGCCATTTTCTCATAGCATTTGTAAATATTCAGAGATGCTGGGCGGTTAGGTCATATGTTTGCTGAGCCCATGAACATTTCCCCATTGGACCAAAATGACTTGCACATGGAAAATATTGAAGTCAAATCTTAGTCCTGAGTCCATTCTTGCAGCTAGCTGGCGGCTGAAACAAACCTAACAAGTAAAACCCAGTCTATCTGCATAACACACACACAAAGCAAAGGACTTTTGAAGGACTAACAATAAGATCAAAATCACAGTTTTATTGCGTAGTCAATAAGGACAAAGTAGCTGGAATTCCTGAGTATAAGAATGTATTCTTAGATGCATTTATATCTATTATCCATCCAGTCATTACTCTCAGCATTTCTCTGTGTAATTAGGCTGTTATCATCAAAGCATTCTCATACAAAGATATGGCCGATTTTTTTATGGATCTCAACGTCCCGCCATATATCGACTCGATTCCCTTTTTCCCTGGGAGCTGTCATGGAGGCAACAATAATGGCGAGCTGCTGCCTGTAAGACATTATTACTGTTATTGATGATTCACTGATCCAGCAGGCGTGCCACAGTAATCAAGCACAACGTCTCCAGGGACTGCAAGGATCAAGGCCTAAATCATGACTCCCCTGGCAGAGAGGGTGCAACAAATGATATGAAAGAGAGAGAGGATTGTGTATGTGTGTGTGTGTGTGTGTGTGTGTGTGTGTAACTGTTTTTGAGAGGTATAGATCATAATTAAGCATGATTAAGAGATATATGATGTATCTTGTCCAGACAAGATTTGTTAGTGGGGTCAATTGATTATTGCTGTGATTAAGAAAAAGAATATCATCAGTTCCATTCTTCATCTTTTGAACAGTTATCCAGTACTGACTGATGATGTGTTTGTGAGTACACTTGCTGTGT
>JAQFJA010000005.1:24634501-24649041 GCA_029874485.1 Naso brachycentron
GTATGACAGACAGCTTATCCTCCATAGTGCCTCACAGCAATATTAGGTGCCTCTGCACTTTATCCTCACTGTAATGTAATGGTGCATTAAAGCAGAACGTGAAGTCAGTTCTACCTTGTGAATTTGACCTCTGGATGGTTTTTGGATTCCAGTTTTTATTCTTCACAAAGTGCCGACTGATGGGAAAAGTCCAAATGTTCACTTTAGTTGGAACATTATTAGCACAAATGGAAACATTTTTGCTGCCTTTAGCAAAACTGCATCTGCTCATTTTTATTAAATTTGCTGTCAAAATCAATTAAAAAAGGACAATGCAAATGCTCTTCTGCGTGACTTTTTCCGATAAGGGTTTGTACTCTGAATTCTCACCTCTGCTGGAAACACTGGAGCCCAGAGTGTGTTTTTAAAAAAGCTGTTAAAAATATTACCTACAAATGTTCGATTTACTCCCACTTGAGTAAAACTATAGTCTGGTTAAAATCATCCTGATCACGTAAGCTCAACATTTCTGTCTGATGCTAAATGTCAGTCTGGACCTCCAGCTGCTGAAACCATTTCAGTGGGCGGAGCTGGGAGGAAACCTCACGCTGAGTCACTGCCAAATTCAGCGTCCTTGTTGTATGTCTGAGGCTTGGGAACAGTGATCTCGTTGCCTGCGATCTCCAGCTTTGAAGCCGCTCGTATCAGATCCTCCGTTAGCGCAAGAGGTGACGAAACAACTATGAAGATCAGATTAGTATCAGGAAACATCTCCTTCATCACCAACACAGCAAGTTAAAAAATCCAGTTGCAAGAACGGCAAAAACATCTTTTCCTCTGAGAAATTCTGTCAGTGCAGACTCCTATTCTTGTTTAATTGTTGGTATTGAGTCTATCTGTGTAATAACTTCATTAATCGCTGTGTTTTCTCTTTTTGTTTGTTTGTCAGTGGCTGGAAGTCCAGACGAATCCGCAGAGCGAGACAGAAATGCTGAGCTAACATGATCAGGATGGTTTTATGACCAGGCTGTGACGATAATGTGGTCACTGGTTTAGGACAGCACAGGGTGGAGAGGACCCTCAGAAAATCCACACAGTATCATCAGCTCAGGTTGTTCTATCAGTAGACCTTTCTCACTGCAGACATTTTGACTGGTGTTCGATGACTTCACCATTGAAGTGTAGCAGTAAGCCATGGCAGTGAGACAGCACACACAGTATCCAGGACCCGAAACTGAAGCAGTACAATGAAATTCATCCATCATTCATTTTCAAACAGTAACACCACTACTTTTTCTACAAATACATGCCAGAATGCATTCTGTGAACAAGGCCAAGGATCTTTTTGTATGAACTCACAGCTGAAGGTAAACTGTAATCATCCTTTTCTGAAGCAGATATTATCCTGCTAAAAGTTCATTATTGACCTTTGGGACGTATTTAGTTACATGTGACTGATGTGTGTTTTGACCATGTTTTGTAGTGTTTGTGTGTTTGTAAGTGTGTAAACATGTTTACCAAATACCTCATGGCTTCATCTTGAGACTTGATCTGCTCTGACGCATCAGCTGATCACAGCCCTCACAGTAAGACAACAGACAAAGCAGGAGCCCTCACACTGTGATCTGTGCCACTTTGTATCCTTGCTATGCTAGAACTACAGCAGCTTAAGGTGGAGGATGAATTATACATTGTTTTTTTAGTCACTGCCCTCAGTTTCTGTGGTCTGAACGATGTCTGTGCAGTGACTGAAGACCTGAAATTCATTTTTTTGTTGTGTTCATATTGGTTTTTATCTCAACTGGGTCTTTCCAACAGCTTAAAGAAAGGTTTTATTAAGTGTTTTATAATGACACAGAGTAAAAGTCAAATTAAAAAGACATTCAAACTTAAAAGAAAGTGTGTGTGTGTGTGTGTGTGTGTGTCATAGTCTAGGATTTTTCCTCGGGCACTTCAATTCTTCCTGTTGACAAAAATATGTGACAATTCTTCCCAGGGGTCTGCAGAGAGGAAGAAGGGAGAATTGAGGAGATTGGAGGATGAGGCGACGGAGTCATGCTCCAATTTTAAATTCCGCTGTTTACTGTTCATCTCGGTTCAGAGCCTCGTGCTGGCTTCAACTACTACCTGAAACAGCATGGGAGGAACCATAGCTCAAATATCAGAGGAGTGTAAAGGGATTACATCACTGCTGATGCCAAGTCATTGTGTATGGTGCAGTGGAACGCCGGACCTGAAAGAAGTGAGTTTTGCAAAACAAGATGCAAAGATCCATGCACAGCTTGCCACAGCTATCCACAGCCTAATCACAGGAGTCATTATTGGAATTGCATGTTTCTAAAAACCACAGAAACGTTGAAACTTTTTGTTCTCTGTGTTTAAGGTCTGGTTAGGTGAAGGTACAAAAACACTTGGTTAGGACTGGAAAAAGATCATGTTTTGTTGCCAGAAACACGGTTGGAAAATCTCCTGTCATCTCATGCAAAACCATCACAAAAGCGGCTGTAAAACGTTCTTCACAGTTGCTAAAATTACACGGTGGAAACTGTCGACCTTTATGTGGCAGCCAAGGTGTCACAGCACCACCATCCTCTCTGACCTGCCAATGAGAGAATTTAACTCATATGTTCTGTTTAAACATTGATATGTTACATGTCAAATGCAGGGGTGAAAGTAGTTTTAATTCTTGCCGGTACTACTATCACAACCTTTATTACTTTGTATTGTTCAACTCTCCTTGACTCAACTCTCCTTGACTTAAATCCTTGAAAAAAAAATGTTTCAGTATTTTAATACCTGTATGGAGTAGAAAGAGTTAGAAACACTTGACATTACGTACAGCAAAAGATTTTTATTTAATAGTTAAAGTTCAACTTTTAAACCTTTCAAAATACCCATAACTTTTGTTTTAATTTATAACAGTTTAATTTAACACCATAACAGTTAATAAGTCTCTTGTCTTTGGACTTTTAGTCATCGAAGTGTCATCTTAATGAATGAGAGTACAAATGACTTTGAGTAAAATATCTCAATTTGATTTGTTTTAAAAATTACAACTAAATTTGTCTTTTACAGCTTATGGTTAAGACATGTTGACAGCGTGTCAGCCAACCAGGAGGATGTTTGGGATTTTGTTGGATTGATTTATCAATCGTCCTGTCTCAATGCAAACGGCATTGTTAAAGTCTGTGGTTTGGGTGTGGAAGAAATCAAATGTCCCAGAACATTAAATGAGACGCACCCTTTCACAGGCACTGCGTTTAGGAAGGAAAGGTGCAGCAGCGGACCGGTGAGTTACAGACGAGTCCCTGATCGTCACCTCACACTCAGCCTGTCGGAGCTGCTGTCTGTGCTGTTGGAATAAAACAGAATGTCAGGAAACATCACAACTTCTGCTGCTACACATTTTACTTGGGAGATTTTGTCACAAATGCCTGCCTGCCAAAACCTCACAGCGCAGGATATTAATCAGCTGCAGTGTGTTAGCAGTAGTTTGCACTAACGTTAACTAGCAGTTGGTTAATGAAATGCAGCTATTCTTCGTCCAGCATGAATCAGAACACAGTGTGGACGGCTCAGAGGCATTTCAGAACAACTTAGAGGCAATTGATCACGCGTTGTTTAAGATATTATAACACTGGCAGACGTGTTTTCTTGCTAAAAGTTCGACTGTGACTGGTTTTGAATGTGGGTTTTGACTGGCAGCTCCTTTCCCCTCTTTCATGGACTGCGTACCGCCACTGAATCTTTTGGTGGTGCGCAGTAACGGACCATTCCAGCCTACTTTCACCTCTGGTCAAATGTTTAAAAAAACACACAAATCTGGAAATATAAACTTTAAAGTTTTGTTTGGCGATCAGGTTGCTATTCCACATGTTACTTTTTGTGTTGACTTTCAGTCCTTCTGTTCGATCTGATTCATGTAAAAATACAAGCGCCAGATCCACAAAAGGACTGCACTGCTTTTGTGACCACTGAACCTGTGCAAGTGAGAGAAAAAAATATTGTGCAATCCACAAAGCACACGCAAAGGGTGAAATACACGCAAACCGCACACAAACTGCACTGTCACTCCTGGCTGCGCCAGGCCTACTTGCATGCATGGAAATGAGAGAATATAAAAAAATTCAGCGCAAAATTCCCCCCTTCCTATGTAAATACCATCTAATTCACAAAGACCAGCGCTAAATGGCACAGGCAGTTACCACGGCGCTATTTAACGCCAATGAGACCCGTGTTTGAAATTGGCACAATTTCTCTCTCTCTAACTCTCTCTTTCTCTTCAAAGCTCGTGAGCTTTGAATGATACTGAATTGATATTGAGTTACATTACAGTCAAAATCTACAGTCAGAGGGGAATCATGTGGGCTGTGAGCTTTTTATCGGATTTTGAAATAAAACAGTTCTGATAGAGCTCAATCATCCATAATGGCTGCCTTATTACAAACAGTTTCACCACATAAACCTGCGATCTGTGTGTAACAGACGACCTGTGCGGATGTAAAACAGAATAAAGATCATTAATTACCATCAAATTCTGGCCGATCCTCTTAATGAATCAACCACGGCACCGTGCGTAAAAGCTCACAGACTTTTTATCATTTCGGAGACACATGTACAGTGTCAGCTACTGTGAGAAGATGCTGGAGCAGCTGCAACACACGGCCAGCTGCGAGCAACAAATGAAACCACACTTTCTGCAAAATCTTGTGCTCTCTCTGCAGTTTCCATCATTAACCAGTCTGTGTTCTGAAATATAGAGAAAAGACTGAAACACTGGGAAAAGATCCTCTTACTCAATTTAACACAAAAGGAGAGCAAATTGCTCTCAGCTGCAAAACTTTGTGGGCGTGTTAGAGCTGGCATATGATTAACGCAAATTCTTTTGTGGACAGGGTGCTAAAACGTTTGCGCGTGGCTAATTCTGCGTAAATCATGGTGCCATTAGTGGGTGCAATTAATTCTTTGTGGTTTTTGTCCCAGTTTTATTTTGTTTTTATTTTTTTTGAAAGCTGCAGAAGGCTCACACAGTTCCTTCTCATATGCATTGTTTTCGTTTTCCTCAAATCACAATGGCCACATTTATGGGAAACACACCGTGTTGAAATATACCAACATTTTCCTTCAAGAGGCACAACTCATCCCACAACATTCAAATGTTTCAACAAATAATATGGAAATGTTCAACTTTTCAGGAATGTCTCCTATCACGACATTCACAAACACCTCACAGCTTCGTCTCTGCAGCCATTTTTAGCGTCGGCGGCTCACTGGGAGTTGAGTGTCAGAGGCTGGCAGTGATCGACAGGGATTCTGATAGCTACACAGTTAAATGATGTTTCAGCAGGCAGGGTTGTCATCACACAAAACAATAGATTCCATTTGACCCAGATATGCTGCTCCCAGTTTGACAGATAGAAACAGCATGTATGACTCCGGGGCATGCTTGTTTTGTGAATACACTCAGCCGAGACCCGCTGTGATATTATAAAATCTAAATTGCTGTGTGGCTGTCGTGGGTCAGCTTTTATGGTCATCAAGTATCCCTAACCATACATTATTGGATTTCTTATTTGATAATACCCTCCATTACTTCATTATACCCCACATTCCCATTAAATATTTATTGGAGCATGCACACTAGTACGACATGGGGTTATGAACAAATATACACACATGATTCCATAGATGTAATTATACAGAATGGGCTGCTATGGTCGGGGAATGCAATTAAGAAGTAAAGAAAAATGCACACTTATTTCCTTACTTTTGAGTTTCAGGCTCAGCAGAGGCTATAAAACCATGACACATACTGGCTGTGTACTTTTTATAATCGCATGTGAGTTGCTGGCTTGAGGTCTCCATCGACTTTACACTTTAAGTGGCAATACTGCAAGGATAATGACAACAGGAAAATCTGAGTTAATAACTATGCTTAACTGCACATTATTGTCTGTAAAGCCATGCTTGTCTGGAAAATTTGAGACAGTATTGTTTTTATCTGCACCTACATACAATTTTACTCTTTTTTTCCCCCTATTTGGAGATAACAGGAGCAGTTACATTCACCATAAAGTGTAATTAGTCAATAATTAGAGTGGTAATTACATCTGAGAGGAAACCCAGGGTCGATTCACAGCGGGAACTCTTCTGAAGAGACCTCCTGTTGTCATTTTACTGCACGCACAAACACAAACAGACTTGCACACAGACATGGAAACAAACAATAGACACATACACCTACATAGATTACACCATCACTGATTTGTTCATACAAATGTGGCCCTATTATGAACATAATCACAAACACAAACATATCATCTGCATGCACACATCCTCTCTGGGGTCTGCATTAATTTATTTTCCACTCTGCTATCCACACACTAAATTTCCCTGAAGAAACAAGCATCATGCTGTGGCAGTGGTGTTTCTAGTTAATGGTTAGGTCTGCAAGGAGGAGGGCAAATTAGATCCTCACTGTGAGTTTTAAAATGAAGCATGTTGTATTATTAGTGTAGTAACACAAAGAGAGCTCAGTTAACCTTCAGCGCTCTGACACTTTCTTCCTGTTCTCTTCTTTATAATCGGATTTAAACATACATGCACACGTCACCTCGCTGAGGGCCGAACCACAACACAGACCCAAACACACTCCCCTCCCTCTCTGTGTCCTCATTTATCTGCAGGTATCGCCCAGTCTGTCACCACCTTCCATCCAACTACACCCCGTAGGCCGGACCCTCTCACGTGCCGTGTTAAACACACACATGTTATCCTCATCAGGCTGTGTGTTATAAAGCAGAGTAATCTCACATATCTGGCTGCTCTTGCACCTTTTCAATTTCCTGGTAACCTAATCCTTTCTGTTTCTCCATACCTCATCGTAGCCTGGGAGAAAGAAAAAGGGAGGGGGGGTGCGCGGGGAGAGAAGGGATAATAAATTGTGCCTTTTGATATAAGTTGGATTAGGGAAATGGCATACCCATGTGTATGCTGATGGGGCCGCGCAGTGCGTGAGGCTGTAATCCATCATAAAGGCAGGAAGTCAGCGGTGGATTGGTGCTAAAATCAACATCACACGCTGCTGTTACTGTGTCTCACTAAGTTTCTTCTTTAAATTGAACACATTGTAATTTTTGTTGCTGCGACTACAAAATCTATTACCTTTTGTCTTTATTGTTCTGTAGAAAAGCATGAAATCCCATCAGCATTTCATTGTCCTGCACAGGAAATTTGCTGTGGACGTTTTTAGGGATTACCAGACGAATTGTTAAACTGAATAATGTCTGCAGATTAATTTGAAAAAGTTTGGCAGTCTATGGAGTCAGTTTTGTTCTGTCGCATGTGCTTGTGCTTAGGTTTTATGAATGCATGCAGTAAGTGTTCAGCCAAAACTGTGTGAAAAATTATTTGCTGATGACCTTAAATTATTTATGACCAAAAATGAATAAAATGCAGCCTTTTAAAACAAAACTGTGAGGACAGAAATGACAAATTTTGTAAATAACTTAAAAACAACTCAATGATCTTTAAATGTGCTCAAGGCCACAATAACAAAATTAAGCAAAGGTTGAAGTCTCGTTTTAAGAGCTGCATCACAGTATCTGGTAGTTAAGGCCCCTACAAAGAACAAGCTGCAACCAAGTTTTGCAAGTTTTGCCAAAGCAGATCCCCCTCCACAGATAAACATTTTCTAATGACTGGGCATTTTTTGAACCCACTCATGCTAATAAAGTTGATTCTTATTGATAATATGTCTGATACAAAGTTACAAATGTCACCAGTTAAGAGGAAAAGCAGAAATTTAAGAAATAGCCGTGCTAAATGTGTGTAATCATAGAAACTACAGTGACAGCTCAGGGGGCTTTTCCTCTCTGTTTCCGTATTGTTTTTTGTGCTCTGGTCCGCTTACCTGAACAGCCAATCAGAGTGCTTTCTCTCAATGATGAGTCACCACTGATTCTACATGTTGAATCGGCCAAAAAGCCTCTGATGAGACCAGAGCAGTTCCCACTGCTGCTGCTGTTCACACCGCAATGACCAGAGAGACCGATCCTCTCTGACAGCCCTGATAAGTTCTGTCCCCTGACTGTCAGCCCGGTGTGCAGGAGCCTTTAGCTCAGGTTAACAGTTTCTGGAAGGAAACTTTTTTTTTCCTCCAGAAATTGTTTTGGCGTTGGCATTGACTAAATTCTTTTACACAGCGCCTATGCGGAGGGTGTGTGAAGCCGTATGTGAACTGACATGCATGCATGGCTTGAGCCCCTTTGTGGTCGCACATGTCCCACAGCCAGTGTCACCGTTCTGCATTTATGTTCCAACAACAAATTAAACAAAAAGCCAGAAAAGTGCTGAAAAATCTAAGGTAGATATTTATAAACTGATGTTAGCATATAAACATCACAGTATAATGTTGGCAGGAATGTTTATAGATATTAACCAATTTGATTTTTAAAAATGGTTTTTAACGTCTTTCTTAGGGTGATGTTTAAATAAAATTGGTTCCATTACAATCATAGTTTGCAGTAGATTGTATTTACATGACAATTTCATGTTGTTCTGTAAAATGTCTGCCCCTTAACTCGGCTTAAGAACAAGTTTCCATTGATGTCATCTGATGTTTTCACTCAAGCTGAACCCAGTGAGCAGTGTTTAGTGAAGAAGTGAAGGAGGTCTGCTTCTGAGAGATCACACTCATCCCTGGAGAGCTCAAGTGACCGCAATAAGGAAAAGTGAGTGTGAAAGACGGTGAATCTAGGATTCAGGAATGACTAAGAAGAGCCAGTTTATTCTATTACAGTTATATGAACAGGTGAACTTTTTCTGCTAAAAGCACCTCTAGCCTTCAGATGCTGGGAAGACAAAAAAATAAAAATCACATTCTTTATTAGCCTACCCATACTAAAACTAGCAGTAATCAACTAACCAAACTGTGAGTAAACCTGTACGTCATTCAGTATGTTTACAATCACAGTTCAGTCGAGCTACAGTTAAAGCTCGAATAGACCATTTGATTGGACTGCTGTCCTTGTCCCAGTTTACAAGTGCAGAGGGAGAACTGATTTATTGTCCGACTCTGCTACAGCAGGCGGCGACATGCCCCATTCAGCTGGTTGCCATTGGACCTTCTTCTGGTTATCCCAGCAAGCTACAAACGAGTTAGCAAGTGGCTAACGAAATCCATGTCAGATTGTGAAAACATGGACAACTTTACAGCGCTGTACGCTTCGTATCAACAGCTTTACTTTTGCTACAATTTTAATACACGCTTCCCCTCATGCTCACTGGATTCTTGCTTTCCTCACGGATTTATTCTACAAAATTATGCTGTTCAAGTTCGGCGTCAAAGACGTTTTGGGGACTATTGATCATGCACAGAATGCTTAGGCCAGTCTGGATCCGGTTATGCATGCAGGAGTAATTCGACATCCAATAGCATTATCTGGGTGTGTTAGCTCGACTTTGAGAAATTTGACTCAGTATGATTTCAGTTGTACTTTACATGCATTTTAAAAGTCCAATTTCAACCGGATTAACGGAAATCGATTTTCTTAAATGTCATGTAAATGTACTGACACAGGTCAGAGAACAACCAGAACAATGGGGGGTCACTTCTTTACTTTTGAGGATGAGTAAGTAACCTGATCAGACAGCAACACCTGTTTATTTTGAGATGTTTTGGTACAAACCACCTTTTTCAATTTCTAAATTGTTTCTTTTATTAGCAATGACAGCCCAGAGGAGATTTTAATTCAAAAATGTTGCATTCATCAATCATCAAAACAGAACTTCGAGCAAACTTGTAAAGTTTATTGTCATGGAGCTTTGCTTGAAATCCAAGCTGGAGGTTTTTTATGATGATCTTTTATGGTCTGTGTCTATTTTGGTAACCTTTGTCTGGGGAGATATCACAATCCTGGTTTGCAGTTAGTCATAGCACTCTTTTACAGTATATCACATATTACGATGGAAAGCAAGATGTTTCCAGTTGGAGACAATTACACTGTATGAAAGCTTAAAGCCATGGCTGCCAGTCTGGCTTAGATTCTATTACAGTGGAGCATAGGATAGATTGTAAATGATTTTAAGGATGCCCTGTCTGCCCTAAAGAAGGCTTTCGGAAAGGCGATCCCTGTCCCTCTCACTTATGGCACTCCCTGAATAACCACTTCAAAACGCTTGTAAACCAGCGAGCACAGATGGATCTGGGCCCGATTGAAAACACATTGGCTCATAATCTGTGCCCTTGTATAAATATGAAGGGATCCCACATCAGTTCCAAGGTCAAACACCAATAAAATCAAAGACGGCAATTTGTCAAGAGTCTGCAGTGATTCCGTGCAGAAGCCCTGACATCATCTGCAGTTCGTCCGGGACACGAGTGTCTGCACCGAGCCGAGGAATGCTGATCGAAGCTCAGCTAAATTTTCCCCATGCCAGATGTAAATCACATATTTTCCCATTATAGAGCAGCTTCTGATGTAGCTGCAGCTGCAGATCTAAATGATTCCGGATCTGTCGTGAACATAAAAGGCTGACGAGCGGGTATCACGGGAACCTGTCACTCGCTGAGGGCAAGATTTAGTGGGAGGGACAGACAGGCAGGGAGGCATCTGCTGTCAATGAGCGTTCACAAGCACCCAACGCACACACCCAATCCTCATTAACAAAGTGCTGCATGAGAGCGGACTGATTTCATGGTGAAGTTATTTTTCTGAGGATCACTTCTTTTGGCTGTGCCGTCCCTCCAGGTGGCTCTCTGTCGCTTCCTGGGGCTGGAGCTGAATTCCCCAGCCTGCTGCCTGAAAGCCTCTGTGCGCTCTATCAGGTGCGAAGCGGGAGCTCTGCTTTCTTCTTGACAGGTTTGACGATGCCCAGCAACTGTCATCTGTCAGCAGCATCTGTGGGAAGCAGCTTGTTTTCAATGACTGTGGATTTTCTGGCCGTACCTGTCAGTCTGACTCATAGAGGCTCATAACAGATGCTGTTGTACTTTTAAGCTCATTAACTGCATCCCACACTGTGCCGCGGTTGTCTTTCATTCGGAGTGACATTTAAGGCTTCTTGGTTAAATGCGGATGAACTGGATCCAAGTTTGAAGGAAATTATTGAATGGACAGAAATTTCTGCATTGGGTTTATCAAATCCTGCCAAATCAGTGGTTTCAGTATGGATTTCAAATATACTTTTTGACATGTGAATGACTTAAATTTCAATTTGAATAGCTTACGTGGCCAGTATCTGCAGTAAGCTACCATTACTGCCTCAAGTTAATCTACACAATGTCAACAGCAGTGCCGAGCAGAATAGAACTCGAGCTCCAATATTCGTCCAAGGAAATCTTCACGGATTGCAAAAAAATGCAAAACCTCTGAAGGAGTTGGAAGAGTTACATGTTTCACTTATGAAAAAGTGGAGGCCGCTCATTTCAAACCCAGCAGAAACAGATGATTTATATACATCATAAGTATGTATGACTCCCATACCAATAACTCCTCGGTCGTGGAACAACCCCTGCAGACCTCTGTAATCCCTTTGACGAATAGCTGCAGTGCAAATCTTAACTGCAGCCATCCCAGATCCAACAGCCCTGCTCCAGGACCAATTGGCAGAGGCCATTAGGGGTGTTCACATACATTTAGATGATCCCTGTGTTTGCATTACCCAGGCACAGATAATCTGTGTATACAGTGGGAAATTAGGGCAGAGCTGCCCTAGGCGCTGTGGAAAGAGACCTCCACATGTTCACTTCAAAGAGGCTTCAGCTGAGTGGAAGCAGGTGTGTCTTGTCCGGAGTCAGGCACAGGGTGGGCCAGGCTGGATGGAGGAAGGAAGGCGGGATCCCCGCAGGCCAGGCTGTGTGTGGTGTACGAGGGAGTCGGTGCACGTGTGTCTGTGCAGGGCGAAAACAGACCGTCTTAACAACTCATTCAATATAAAGTCAGTCATGATGTGGTCCTGGACAAATATTTTGTCAGACTATGTCACGGATGAAAACTGGATCCAACCTGAAACAATTTTTTCCAGGAAAAAAAACTTCTGGAAAATGTAATAGGCTATTTGATGCTTTTAGGCTGCAGCAACAGCAAAATGTTCGTACTAACCAAAAAAGGAGTGGTCATAAAGCAAACCATGTCCTACAACAAAGGAAGTGGTGTGAGACTACACAGATTATTACAGATTATTACAGACAATTTGATTTGCCTGAATTATGTCTCCTAGAAACATATTTTTCCAAAATACAAAGACTTCCATACTGTAGCTACTGTACACCACAGAAGTCATAAGGAAGAAGTGAGTGGTTGGAGATACAAAGCATAAGACTTCCCTGAACCCCAGTGGCACCCGACTGGTTCAAGGTTTAAACTCTGAATGTGCTTGATTTAAAAATGCTGCTCAGTAATTTACAAACACATCTAGTGCAGTTTATTCGCCACTAGTAGTACCACTGCGTAGAGTCTGAGGAAAAGTTATAAAACCCTGTATGGAGCATCCAGCTGCGTATATGATTCACTTGTTTTTCTATTGTTGTCATGTTATCAACATGGTAACGTGGCAGTCGTGGAATGCAACGAATTACATTTACTTGCATTACTGTAAGTGAGTAGTTTTTTGCGTACTTGTGCTTTTTAAAGTAGTTTTTAAAATTTGTAATTTTACTTTTACTTAAGTAGAAAGAGGAAAAAAGGAAGAAAACAACTGCAGTAAATGATGAGCAGGAGAATGAACTGGTGTAAAACTAACATCTGTAGCTAATAAAACTATCCGATTGCAAACCACCCAATTGAAACCCTGACAGTAAGTAAAGGATGCTTTTTGATTGTAATAGAAAAGACAAAAAATAAAATAAAATAAAAAATAAATAAAATTTAAAAAAGACAGAACAATATAGTCATGAATTGGTTATTTAAAAACCCTGTAAAAATGAGCAGCACCAAAGCAGGAACACCACTACTACAATTGTTCCTTGACTAAATACCTTTAAATAACCTTTAAATTTTTTAAATGCAAATTATAGCAAAGCAAGTGAAAGAAGAGACCAAACTATTTCGCAAAGACACTGCAGGAAGTCAAATCCGACAAGTGTGGGGATCGAGAGGTGTGTTGCTGTGTGCGAGAATCTTGCGTGTTGCCGATGCACTCCGAGCAGTTCAAATCATTTACGCCAAATGTTTCTTCCTCAAACGCCTCAGAGTGTCACACGAGAACTGAGCTTCAACAGCTTCAACACCCTGAGGGATGGATTCATGTTCCACAACTCCGCGAATGTCAAAGAGTCGCAGCTCTTTCTGCTGTTAAAACTCTGCACTGTAGCCATTGACCCAACTCTTGTCAAGGTGATGATAATGATGACAAATGTGATGCGTTATGGGATGAAAATGATGATAAAATTATTTTTTAAAAATCTTTCCATATTGCAACTTTAAGAGAACAAAAACTGACACTGCAAAAATCAAATTCATCTGATAAAATAGATTTTCTGACTGTTTGTGTATAATATGTGTAACCTGTGGATCTGTTAACAGGTGTTTTTATAGTTTGTGTAGCCCTAACTAAACACACCACCTGTGTTTGTGCATGTTTCCTCTGATAGCGCAGTCCTGTGTCTGTTTGTGTGTTTTGCTTGAGGTTAAAGGCTTTGTTTCCCCTCTAATGGCTCCTTCGTTTAGTGCAGCGGAAGAGGGGAAGAGGGGGTTGTTGTGTGAACGATTTGTCACCGCCTGTCTGAGTTGTGAGGTCCTGGCTGACACCGTAAACACTTGATAATAGTTCATCTGGAGAAAAGCTGTTTCTCATACTCCTTTTTCCTGCACTGACATCATGCGGGGCCTCAGACTGCTCCCATGTGTGACTCAGTGGGAGCAGAAAATGTATGTTTGTGCTACAGGTGCTGTTCGACCTGCATGTTGACAAAAAGCTCTCTGCATTTTCAAGCATCACCCATGAGAATTATGTACACAAACGTGCTGCTATATGGTCTGTATAAATTTCTTTCCTTTGACATTTGGAAAAATCAATTGAAGAAACTCAGTTATGGCACTTTTTAATTATAAGTTTACCATTATTTAACAAGATCAGTACTGACAGTAGTGAAAGCCTCTTTCATGGTGCAACTAATGAATTATTTTACTTATTACACAAGATTTTTAAGATCAGTGGCAATTATTCTGCCAAGGTCAAATGCCTTATTTTTCTATTTTCGCAACATTGCCAGATACCTGCCCATGATTTTGATCCCCTCCATAATTAAATGGGTTCACTCTTAATTAGATTCATGACAATTACACCGGGGGCCTGTACTACGAAGCGCGTTCAACTTGCCCTGGATCTCTTTGCGTTACCCGGCTTCACTAAACCTAAAAAAACAATCTAGCGGTCACATGAAGCTGGTTATAAACTCTGTTAATTAAGCCAGTTTTTTTTTTTACTTCTCCCTGATGTCCACGTAAAAGAGGCGTGTTTGCAGCATATGACCGATCACAAACATGGACCGTGCTGTCGAGTGGAGGCAGAGCTGCCTATTTTAAACACTAGGAGCAAACTAATATATAATTTAGATG
>JAQFJA010000005.1:24855783-24866677 GCA_029874485.1 Naso brachycentron
ATTAACAGTTTACCTACCTACCTAACAGTCTACCTAAATTACGTGGACTACAAAAGACCGGAAACCAAGGCTTTTCCAGTACCAAGATCACCCTACCTTGCCTACAGACTTTACATTCAGAGAATGTAGAGTCTGTTTATAGAGACTAGGAACTGCCACACAGAGGGGAGAAAAGATGTCTGATCTGTACCAGAGGCATGTCCGTGCTTTTTTAATTGGGGTGGCCCAAGAGGAGTACTGATTTATGCAAAGGTGGCATGTGGGATCTGGCGATATTTCAGTTGCCCAAGCATGGTGGCTTGAAGTACCAACACACCTGCTCATGCACAAACAAGCATCTAAATAGCTTTAATTTATCAAATTTTGTCCCCAGTCCCCAAGTTTACATACATTTACCAATGTTACAGTGTTTAGAGTTTAATTTAAAAGCTAAAACGACATACAAATCACAACAGAATGGCACCACACAAATGTAATATAAAGCTTCAAACTGCTTTTCTTTTGAGAAATTGCACTTTATAAGATAGGCTAAATACAAATGAAGAAACTGCTTATTTGAAAATACTAGTACTAGCAGTACATAGGGCCTGATCTGTGCGAAAACTGAACCACTTGAGAAGGAGGGTGAGCTGTGTAAAGGAGAGCACCAAGTGGACCAATCACAGTCCTGGTGGTCCACATTGCGCAACATGCAGTGTATTATGGAAAGGTGAATGTCAAACTACGGCAAAGGTTACAGTGTAGGGCACTCACTTATGCAGTGGCTACTTTAAATGTACAAGCAATTCAGCCATAAATGATTATACAAGAAGTCTGATTTGTAACTTTTGTTACATTTCTGTTTAGGGTTATAAAAAAATAAGAATAAGAGCTGTCTAAGAAAACGGAAAACAAACATTCCAACTAGTTTGAACTCCTGCTCTGCTCATCTGATTTGACACCCTGAGGCCACGTTTAGACAAGAGCAGCCCTACTAAAAATGGAAAAGTCTTTTGCTTCTTTAAAAAAAATCTGCTTTTACATGAGCAACTGAAAGTGCTGTAGTATGCACGCCAGGCCAGTAGTCGGTGTTGTAACTTTGTAATGACATACCATTGGAGCTGCTTAAAGTTGTTTACTTCCTGTTGCTGCTAAGCCCTAAGCAGCAACAAATTAAAGAAATTAAGTCATAGTTTGACTTCTAAAATTATGATATGGACACTCAAATTCACCTCAACAGTCTGCTGTCATATTCAGCTTGCTTTGGGTGCAGTGTGGAGGCAAGCTTGTGTGGCATTGATATGCGCTAGCGTTAGCATTAGCGTGGTCACTGCTGTTTGAGGCTTTAAGGTTTGCTAGTTTACACAGCTGCAAAGAAGGTTGCAGTTTCAAAAGATTCCACTCTGGAACCTGGTTTCAGAAGTTTGCGGTTTCAGTGGTGCCAGCACGCTGTTGTCATGTAAAAGGAAGGCTGAACCACAACGAAGGTGTTTCAGTTGATGCGAAAACTTGCATCGTCTAATTGGGTTCTGAGATTACTACATCTTAAAAATGGTGACCCTATAGTCGAAATAAATATTCAACCACTGCTGTATGCCATTTTACCACTGCGTTTTTTTTTTGTTTTTTTTTTTACTAATTGTGCTCACAGGAATGTTTTCACACAGACGGAAAGAGACAGATGCCCCCAAGACAGCATAATGTCCCGCATATGGCGTACCAGTGTGGCGAGACGTGGAAACTGAAGTGAAGTGAGTAGGAAAGAGGGATGGAAGAAAGAAAAGAGGGGAGGAAGAAGAGGCCAGTGTGCAGTCTGTTACTGGGGCCTAATTAGTTGCCTCACAGAGCACTCAAAGATGGAGAGATGGAGGGAGCAGTCGAGGGAGAAGAAGGCGACAACTAAAGTAGAATTCTCAGAAAAATTTACGACTGAGCTTCTCACAACGACACAGCTAATAAAACAAGTTTAACTGCGTCTGTCCGCACTAAGCATTTGGAAACGTGTGATTGTAGCAGTTTTGTGGCTAAAGTCGTGGGACAGTTAGGGGGGACATGAGCAGAGCTGACACTGGTAGCCAGGAGAGAAACTGCCAAACATTTGGTCCACATCAAAGTCAGTGTTGCATTAAATGTAAAACTGTAAAATCTTCCCCATGTTCACCCCAAATGCAGAGGGAAATATTGGAGCGGAGAGATGTAGAAAGCTGATGTAAGTGAGCAGAGAGGGAGAAATAGAGGGGAAAAAAGGAGAGGAAATAAATGAGGTCTGCTTGGTCATGTATGGTGTAATGTGAAAGGAGCTAAATCAGCAGCATTACTCCCCTATGGCAAAGATGGAGGTGCTGTAAAGAACACTGTAGCCTACTTCTGAAATGAGTTTTTCCTCGCACTGGCAACAATACATGATGTCTGCTGTTCTGCATGTGTTTGCCAAGTTGCACACATAAACACATGAGAATCCACCCATTAACATACAAAACAATGCATGCATGGATGCACATGTGCATTGGAGTAATACATGCAGACTACAACATGTATGAGACGCATACAAGCACATGCTGAGTGCTCAATATGGTTCAGAGCTGCAGCGTAAAAAGTGAATTAACACTCTTTGATGCATTTTGGCCGCGCTGACACCAGGAAATAGCATCAATCACACATTATAAGCTGAATTACTCGCTTACCTGCCTGCTCTCAAAGAGAATGAGTGACTAAAAGTTTGACGGGGGCAAGTCGGGGACGGACTGATTAATTAAAAAGAGTGCAAAAGTACAGTGTGTCATCAGGACGGCATTAAAGTGCTATCAAACATCACAGCTGTTACCTTTGGAAAATTGTTTTTCCACTTTATTGGAACGTTATCCTGTCGCTGTAAATCAAGATGAAGATTGCTGAGGGACTTGGCCGCATCAATCTCCAATATAACATCAGGTCCTGGGATACATTGTGTTTGCTGTAGGACTAGCTAATATTAGACATAGAGATGAGAGACAAGTGCTGAATAAATGAGTGGAGAAACATAACCAATGCAGATGTTTCTGTAGTCACCATATGTCAAAATAACTTTATTTTGGGGCAACTTGTTGACTTTTTTGTCTACTTATTTCTACCACCATAGTCAAACAGGTACTGGTTCTTCTGATATTCAGTTTTCATTTAAAGCAAGACTATGTAAAACTTAGGAAACTGAACAGCAGCTATGGTGGCAACAGTTGCTAATTCACTGAAGGATTAATGCTAAACTGATTGCTAACATTAGACAACTTGCCTTATGTCTTGAAACTGGCCTCTGGAGACTTGACAAGCTGAGTTGCAGGCGACACCATCAGCCGACTTGAGTAGAGCTGAGACGGACCAGTTTACACCGCTGCACCTTTCCTGCAACCCTCTCCTCTTGAATCTTTGGTGCAAACAGGCCTTAAAGGGATATTCCGTACTTTTGGACATAGTGCCTCATTTTTGACCTGCCCGGTCCTATTCCCATTGATAGATGCCATTTTCAGCTTATTGCATGCAGAACAGAGTTTGGACAGCTCGTTATTTTGCCACTAATGTTACTGCTAGTGCAATTCAAGGGACGCAGCACAAGTCACTATCAATTTGATTAAACACTCGACAGTGCACCCAAAGCAAGTTGAATATGACAACAGTCTACTGAGGCAGATTCAGGTGTTTGTAGAATAATTTTAAAAGTCAAACTACGAGTGAATTTCTTCAGTTTGTGATTCTGGGTAGGGTTAACAGCAACAGGAGGCTGCTGAAGTCTTTACTTCCTGTTGCTACTACTACTACTAGCTTCTTGTCACAGTTAAGCCTAACCAGAGCCACAAATTAAATAATAAAACAGGAGCCGGAGCAAAAACAGGAAGTGGAGGGTGCAGCTGAGTTTCCTCCTTAGGAGTGTCATGCTACAGCTAGCTCAATTTACTAGACGTTGCCTACCTCAGCTTTAATCATGTTGTACACTATATTCAGAAGCTGAAGTTGGTAGGTTATAAAAATGGCAAATGGACGATATTTAAATGGCACTTTTCTAATCTTTTGACCACCCAAAGTTCTTTACAACACAAGTCAGAGTTCAGCCATTCACACGCACATATACACTCACACACTTAGAGTAGTTGGCTTCTCTATACAGTGTTAACCATCTGAACTCACACACATTCACACCCTGATGGAGCAGCCCCCAAGTTTGGGTTCGGTATTTTGCCCAAGAATACTTAGACTGCAAAGTGGAAGAGTTGGGGATCAAACCACTGACCTTCTGATAAAATGTTGACCTGCACTATCTCCTAAGGCCGCCTGCCGCAAAAAGGACCAGAACAAGTGACATAAGTTAAAATATTTTCAACCCTGCACAGCAGGAACAACTTGTTAATGCAAACTGTGAGGGTTACGCTGCTTTCATCCACAGGGAAGTCAGAGGTCAGCCAGCTGCCGAAAAGCAACTTTGTTGTGCTGACGGTCAGTTCAGCAAGGTGGATGCCTGCAGAGAGCTTGAAGAAAGTGTATCTGATATAAATAGCAGCATTAGCCATCTCCACATGTTCCCCTCACATAAAGAAGCATATTTTCCATTCCAATAGCATTCCACCACCATGTAAAATGAATAAGTCATAAACAGAAAAGTCTGTGCTGATGTCAACAAGCAGAGAAAACTCCCAGATGTCATACAGTCAGATTGCTAATGGATTCCACTGTCACGTGTTTCTTCAGTATCACTTACAGTGAACTGTGCCATTGTTCAGTCAGTTACATAAGAAATGCTACCTTCCTCTCAGGCAGCGTGGGGATAAATGCACCGTGCTGCACAGAATCTGCTACCCTCAGTCAGGTGACAAAATATTCTGAATATGGTTCCCCCGCTGTGCGTACATATTCTGCTGTAGTAATGTGTGGCACAGAGAGTTAAACAGAAGATATGCAAATGGAAAAAGCCGCCAATCGTCATCTGCTGATACCAGCTTCCTCTCTGCGTCTGTCACGAGCTGCAGGGGAAATCATTTCACTTGATTACTACACTGTGTCAGATGTCGTCATTAAGCCAAATCAAGAGACACAGACGAGAGAAACCAATAGGGAGCAAAGAGGAGACTGCAAAGAAGGAAAATGCAACAGAGCGACGCTGAGAGGCAGAACAAGGAGTGTGTGTTTGTGTGCGATCAAGAAGAAGAAAAAAAGCAATTTTGAAAAGTTCATCGAGGCAGGTTTTTATGACGAGCTGTGCTGGTCTTGACGGCGAGGGATCAAAGGGAGCTATGTGTCACTGAGGCAGACAGCGCCTATTCAAGGCCTGTCAGCCTGGTAACACTTTAAGTCATAGTTGTTTAGTTTGCTTGGACAGACTCGGCACTGAAGGAGAGGCGAGGCAGCAACAGCACAGACTGAACTGGCATGTGGATTGAATGGCACTGAATTACAGCGGGCAGTGGAGATTTATGCTGCCATTTTTGGGTTGTCAAAGACTCAGAGGAGCCGACTTTCACTCCAGCACGGAAGCTTTATGTGGATAGCTTTCAGTTGTCTATAACTACGTTTTTGAAAAATTGACTGACAAGATTAACAACAAAAACAGACACAAAAGAGTCTGTTAGACTCTTGCTGATGGCTTCATTGATAATTACAAAATAAACACAAACGACTTCAAGAAAACTGAATTGTATTTTCTTCTTTTATTGCAGCACCATATGTGCTCTCACATCTGTGTGTAATACTAATTTCACCTTAGGGGTTTCTGACTAACAGTGCAAAATCATCTCAGCATATTTAGGTGGAATATGGTTTGGGTCACGGCCACCTTTTGAGTTTTCACATGGTTTTTTTTGCTGCCGTGCCAGCAGCACAGCTCTCAGGATTTATGTTGTCGATCCACCAATTTGTCAACACAGAAATATCTAAACAACTGCTGGATGGACTGCTGTGAAATCCCCTACAAATGAAATTTATGTTGCCCAGCAGGATTGATGGTCCTTTTGCTTTTCCTCGGGCACCACTGTGAGACTGATATGTGTGCTTTTGAGTGAAATGTCTCAACAGCTGTTAAATGGATTGCTATGAAATTTGGCACACATTTTTTCAGCCCCTCTAAGAAAAAAAAAAAAAAGCAATAACTGTAGTGATCCCTAATTACTCATTGAGCGCCACCATCAGGTCAATTTTTGATTGCTGAAATGCTTTGGATTATGAACAAATGCCTGCAAAACAACTGATACTTCCATCAACCTCAGCTGTGCTCAGAATTTAGTACTAATCAGTGTTGGGAAGCTAATGATTTAAGTGAAGTTGAACAAACATGACCTGATATTAGGGCTTTCAGTGTTAACATGTTAATCGCGATCAAATAAAAGGCCGTGATTAATGCTTTAGAATTTTTTAATCACGTTAATCACATGCTATTATTTTGTGCCTTCGACACACCATTAGTCAAGCCACTGTAGAGATTTCCTGCTTCCTACTGGCAGAAGAAAGACAACAATATGCTTCTGAATGGCTCGTTTTTGCTTTTTGTTATTTTCCTCCCTCCTGAGTTCCAGACAGGAAGATAGATCCCATTCTTTTGACTGTTCATGCAGTAACACGGAAGAGACGGACAGAGCTCACCCACTGCTAATTAGCTTAGCTCAAACATTGGTAGTCAATGGGAAGTGCTAGCCTGCCTCCACCTAAAGTCATCAGATAAACTTTGCAACAACTCAAAACGGTCCTGTGTGCTTGTTGTGACTTGTTTATTTAACATATGTTATTTTTAGACTCAGATTAGCACTTTTTGTGATTTTAGAATCGAATACAAACCGAAAGTAAACTGCAGGGCGCATGCCCAAAACAACGCAGATGTGCTTGTAAGTAGGTCAAAAAACCAATGTGTCTATTAAAAAATTAAAATGACACAAAGTGACTTTTTTGTTTCTTTTTCGCCCATCTTTTCCTCACTACTGCACCAGACTTATGCAAGAGATGACTCCAGCTAGAATATGATTCCCAATTAAATTACACTGGTAATGGACTTCAAAAACTGTTGTAACATGCAAAATAGAATTTTCAATATATGATAAAAAATCTGATTAAATACGATCAACCATTGACAGCCCTAACTGGTACACATCACCATGTTAGATGATTCAGGTCTCAACGTGACATTTCAAATCAAATCTTTCTTTTAACATCAAAATATGTATAAGATTGTAATTCATGTCTGCTGTACAGTGAATGAAAAGCTCCAGAAATAAATGCTTCCTCAAATTGTGCCACTGAGGTTTTCCCTCATCACAACAGTCACATTTTCCACAGAAGTTCAGTCAGGTTAAATCCTGTTGATTGAGAAGGTCAAAGCAAATGATTCACATTTTTTTTGTAATTACCAAACCAATCAGTGAACCCTGAAACCCTGCATGGGAGCACCTGCATTCATTGTATTTCCACTTATTTATTTCTTTCTTTAATTTGTCTTCTGTCTCTATAAATCTGTCAGCAACCTCATGCTAACCACTTATTTCACTTTGGCTCCACACGGCAGCATGTCTCCCTCTTTGTCTCTCTCTTTCTGTCACAAACACATCCATACGCAGAGTGCTGCTGTTCAGAAAATTACATTTCCTTAAAAGCTATCGGTTGCTGCTGTTTTTCAAATAGTTTAGCCTATAATATGGAGCCTGCTGGCATGGGGTCTGTGCTGCACAGCAGGGGGAGGACTGTTAGGGGAGGAAATGAAGGGAAGAGCTGGGCAGTCACACCATGCATAGCATCTTGCTCAATGTGAACAGCGCCTCACATGGCACTGGCTGAAAGTGTGGCAGCAGGCTGCTGGCCCCATGGAGATGATGGTGCTCACGGTGTCCTTCGTGTTTAACTTTAGTGTTTCTGTTTATCATGAAGTGCAGCAGAGTTGAATAATACAAAAACTCAAAAAACACAAACCCAGTACTGCTGTCTCTAAAATGCAGGACTCATTTATAGTTGTGACATTAAAAAAAACACAACTGTTGTATCCAAAGAGCTTCATAATTTACGTCTCATTTTCCCATTAACACCCAAAAACTGGTGGCAGCAAGCTGCTATACAAAGCAATGTGCTGCTCTGACTGTCAGGAGTAATTTGGATTTCACTGTTCTACCCAAGGACACTTGGACACATGGACAGTACGAGATGAGATTTAATGAGCAGACACAGAAACACCCCAATTGACAAGAAAACACGGCAGTGCTCCTGTAACAGCTGTCACACAATCAACCACCAGAGGTCAGATCAATCAACTGGACCAATGAGCCACTCCTTTAAACAACACATTTTTGTTGTAACTGTCTGCTGTCTCTCTAAAGGTGTTTTTAGACAGAAAATGACACCAATCTCGTGATACACTAGGTGTGAGTCACGCAGTGCCTCATCCATTGCATCCATCATGTCATCACACAAGCTGAAAATATTGAATTTTTCAGACAAATCTGAATGATGCTGTGTCATGACAACCAATCAGTGTTGAGATTTTGCCAATGTCACTGACACCCGGCGTCCTAACGGCACAAACGCCCTGATCATCCCGATGTCTGGATTTTGAATCAGACATGATGACATGGCAAAACTACTATTGCCTTGTTTGAAAACACTGAGCAGCACAACACGACTTTATACACCTTCAAATGATGTTATGAACCCAGACACAACGTTAAGTTTTTCAACGTTTTGGGGAACTCCACCACTGATGGAGTGCAGCAATAATGATTATATCAGCCGTAGTTAATGACAGAAAGTGAAAAGTCTCTCCGTCCTCTGAACGGGCCAGCGAGCTGTGTGTAACTTACTCCCTTCTCTGACCTGAATGATGCAATTGTACACGAATTATGATCCAGTGGAGTAACATGAGCTACTGGTGTTACTCCCGAGTAAATGGCCGTCCACACCAAAGACGATAACTTCAACTATAACTACAGTAGTTTTAAAAATCATTGTAATTCAAGTTGATGAGTCCAAGAAAATGCTCATTGTGTGCGTGCACAGTGTAGCGTGTATGTGTGGCAAAAGGAGAAAAAAAGTGAGGTAGAGGACACATGCCGATGGGATGCTGAAGTAAGATGAGCACGAGCAAGACACTGTTACTCAAACTCAAAAGTTTGTAACGTTTGTTTGGCTAGAGGCCCGTCTCCATATCAGCTGTTTTTCTGAGATCCTTGTCTGTTTTGGGGGTTACCTGCTTCATTCAAACTATCAACATCAGTGGTCCTGGAAACTGTGTCATGAAGCTGACTATCATCTGTCTCTGTTCACACTCAGTGGGGTTTGCGGCTATGAGTAGAAGAGGAGGGATACTGATATTAAAAACCAGATATTACAGGTATTGAGAAGTTTCTGTTATAAAGTTTATTTGTATCATAGTGCTCCATGGTTATAAAGCACAGCTACTCTTTTGCCTTTTTTGTTTTCCTGTTTTAATATTCTTGGTGATAGGATTGATCTTTATTCCAAGACTAACTTGTTGACAGTGTGTTCTCTGAGTTTACATAGTCAAGGTTTCAAAGGTTACAAAAAGCTTTGAGTGATGGTCAAGTCTTTTCCGGATGGGTTTACAGTGCGATAAACGTCACGCAGAGCAGAGGGGCATCAACAGGCCAGCGACGTGAGGCAGGAAGTGAGAGAAGAACGGCCTTCGATGCTGCGGCTGTATCAGCGGGTTAATGGAGAATGAAATGATGTCTGTCCGAGGTCATCACAGATGGAATGAGTGCAGATAAAAGAACCAATTCTGAGAGCAGCCATGTGAAGAGACGAGGCTTAGTCACTCAAAATTTACTCTGGCCACACTAAAAAAACCTGTATAATAAATGCATTGAAAACAATCTGCTAGTGTTATGCTGCAAAAATCAACTTTCAATATTCTGAGGATGTTCTGAAGACTAATGTCTCTCTATTGAGGGACATGAAAATATGAAGGTGACGCATCAGCAAATATAATAGAATTCAGTAGAAAAAAAGATTATTGATTAAAAAAACAACAGAGGCCTTCACAGGAAAAACAGAGATCTTTTTTTTAAATTGAACATAATAATAAACTGAACAGAGAATTCTACCGTCTGTTTTCTCTCACAAAAGGATTGAGTTAACATCAATATTTGTTTAACTGCATCAATATCTTTACTGAAACAACAAATCAGTTGAATGCAGGGTGAACCTCAAATTTCTCTTGATGATTCTTCCATTGGTGGGAAGCCTGTTTTATTTCAAAAGACAAGAGTCTGTGGACAGTGTCTTAAGACAAAAATGATGTAAAAATGACACAAGACTGTTGTGTTTTGCGCCTGTCAAAACTTGTAATATCGCCAACGTCATTTTGATTTGTCTCACATTTTGACTGGTTGGCTGGACTGAGCGTTCTATCGCTGCCACTGAGATGAAACAGGGCTCTGTTTGCTAAGGAGAAAAAACTATGTTAACAAAGTAGATGGCTTTGAGGAGACACTGGCGCTACTTACTGTTGTGACAACCCAGATGCAAGGATCCGTAACGCTACAGCTCATCTCTGTAAAACTCCAACGAGATTACAGTTGGTGTTTTGGTGTTGGATATATGGTGTAATCTGACATAGAGGGTCATCAAAATGATATTTAGACATCCTAAAATAGTGCTGCTCCTCGTCCATCTCACTCATTTGATTATCCAACACATGTTCCCCTCGCTCCTCTCTGCTCCATTTTATTGGGCGCACAGACCACAGTCTTTTCCTCCACCGTCTCCTTCTCCTCCAGAGTCAAATTAAATATAAAATCTCCTCTTCCTCTGCCAAATTCAGTGAGAAACTTGAGAAACTTGCCATTTTACCGCTAGTTTGGGCTGTGGGCCTACAGAGAAGCGCTCAGTTGGTTACCATGGAGACCACAGCTTATGCCACAGACAATGTCCAACACTTTGTTTAAGCATAAACGCGTCT
>JAQFJA010000005.1:25007511-25019661 GCA_029874485.1 Naso brachycentron
GCGCATGAGGATTCATGGTTGGCAACACAATGCAAGAACAATATGGGATGATTTAGAGCGAAACAGCATGATACAATTCAATGACTTGAAATCAATATACAGTAGTAACACTTTTAGAGGTAAAGAAAATGCCATTTCTCTGCAGTGGCAGAGGAGGTTAAACTCTGGAAAAGCTTTATACACGTGATCCACCATTATCTGAAGAGACGCTGCTGACGCAACATGACCAGAACATTGGAGAATGAACTTGAGTAACATTTACAATTATTTACCACTATAAATGCAAAAAATACATCCAGATAATGTTTGATATCCTGAATACAAGGCACTAAGTCTCATTAATTAACTATTAACCAGGGACAGGGATTGCAAATTAGCCTTGGCTAGAAATCCCATATGCAATACATAAGTGATATGTTATTTTAACCTGTTACAATGTTTTTTTTTGCATTGTCCCTGACAATTAAACTAATAAATAAAATAAATATTATCAATACAATTGATTTTTGCTTTGAAAAAAATGCTTTTTTTTTTTTTTAAAGAAAGCTTGCAGAAGTTTCTCCTAAACACTTGCGTTTTTTGGAAGCATCATCAGATCTAGGTCACAGGTTTCTATCTATGATGTTCTTCCTCAGCTGATAGTAATGAGCCTGGCTGACAGAGGGTTTTATGAGGAGGCTGGAGGTTCCTGTTCAGTTAGTGTGTCTGCAGAGAGTCAACAATGTTAGTTGACTGTCTGTGTTGCTGTTTGATTGTGTGTTTGAGTAGTTGTGTGCTGGCAGTGTTTTTAATTTTATTTTAAACTGTGAGGATAGGTCACTCAGCCAGCCTTCAGTCCATTTGATAATGTGTCCCCCTTCATCTTTCCACTGACTCAAAACGTTGATTATTTTTGCTTTAATCATGTAGAATTGGTGGGTGGCTGTGGGAGGTTGCATTCTCACCACCATCAGTTTAGAACCAAAGAGGCTCAGTTTTGTTTAAACATTGTTGGTGTCATGAAATGGTTTTCTGTTCGTTCCCTAATCAGTGACCCTCGTCCTCCAGGGTTTGTGTTTGAGGAAATGTGACACACTGCTTCTGCTTTCTAAGAATGTCTGATATTATGCCACCTCTAGTGATGATGAGACAGATATCGATCATGAAAGAAATTTTGCCTCGGACACACAGCGGGGTCTGTTGCACACACTGTGTTGTACTATGAACAAGAACTATGTAACATCCAGTGGAGAATTCCTTTTAAATGGTCAAAGACAAGCATTTCTGTAGAGAACAGTATGTGCATCAGTAATACATGATGTGTGTTTAAATGCATGACAGATACCATGACATGGTCCCTGCTGAACGGTTCTCAGCAGGGCTCATCGGGCCCCGGCCGCAGACACGGTCACTCCGCCACAGTCTACCAGAGCTGCATGTACCTGTTCGGGGGCTTAAAGGGCCTGAGGGAGCAGAGAGACTTCTGGAAGTGGAATTCCAGCAGCCACACGTGGACTTCCCTCAGAAACATGTGAGAAGTGAACTCATCTGTCCGTTTGTGCCTTTGGGTGTTTTATAAAATAAAATGTGTCAATAGATCAAATTTTTACCTCACAAGAAGTTGGGAGTTTAGACAGATCAGCATGCTCATTTCATGTAATAGATCTAAATTTTAAGTCTTTTTGATGTGAAATGTTAAACTCTAATGACTTGACTTTCAAAATTATTTTGAATCTGTGAGTGTGCAGACTGCAGTGTTAAAGGTCACACACACACGTGCGTTTAACATCTGCAGCTCACTGCAGATCAGCCAAAAGCAGCACTCTTTGTAAACATCATAAGACAAATTTAATTTAGCTTTTATGTAACCAGGACTATTTCCACTGACATCCAGAATCTCTTTTACGAGGCAGTCCTGGCCTGGACAGCATCATAAAAAAGTTTCACATAAACAATAAACAATATACTTACAATATCAGCAAATTACACATGTAAAAAAAAAAAATCACAGTAAAATTTACACCAGTTTCATCATGAATGATTGTACCTCAGACTCAGAGTGAAGCAGCTGTTTACACCAGCAGACTTCACAAGCATGTTGATGGAGTTCTTCATCAGGCCATGCGCACATGTAACTGTGCCAGACGAACTTGATCCTGTTTGAACGATTTTGAAAACTGAAGCCTCAACACCTGCTGAAGAGCCAGGGATCAGTTTTCATCTGACTGTGCTGTGCAAAAACTGTCAGGCTGTGCAGTGGAAGAAAATTTGCAGTAGTATGAAGACTGAAAAGCAAAATTAATTTGTAATGGCCCAGAGTAGCACTCTTCACAATTTTGGTAGAGAAATGGTAGATTGGTAACAGATCACTGTTCTTTCAAAACTGAAAGTTTGGTATTTCACCGTATGAGTGAGAAAGAAAGTCTGAATGTTCCTTGTGGGATGGCAGCTTTTTATCAGGTTTAAGTCGTGTCGACTGTGCGGCTGTATTGTGTAAAAGCATCAATAATAGATGAGGACCCTGTCAGAAGATACTTGTTTAGCCATATTGATTATTAGAACCAGTAGAAATGACTTTGGTGTACGAACCTGAACATCAGCACAAGTGAGACAAGCAACAAGTCACAATCGTTCAAATGATCAGACGTGTTGTAACCAACGACTACAAGTACACACGCTCCTGTTGAGCTCTACAGAGTGTTTAAAATGACTTCCTCTGACAGAAGGTTGTTTAGTTACAGATGCTCTGAGCTCATTATCTGTGACAGCAGAAATAATTGTGTTTTTGACAGATGAGTCTGTTTCTGCTTTTGCTGTCAGGAGGTTTTAAATAAGCCGTCAGAAACTCCTGCAGGATGAATTGTGCTAACTAGTTGAAAGCTCATCTGATTTCAGGCCAAAATAACAAACTACAAACATACCAGCTAACCCAGCAACACTGAGGCTACGAGCAACCCGAAATGCAACACTGTCTGTAAGGGAAGGATGACGAGCACCGGTACTGAACGGGCCCCAGGGCTAAATTATTCAAGACCGCACAGTATCAACAAGCTCCGACCTTAAAAGTTCTGCTGTTCGGTACTGCAGCAGTTGTGTTTTTTTGTTTTTTTTCTTCTTCTGCTAGATAAACATTGTCTTGCACACTTATCTTACCAACTCCATCAAATCTCCATCATGATATATTTTTGCTATTCTCACAAAAGACGAGAGATCTGTCTCTCTCTCTCCTCAGCAGCTCACCCTGACTGTCTGCAGTTTGTGTGAGGCTGTTCCACAGAGGTCGGGCACGACCAACATGGGATTTTTGGGGCCAGTGCTGATACCGATATTAGGGAGTAAGAAAATTATCATGTAGAATATCAGCTGATATTCTACATATATAATATTTTGACTGTAGTTATCAAGTGTGTAATGAAGGCAGGATATCCAACAAACTTTATTCCAAACATCATTGCACTGAACAGTAACAGTCTATTGTTTACACACAAGTAAACAATAGACCACCCTCTGCAGGACAAACTATGTGATTACAACCATTTTAAATTACTAGTCCAAGCATTTTTTCCAGCCTTAAAAAACAGTTTTAATATCAGCACTTACCAGAGAACATACCAATACTGATATATCTGCAGTCGGCCAATATCGGCCAATAATATCAGCAAACCAATATATCAATTGGGCCCTACACACGACAGCGGCGCGCACACCGACTCAGGTTCATAGCCGACTAGATAGATAATGATGGCAGAGAGAACCAAATGGTCCAAAGTGTGGCTTTACTTTACTAGAGCTGATGCAGACGGCAACACTGAGCTGAACACCTTGCAAAAGTAAATCATATTCAGACAGAAAGATGTAGAGTTTGACTGACGTAGCACAGCTAGTTCATCCACGTTCGTTCCAGGTTTGTAATGTTATGCTCGCAGCTCACACGGAGTTTGTAACCATTAGCTGATTGCTTAGCTTTGTTAATTTAACCTGAATGGAAATGTAGTTTCTCTTGAATAACGTTTCAAAGCAAGAGAGTAATAGAGCCTAAGTGCAATTAATTAATATTTAGTAGCAATTTACGTTCTTAATTTGTTCAAGTTTTATCTCTTCCTCTAAAAATATCGATAAGCAGTATCAGTAAGAGTAGTAGTACCGTTAAAGTCTGAACAGTATCCATCCCTACTGTCTATAGACTGTTTTGGACAAGTCATACACAGTTGTCTAATCCTTGAATATAAGACACCCCATCCTTTTTTCAAACAAAACTTCCATGCCGTGTTTTGTGATTTTCCGTACAAGCACACATGCTCACAATCCCTAAATTTTAAACAAGCAAAGATGGAATACGAGAAGAAAGATCAAGCAGGTGTGATAAATCTTTTACCCATCCCTCTCCTCGCCTTCATTGTTTTTCTTTAAATGGGTGTGGCTGTAGGTGGACACTCTTTTGCCATCGTCTGCTTGTTTTTCTTGCCTCATCTGACTTTGTAGGGCATTTTTTTCTGAGCGCCTTTGAGCGTCTTTTTTCTATTGTTCTCAATGATGAGAGAGCGTCCTCAGCAGCAGGAGGCCACCTGGAGAAAAAGCCCAGCGTCTTTTTTCTGAGCGCTCTTCCTTTTTTGTGCATTTGCTCTGAGTGCGGTTTTTCAGCTCTTTTGAAAGAGCCAATCACAATGTTCAAGTCAAGCCAAAGTTGATTTATGTAGCACATTAAAACCGCCACAGTTGAGTAAAGTGCTGCACAAGCTTAAATTTGAAATTATTCAGTATTTCTGCCTCCTACATTTCATGTCATGCACCCACATCCTCCTTGCTCTGAGTCTGATCACTTGAGCCGTGATAATGAGGCCATTATTATTATTATTATTATTATGAAGCTCATCATCCATACATTTAATTTGAATCAAAACGTAATAACAGACTCAAGGTCCAGATTAAAAAAAAACAAAACTCGATACTTAGACAGCACCAGACAGTAAAAGCAATGGAGCAGTGTAGATCATACAGTGGCTGTTGTCATAGAGACAACATGCATGTGCAGCATTTTATTCTCTCAGCACACAAGCGCTTCATCCCGGCACTCCTGAGCGCACTGCCAGCGCTTTTCTGGCCCAAAAAAAAAATGCCAGATGAACACAGGTCGTCCGTGTCACCTAGAAATGACGGTTGTATATTTAGGGTTCAAGCCCCAGTGTGCCAGAATTATGTATTCTATGTAACTAGGAATGTTAATTAACATTTCTTCATTATGTAAATAGAAGACATTCGGTCAGCATTATGTTTCCCCAACATGTCAGCAGCGCCGAGTTTCCAAAGTGGTTATTGGCCTACCATTAGTGGTCCAGTGGCTTATGCCAATGCTGGAGTGGTATACCGATCCCAACAGTGGTTGAAAAAGTGGTCGATGGTATACCTGTACTGGTTCAGTGGCATATAACGGTCACTTGAGTGGCATACCGATCCCAGCAGCGGTGTACCAGCCTTCTTCAGCAGCACGTGCCGATTGGTTTACATGTCCCTGTGGTTTCCTAACGCCAAAAAAAATTAAATTAAAATAATATTCTTTATCGACAACATAAGTTCAACAATGCGATGTCTAAAGAATGTGCCAATGAATGTGTAATTTTATGTCAACTGCTCAGCTATGTGCATGTTTGGGACAGTAATGTAATTTTATAGCCTATATTCTTATAACGTTACTCAGTAAACTTGTAGTAGAGCTGAAAATCTAAATCTTAGCCTAGCCACCGTAGCAGTCGGACTAATCAGTAAAGAATCCCACATTGCATGTACAAACCTTATGCATCTCCATATGAACGCTGACTTTGAATTTGCTATCGTCGTAGCATTTTCTGTTGTTTACTGCTACAACATTATTTATGACTGGCATACATCGGACTGTATGTGTTAATTGCACCTGATACAGTGTTACTGAACACCTGCTCTGCATTTTAAATTTTTTTATCTATTGTACATTTGTTGTATTTATTGCATATTGTTGTATTTATTTATTTATTGTATGGTAGCACTCTTAATTTCGTTGTACTGTAATGTACAATGACAATAAAGGCATTCAGTTCAATTTAATTCAATACTGTGAGATCACACTGATCACTCAATGTGAGCTTCTATATGGTGTCCATTAGTCAGACCACTACGGCGGCTAGGCTAAGACTTAGCTTGTTAGCTGCAATTAGCTCTACTACAAGTTTACTGAGTAACGTTACAAGGATATAGGCTATAAAATTACTTTACTGTCCCAATCATGCACACAGCTGAGCACTTCACATAAAATTACACATTGATTTGTACATTCTTTATACATCACATTGTTTTACAGTGCCAATAAAGAATATTAAGTTTATTTTAACCGCAGGGTCATGTATACCAATCTGGCAATCGGCATATGCCGATGCTGAAGAAGGCTGGTACAGCGCTGCTGAGATCGGTATACCACTGCAGCATTGGCATAATCTGCTGACCCGCTCATGGCATGCCAAAGACCACTTCAGGATCTCGCCGTCACTCCAGCATGTTTGCTGTTGCACATAAACAGAACTTTTAGGACACAGGACTGTCTTAGAAGTGATGTTGCATTTTAATTGTGCATTTTCTGGTTAACTGGGTGAGTACAGTGTAATAATTACAGATGAAAACGCATTATTGTCCTTACATTAATGTGAAAGTTAAGAACTGTTGCTTTGTGTCAAGAAATGATCATTTGTCCTGACCTGAGGACAAATTTTACATCTGAACAACTACCATTTGCACATTTTGTGTGTGGAATTCTTTTTCAGTTCTCTCTCAAACTCTTTTTGTTGTATCTGTTAAATACAATTCGAGGATATCCACCCACAGCTGGAGATTAAACACGTGAAAAGATAAAAGGTCAATGCACACAATACTCATTGTTCTGTGCTCCTTCCTTCTTACACCACCTGTGGTTGTTCTCCTCAGGTCCGGTCCCTCCAGACTCATGGGCCACTCAGCTGTGGCCTACAGGGACAACATGCTTCTCTTCGGAGGAGGTGAGAGCCAGAACTCTCCAAAGAACCTCTTGTGGAGGTACAGCTTCACCACTCAGACCTGGAGCCAGGTCACCTCACTCCCAGACTCAAATCCCCCGGAGAAGATTCACCACTGCTGCGCTGGACTGGGTCCCAGCTACAAGTCCAACACCAGCAGCCCCTGCTCGAGCCCTGGACATCCACCCAGCCTGATGAACGGGAGGAAAAGGCCATTTAAGAACAAGTGCTTCCCTGCCCCGCTCGATTTTCTTGGTTCAGAGGGAGCCATAGAGCTGGAGACGTTCAGCCCAGACAGATGCTACGGCAGAAAAACACTCACACAGTCCTCAGACCTGATCAACAGCAAACAGAGCTTGATTGGAAGAGATGCACAGTGGATTGGAAACTGTTTGACTTTTGAGAACAAGGCTTTTGACCCGCAATGCACAGATGAGGACCTTCTTGATGAGGAGGATGAAGATGTGGCCCAGCATCTGCCTGATCTGCTGCTGGTTCTGGGAGGAAGGCCGTGCACCAGGCACAGTCCAATCTCCATGTGGCAAATGACTCTGGCTGACTCCTAACAGCCGATGGCAAAGAAACATTCTTTCTGTTTGAGAAGTGTTAAAAAACATCAGTGTTAGATTTTCACTTTACTTTTACAAATTGTACTTGACTTTACAGATATTTTATTAACAAGAATGTAGCCTGAAATGTATTTTTTAATATTTTTACTTTTGATGTTGTGCCTTTTTACATATTTTTTTTTGTTACAGAAATAATTTATATAAAATCGCATTATAAAAAAAAGAGTTAGTACAGTCCTTACCATTTATCTAAGTCATAAAATTATGTAAGATACAGCACAACCATCCAACTCCAGATCCCCCACAGCAGCTGCTCCTCTACAGTGTATTCTCTGAGTTTGACTGTAGTTCTGTTACATTTCTGTGGTCTTCTTTTCTGCCAAAAGTCTGATATCACACCAGCTACCAAACCTGATAAAGACTTGTTGCACATTTGCTTACCACAAACTGGAAGGAGATTATTATAATGGCATTGTCCCCTAAAGTCCACATGATGGCGCCACAGCTCAAACATTCAGTTGTTTGATTCAGGGGTTCCTAAACTTTTTAAACTCAAGACTTAAAGAGAAGTTTGGTGTGGTACTGAGACCCAAACTTACAAAAATGACCATAACTTATACTTTTCTAACTGTCTGATGATGAACACAACATTCCCTGAATTTAAATGTTCATGAAAAGTATTTATTTCGTGATAAAATGACATCACAGCGATTATCTGATTTGCTTAGTGTCAAACATTTCTCAAACATGGTTTTTGTGTGCATATATTTTATGGGCTCAGGGAAACAAAATGTACCTTCTTTTCTCTTTCAATCAGGAAAATAAATTTACATATCAGTGTTGTTTTGCATTCCATTCTATCGACTGGCAACCCAATAAAAACGAGTCCGCCCCCTGGTCTGGGTCCTGACCCGAAATTTGGGAAATACTGCTCTGATCACTAACAGCAGGAATAAAGCTCAGCCATCAGCGTCCTGTCAGATAAATATGAAGCACTGTGCTAAACAAGCTTGTGGACGGTCAAGTGAAAAGTGCAAGATGGTGATGAACAAGTCAAGTTATAATTTCCTGTTTCCCAGTGTGCCTCTGAAAATAAATCAGATTTTCATGCTGATTCACAATGATGCAATTCTTCTGTTTTTTAGAGGAGTCAGACTCAGTTCAGCTTGGATCATCCAGCTGCCAGAAAAACTCACCAGAACACCAAAGTCGAGATTCAAGAACTTTATTCTGTCTTCAATGGGGCAATTTAGTGTGCAGGCGTGGGGAGCATTCCACACATATGTAAAACTCCATGTACAGAAGTACAAGAAACACATAAAACACGTGAACACAAATAAAACACCGTTATATGATCCAACTGGGCCGCCAACAGACCAAAGAGTTTAAAGAAATAATCCATAATAACAGTGCTGTGCCAAAAGCTACCTCTTCCTACTGGAGTTAAGGAGGAAGATGGCAGAGGGAATAACAGTGTTTGTATCTGTTGGTGCTGATAATTAAAAATGTTTATTGTTTATTATATCCACAGCTGAAAACTCCTCAGCAAACATACCACTTCCTCCTGACTAACATTCACCTGCTGTTAAACGAAATATAAGCCTTGAAAAAAACAACAACACCTGTATATGTTTTAAAAGGTAAGACTCATACATCACTGGTTTAGGTGTTTTCATTTGTTAAAAACAAGAAAAAAAACAATGAATCGGTTTTTCCTTATTTTATACTGCTATTAAAATATGCATATAAATGTCTTCCAGCTTTTTATTGAAGCAACATAATGTTGACACTTAAACATCCAAACCCAAAGCTTTTTATGGCTGCATCCTCTCACAAAATGGAATTATTCAAAGTTTCTTGTAAATAATTTTGGACACATTCAGCCAAAAGTCATCTGTATACAACATTCAGACTCTTTGGAAACTTGAAGACCTCAGCTTGAACGTAGGTTTGCTCAGAGTTTCTTGTTTTTGATGTAAGGGTATAATAATTTAAATAAATAAATAAATAAAAATGTTTGTGTCGAAAACTGAGAAATATTTATTTTTTAACTTGATGACATAAAGTAGGCCTCGTACATTCGATCTGTGGGTGAACCTGCATGAAAGTAACTAATCAGCTCTACCAGCCTAATCCATCACTGCTGCTCCTTTGGCCTATTTACCTACATTACTGCGCGCGCACACACACACGCCTAAAAACTACCACAACTACTTCCACAAGCACTTACAGGACATGTCACGTGACGTAATGCGCAGTGCGTAATGAGAGGCTCGTGTCGGTAGATGGCGCTACTTATTTGTAAATCAGCCTTTAAGCGGCCATGAACTCGCTTGACTCGAGCTCCAACTTTTATTTGTTCTGTCACCCACATTTCAATGTTTTGATTTGATTTCTGGCTTTTTATGTGTTTAAACATTCAATTTTTTAAAATAAAATATTCTGTTTACCATTCAAATGTTTTTTTTTAACCTGAACGTGTGACTGATTTGAAGACACTGAAACGGTCCCGTGGGGATTTTTGCATCAGGATTTTTCCTGACGGTTAAAGTTTATTTTCATGATGAGCGTGGAAACTGTAACCTTTCGTCAGTCACAGTGACACAATCTGCGTTTCTTATGAGTCTGTCCTGCGCAGAGGATTCAAACTCGACCTGCGCGCTTAAGCCTGTGATCTCAAAGCTTTCCGATCAAAGTATGTTTCAGCCTTTAAGTCGAATAACGCAAGACTTTTGAGGGGAACAAAAATTACGCAACCTGTGCGTGGCCGGCGTGTTACCATAATAAAACGTTGTTCCATCAGCGGAGTCGTGGCTCTGAAACGTAGTAGTCTAATAATCCCTTGCCCAGTTGGTGGAAATCCCCACGTGGTTTCGACTCCTGTATAAAAACTTTGGGTGGCGGAGCCCCTGTTGTCGTGATTGCAAAGGCAGAAAAGGGTCTCTGTGAGCAGCATCTCGCAGGACGCACGGAGCTCGCCATCCGCAGCCGCGCGCACCGGACACGGTACCCAGGCGCACTCACAAAAGACGCGGGACTCATCGAGCTGTTCCTCTGTGTGGGACTGCAGCTGTATGTGTGGACTTTCCGCCCGTCGTTTGAATGGGAAAGAGCGGACTGGGCGCTTTTGGACATCGATTGGCTTTTTTGTAGACTTATCGGCAACGCAGCGTCAGTGTCCTCGTTTGTTTTGGTCGATTCCACGTCTGCAGTGAACGTGGTGACAGAAGAGCGTCAACAGTCCAAACTCCTGAGTGCGCCTCGCAATCACAGAGATGAACTTTCATTTTGTGCGGAGAAAAGACTCACCGGATAACAAGCTGAATGCATAATGACTGGAGTTAATTAGCCTCGCAGTTTCCGCAGCACCGTCGTATCATTGGGAATAATTTCATTGACTTCTCTGGATATTTCGCGGCGTCTCACTCCTGCAGCTCAAGTGGATGTTCTCCAGGAATTTGCGATTTCATAAATTAAAATTAGCTTTAACCTCACTGTGTGTATTTAATATATTTAACCTTATCTTCCATTACGTTTGGACTGTAATCTCAACTTTATAAAAATGAGCATATCCAGTGTAGCTTTGTCCTGTTTAGTTGCGTGCGTTCTCTCCCTGCGCTTGTGCTCGGTGACCGGGACAGAGACTCAGAGCTCGCCCCAGGAGTCGTGCGCGTCCTGCGGCCTCAGGGCGTCGGATCAGTCGGAGCGGATGAACATAGACTTCTTAGAGGCGGTGAAGAGACACATACTGAACCGGCTGCAGATGCGAGAGAGACCCAACATCACCCACCCCATCCCGAAGGCTGCGATGGTGACGGCGCTGAGGAGGCTGCACGCCGGGAAAGTGCGAGAGGACGGCCGGGTGGAGATCCCCAGCTTTGACGGACAGGCTGCATTCAACAACGAGGTTCAAGCGGAGACCTCTGAGATTATCAGCTTCGCCGAATCAGGTTATAATCAATAATTCATTGCACACTTCTAAATCGACCCCTTCATGAACCTATTCACCTTTTGACTTTATGTAATAGGAGCCTCAGGGGAACCAGGTGACTTAATAGCTTAAAATCAGTCTCATTTATAGATGAAACCCATTCTGTAAAGCTCATGTTCTGATCTGACTAAAGGGCACGGATAAAACTAATGAGAGACCTAAAAGGTTGTGCTTAAAAATCCATAAACTAATTAGATCCAGTGCAATCATTTTAATCAACATATTACATCACAATTCATTAATTCTTGCCGGAAGCCAGTGGTTAGTTTTAAAGCCTTCTGTTTTGAATGAAAATGAAACTAAAGACAGAGTCCTTAAATTACCCTCATGTGTTGTCTAGGGGATATAAAGACCCTCTGAATCCAATTTCATCACTAAAGCTGTGTTCACACTCAATACTCCAACATAGAAAGCCCTCTTTTAAAAAGGACAAACGGACAAAGTCCCTCAATTGGCCATTTATCCCTTCCTCTAAGAATGTGTATCTAACTAATTCTCAAAAGTCCAAAGAGAACACCCTTTCCTCTCTCTGCCTCGCTCCCCCTCACGCACACACACCCAATTTGCTACACACACACACACACACACACACACA